>CM036259.1:30617821-30875321 GCA_020698575.1 Bostrychus sinensis
GTTTTTGGATCATTTTCTGATCAGCGTTAAATGGCACGCCCCACATAAGTAATAGAAATATATGGATACATGCACAGCGAAAAATGCGTTGAGATGACACACGCAAAATGGCACTAAATCTGGCATGTTATATACACGCTATCCTGTGACATCGAGTTGCTCACAGTCCATGACTTCTACTAAAAGTGTGGTAGACATTGTCTCATATGTTGTGGAGATTCTGCAATAAAAGACAGAGAAAATATGAGTGGTTTAATGAACTCACAGCTGTTCTAGGAAGTACTGCATTAATAGCTGTTTATGTTATATTGCATTTAAATTGTTTGCTTTCTAAGACAACATAAAACATAAATATTCCGAAAAATCTAAATACAAGTTTATGTGTTACTGAAGTTACAAAAAGAAGGAAAAAAAATCATATTTTGGAAAAAAAATACCATGATATAGGCCTAGTTTTTGGTCATGTTGCCCATCTCTAAACAAAACAACAAAATAAATTAATAAATAATATTTTGATGTAATGGTAATGCATCCCTTGTATGTGCTTCTCTTAGAAAAAAAAAAAAAGAAAAACTACCGTAACATACCTTTAAAATGGCAATTATAAAGCCTGTAAAATGGTCAAAATGGCCTTCCGGCTGTTTTTGGAGTTACTGCAATGTTGGCTGTTAGTGTTAAACAAAAAGTTGTTCCATCATCTTGGAAAATGGCGGTCACCCCAATCTTTAAACCTTGTGACATTTCAAATATAGCTATCGGCCACCCAGAGACCGCCCAGTAGTTTCTAAAGTGTTGAGAGGTGGGTCGCAAAGATTAAGATTAAGGTAGGTAGAATTTATTGTCACCATATATGGAAATATGTTCTCTGCATTTGACCCCTCCTTCAATCAGAACCGCTGGGGCAACCTGTCAGGAGCAGTGGCCGACCGCAAATCTCCAGATCTTGATCCAGGATTGTGGTCAGGAGTGCCTAGCTGGAAGGTTAGCCTGTGGTGCATGCGCATGTGAAAGGCCCCACCCAGGACCTCTTTGCTGTGAGGCGAGAGTACTAACCACTTTTCCACCACTGTGCCTTCCTATGCAGTTTGTTTTTTGTGCAAACCATTCTACAGTCAGCAAACTGTCTGTTAGATAGATAGATCTGGTTAAATGCAGGATGGACAAGAACGGTTGGTGCTGTGTATTAAATAATAATAATAATAATAATAATAATAATAATAATAATAATAAATTTTATTTATAAAACACTTTTCATCCCAAAGAATCTGAGTGTTACAGGTCTAAAAGCAATTAGATAGTTAAAATAAATAAATAAATAAAAAAGCTTCAACAAAGGCTTGAAGAGGGTATTTAATACTGTCAATTATGAGGTTCTTCTGACTAATTTTACACATTTTTATTTCTCTCCATATGCCATTTTATGAATAACATAGATGTATAGATCGAGCTAGATATCTAGCTAGCAAGTCCTTTAGACAGTGGGAGGAAACAAGAGTACCCGGAGAGAACCCATAGTAATACGGAGAGGACTTGAAGACTCCATCCAGAGAGATAATGTGTCGGTCAACCCAAGGATTAAACTCATGACAACCAAGCACCAGCATCTTAAAATATCTAAGATGTGAAATTGGTAGAAAATGGCTGCATGCAAAATTATTATATTAGTCTTTGATGCTAATGGTAGCAAAAGAAGAAAAAAAAAAAACATGTTATTCTGTATCCACCTTGATAATGTGCACTAATCACAGTCATCAGCAGCTGCAGCGAGTCCACTCCACCTCCACACGTGTTGTTGGGCTCATTTGTATGTCCTCCGTGTCTGCCGTAATAGCCTGGATCTGTGTGTATGACAGGACTTTAATTGCCGGAGTTAACAAGGTGAGCTCCACTCATCCACCTTTGAGCGGCGCAAATCATGGCAGAGATATTCAAATCCAATCCCCGTAAACCTTTCACCCGATCGGGGAGTGCCACGGCATAAATCTGGCCAATAACGGCGATAAAGAGGTAAATCCTTAAATGATGTTCTTACGGGCGGCGGGTGACTTCACTGGGGTGAGCTGACCCCACTCAGTGCGGCACAAAACCACAGCATGCATCTCTGCTATTCATGGAGGTTGTATAAAAAATACACACAGTGAGACACAATGCAGCATAAAGGTTTTTTTGATTACAGCTGCATGTTTTCAGCGTTTTATTTCCTGTTTATTTTACAACAATCATAATTATATATTATTGTTATTACTTTTATTATTGTTTTACCATTATTACTTTATTGGTCAATAATATTGGGAGATTTTGCCATACATGCAGTAGATTGTGGGTATTATCTTTAATCCTTCAATGGTCTGAACATATTTATTAATTACATATTGTTAGTAAATCCTTGTTGAGGTTTTAGATAACCTTTGTCTTATGTGCAGATAACTGCAATGAATTTTGGCACTGTACACTGAGCAAAAATCAGGGCGGGCCCTAGAATTTCACTGGCCCTAAACAAGATTTTCTTTGTGGCCCGATGAAAACTCCAAGCACAAACATCTGATAATTTGGATCATAGGAAAAAAATACACTGCTCAAAAAAATAAAGAGAACACTTAAACAACACAATGTAACTCCAAGTCAATCACACTTCTGTGAAATCAAACTGTCCACTTAGGAAGCAACACTGATTGACATCAGTTTCACTGCTGTTGTGCAAATGGAACAGACAACAGGTGGAAATTATAGGCAATTAGCAAGACACCTCCAATAAAGGAGTGGTTCTGCAGGAGGTGACCACAGACCACTTCTCAGTTCCTATGCTTTCTGGCTGATGTTTTGGTCACTTTTGAATGCTGGCGGTGCTTTCACTCTAGTGGTAGCATGAGACGGAGTCTACAGCCCACACAAGTGGCTCAGGTAGTGCAGCTCATCCAGGATGGCACATCAATGTGAGCTGTGGCAAGAAGGTTTGCTGTGTCTGTCAGCGTAGTGTCCAGAGCATGGAGGCACTACCAGGAGACAGGCCAGTACATCAGGAGATGTGGAGGAGGCCGTAGGAGGGCAACAACCCAGCAGCAGGACCGCTACCTCCTCCTTTGTGCAAGGAGGAACAGGAGGAGCACTGCCAGAGCCCTGCAAAATGACCTCCAGCAGGCCACAAATGTGCATGTGTCTGCTCAAACGGTCAGAAACAGACTCCATGAGAGTGGTATGAGGGCCCAATGTCCACAGGTGGGGGTTGTACTTACAGCCCAACACCGTGCAGGACGTTTGGCATTTGCCAGAGAACACCAAGATTGGCAAATTCGCCACTGGCGCCCTGTGCTCTTCACAGATGAAAGCAGGTTCACACTGAGCACATGTGACAGACGTGACAGAGTCTGGAGACGCCGTGGAGAACGTTCTGCTGCCTGCAACATCCTCCAGCATGACCGGTTTGGCAGTGGGTCAGTAATGGTGTGGGGTGGCATTTCTTTGGGGGCCGCACAGCCCTCCATGTGCTCGCCAGAGGTAGCCTGACTGCCATTAGGTACCGAGATGAGATCCTCAGACCCTTGTGAGACCATATGCTGGTGTGGTTGGCCCTGGGTTCCTCCTAATGCAAGACAATGCTAGACCTCATGTGGCTGGAGTGTGTCAGCAGTTCCTGCAAGACCAAGGCATTGATGCTATGGACTGGCCCCGCCCGTTCCCCAGACCTGAATCCAACTGAGCACATCTGGGACATCATGTCTCGCTCCATCCACCAACGCCACGTTGCACCACAGACTGTCCAGGAGTTGGCGGATGCTTTAGTCCAGGTCTGGGAGGAGATCCCTCAGGAGACCATCCACCACCTCATCAGGAGCATGCCCAGGTGTTGTAGGGAGGTCATACAGGCGTGGAGGCCACACACACTACTGAGCCTCATTTTGACTTGTTTTAAGGACATTACATCAAAGTTGGATCAGCCTGTAGTCTGTTTTTCCACTTTAATTTTGAGTGGGACTCCAAATCCAGACCTCCATGGGTTAATAAATTTGATTTCCATTGATAATTTGTGTGTGATTTTGTTGTCAGCACATTCAACTATGTAAAGAACAAAGTATTTATTAAGAAAACATCATTCATTCAGATCTACAGTAGGATGTGCTATTTTAGTGTTCCCTTTATTTTTTTGAGCACTGTATTTATTTATTTTTTGGTTACTTCAGACACCATAACAATAAGTAGATGTTTTAACATCTACTTATTGTTATGGTGTCTGAATAGAAGTAACCAAAAAAAATATATAAAGAGTGAGGCCTAGACAAAGCAGAAAAAAGTGCTTAGTTTTATATAAAAGTCACCTGTTTTTTTTTTTGGTAAATTTAGGCAACAACAGCTGCCAGTATTTTACCCTTAATGTTACAGTTTTTTTTTTTTTTTTTTACAGAGTACTTTGTACATACATGCAGCTTATGTGCATTCTTGTAGGGCAAGTGAGTTTGTGATTTTTGCCTTCCACTGTTCATTCATTCATCTTCTTCCGCATATTCCCATTAGGGGTCGTGGGTACTGTAACCTATGCCAGTAACTATGGACCTTAGGTGGGGTACCTGCTGGACAGTGGTCAGTTAGTCACAGGGCTAACACAGAGACACAGACAGACACCACTCTCACATTCATTCACTAGAGACAATTTTAGAGTCACCAGTTCTCCTAACACATGCATATCTTTGGCCGGTGGGAGAATGCCAGCGTACCCAGAAAGAACCTACAGTAAAACAGGGAGGACATCTGGGGGCATGGAGGTAATGAGGTCAATCCTCGTCCTCCTCGTGTTACTGTGGGTTGTGTTCAGCTTCCTTCCACCGTGCAATTGGTAACTCTAAATGTTATTTTATGGTGCATCACTTGCTGCTCATACCCAGTACATACTGTCACTGTGTCCTTAGGCACATCCACATTACATAGTCTAGACAGTACCTGACTGGTTGCGGCAGGAAGGGCATCCGGCTAGAAACAAAAAAAAACAACAACATCATACTAAATCACAATGCAACTGGTTTGCTATGGCAACCCTATAAGGCA
The DNA here is from genome assembly GCA_020698575.1 of Bostrychus sinensis. Lineage (NCBI taxonomy): Eukaryota > Metazoa > Chordata > Actinopteri > Gobiiformes > Eleotridae > Bostrychus > Bostrychus sinensis. Next base: position 30,622,859 of record CM036259.1, read on the forward strand.
ACAGCCAAAAGACAAACAAAAAAAATATTATATATATTACTAATTAATCTCTAATGATTACATAGGTGTTGCATATTCATTTGTTTTGTTTTCCCCTTTTTCTGTTAGGGTTAAGAACTGGAGAATATCAAGGCTATTTTAGGCCTGAAGCAGCGCTTACATCATCAGTTGATCGTTGTTCCAACATCTACAACTTCCCATTCACCATGAGCAATTGATATTCTCCAGTTCACCTGTACATGCATGTCTTTGGACGGTGGGAGGAAGAGGAGAGGACCCACAGCAACACAAGAGAACAGAGGAGAGAGCTGTGGTTTCCTAAAACATCATCTCCTCTGTGGGCAGGGCTAACAATCCAGGAGTTGATGCTTTGAGGAAGCAAATCCTAAAAACTGAGATCCACCTTGGGAGGTCAAGCAGACTCCACACAGAAATACCATTGACCCCTTGACCTTAAGCTGTGAGCCCCTGTCCCCATCATATTAGTAAAGTATAATAATAATCATAATCATAATCATAATCATAATAAAATGCCTGTGAAGATTCTCAGTGATCCAGGTTGTCACAATTATAATATGGTGAAAAAGACGATGTCCTTTGTAAAGTTCTCCACACTAGCACATTTTAATTTTTAGTTTATGCACATTTTGCACTTTTAGCCACTAAACATCAAGTTTATTGAAATAAAAACTACATAGAAAGATACAGATCTTAACATTAGACATTCAGACAATTTTCCACTTCAGCTTTGAAATTAAAGGGGCTATATTTGTTTTTATTCATATTTTTAAAACAGTCTTGGTCTCGTCTAGAACTACAACCAGTTTAACAACCTTTAAAAACATTATGTGACTAATGGCCATGAATACAGGCGTGTATAAAGCAAAACACAACTCCAGGTGTGTTTCTGATGAGGGAACAACATTATAACATGGGAGAAAGAGAGAAGTCAATTTTTGCAGCATGTAGCCTCTTTAAAATAAAGCACTAATGTTTCTTTTGCTTTTACTCTGTTCTGAAAAAACTATCGCTCATCATGCATTAAAGCTCTCTTTTATGATTTATACAGGATATAGCTCAGTTTCTGTGTATTATTTGACCTTAAGATAATTGTTGTTGTTTTTTTTGTTTTGTTTTTTATGAATAAGGTGCATTTGTGGCTATAGTCTGAATATGACAATAAATCATTTTCCTGACATGGGCCAAACGTCCTGAGTGTTGGCTGTATCTCTCCATGAGGAGGATTTGAGGTGAAGGCAGCTCATGATTAAGTGGACCTGCCCAGAGCTCATTTATTTACAGACCTTGAAAAGCCTCCTTGGTCAGTCTCAGCTGTCACAAACACAGTGTTTTTAGTCCTTTCATACACCACCGTTTCTCATCACAACAGTTGAACATGTATCCATCCGTCACTTGTACAAACAAACGGGAACACTGTTTCTGGGTCTTTTAGTGTAAAATGCTCAGATTAAACTATTTTGCTTTAGACGATGGTGGTGCTGACCTTTGCCATGTGGCTGATAAAGCATGTTATTAAAATAAATCCACTTTGCGTTGTCAAACCCATGTCTAATGTAGAAAAAATGCCTATAAAATACAAGACATCATGCAAAATCTTGAAATACATTGTTATTTGCCAAAGAAGTATTATCTACATTTACTGTTTTTTGACCAAGATACAGCAGGGTGAGGTGAAGGACACTTTATTCAACTTGCTACAACTCATTTGTGTTAGTATTGCAGTAGTGTAATTAGATTTTTTTGTAGATTGTAAAACAAAAAATAGGAGCCGCAGATGAGTGACACGCAGTTAGACATGGCAACGTCATGTATCAGAGACATACCTAAGCGCCTGAGCACTCAGCACCAAGCAAAACAAATGCAGCACTGAGGAAGGAGAGTAGACCATGCCATGCCATGTGTGCGTCAGTCAGCTGTGAAAACAATCAGACAATCAGAGATATGGTGAGCAGCATTTCGAAGAAGTTTGTTTAAATGTCATGAAGTGAAAGAAAAGCCCTGGTAACTCTATGCCAGAAATTAGGTCAGACGTTCCACAATGCTATAGACAAGTGCAATTAAATATGTAACTGATTATTAATAATAACGCATTAAAGTCCCAGCCCTAATTTGTATAGAATGAAATATACTGAATAGAGCATGTAATATGACATATGAAGTCAGGAGACAGTGAAATTGTTATATATATATATAAGTTCAGAAAAGCAAGTCACAATATTTAAATTAGAGTCTGAAGCTTCATTTGTTTGCTGCAGGATTGGCACTTTCCATAAAGTGAATTCCTTAGCTAGAAATTGTCAGGGTCTTGTTTTTATTTGGAAGTGACTAGCGTGACTATAAATCAGTAATCTAATTACTTTTGAAATAATCAGACGAGTACTGTCATATTTTTAGAAGAAGTGATCAGTAATCAGTAGTCTCTAATCTAATCTCCCCAACACTGTTCAGCCATCACAGGGACTCTGAAACAGTTTATTTAAGGTAATAAAGTTACAGTATATTGTTTTCATTTACCTGACTTGGTGTTATACTCTGATATTTATGTGGTCTTATAATTATATCCACTCTGAAAGACAAAATCCAGGAGGTGGTAGGGATGGGAATAACCTCTGTTGGACTTGTGGAGGGTGTTTTAAGGAAGTCCTTCTTTACAAGGCTCCTTGTAACAAAGCAAAGGTAGACAGGTAAGGAATATACAGTATCTATACATTTTAGAGCCATGCAGCTTTTTAAGAAAGTTATGTGCTTTATGTTACAGTTGTGCAAATATTAATGAAGAACCAAAGCAAGAGCCTTGACACTCTGACTTCTGATTGCCGTCATCTATTAACAAGAAAAAAGACCTGGTAAATGCCGGAAAAAGGCTGAAGAGAAAAAGTGTCTCAAGCAGAAGAACCAACCTAAGCACATAAAACTTCCACTGGTTAGAGCTCACCAAAATACTTACTGTACAACTAATTGTAGGGAAAAAAACAAGGCCACTAACAGGGACCACATAAAAACAAAACAAAAACTGTTGAGTCTCCTTTGTAACATTGCCTGGCCAAGAGGAGAGCTGTTCGGTGACAACAGAGTTATTTCGGGAAAGTAGTCTGGATGCCAACAATGGTATGATGCACAAAGTTAGAGTGCCATTAAAGAGGAACCTTTTTTTACATACTTAGGTGCTAATGATAAGAATACACAGATTTTGGTTTATTCTTCCTCATTTCAAACCCCTTGTGTGTGTTACTCAAAAGATCTGAATTTAATGTGACAATGACCACCAACACATGTGTTAAAACTCTGAGTATGAATCTCAAATCTCTTTACCTGAAATAATCAGGTACTGAGACTGTCTCATCTCTACTGTAACATCTACCTGTCCAGGGACTGCAGGTGGGAATTAGCAGTTCTGCTAAAACCTGGCAAAAAACATATTTGCCTTCTGAGGTCAATATATTGTTGTGCATGCTGTCAAATAAATAAATTCAAATTCCAAAAATACTGCAGACAATTGTTACTGAGTTTATTGCTGAAAAAATCCAAAACTGTAAGAGGCTGAATTACCAAAACACTGTAAGTTACAATAACCATGTACTAGCCTCCCTAACAACCATCTCAGAGGTGTGGTCCTAGACTGTCTGAAGACGCTCCATATCTGAGACACCTATGAGAATAAAGTACATAAAAAGGAGGGTAGGGCATGGTGGAGAATGGATGTAGAGGAGAATGGGGCAACGTGGACAGACCAGACAGGAAGAACCCCAAATTGTCTCTTTTTTATGTGAAGACCTGTGTGAATCCTAAGAAAAAAGTGTAACACACTTCAAGGTATGTACACGTCCCTATCTAGGTTCGTAGGAGCTGAGAGCAGTGCAATAACCAGTACACACAGGCAAAAGTAGTTATGGTGAACTTTAGTTGCCAAAATTAGGAACAGTGCAACAAAACAACACACATTAACACCTATGGGCCCTTACAAGCGAAGAAAATAAAGTGTCTCTTTTAAATCAGTGTTCAAAGTTCTTTCCAGGAAAGGTTTAAATGTTTTTTTCAATCAATGTTCAAAGTCAGTCAAAATAGTCAAAGTCAAGAAGTGTATCCAAAGGCACTCTGAAGATAGGCTCAATTGGTGCCAATCAGAGTAACTGACACGAACATATCACAAGGATCCTCGATGATGTAGAGTGGAGGCTCAGAATCCAACTGGGAGGCTCGCCATCAACTGGATCATAGGTCAGCCTTGATGGACTCAAGGACTGGTATCTCCAACTTTTTTCCACTCGGCACAAAGACCTGACCTGTTTTTACAAAACAGGTTTATAGTCTAGGCTCTCATATAATTGATCTATTCATGTTCATTAGAATCTCAAATCAGAGTGTTGTACAAAAATAAATGTATATCTTCAAATAGGAATAACTAAATATAGTTAGCAGATAGGTAACTACAATTACTTTCACACTTAATGTTCATAGTATTAGAATCCTATTATTCTAAGCCAACATATAAGGAAATGTAATTGTATGGTTACATCTCAATCAATGAAATAACATTTTATAAATTGCACATTAACCTTTTAAGTGTAATGCAGGAACTGTGTTTTCTCCTATCATATCAGTTTTGAACCTCTTTTTAACAAAGGGATTAGATCTTAAATTAAATTAAATAAATTTCTTTTAACCACATTAATTAACAAAAATTTAAAATTTGACAGTCTTTTACCCATTTTAAATAACTTAAATGACCATTTTGATTACATTCGTGTTAGATTGACCCACAGCCACATATAGTCTTTGTGACTAGCCATTGTACATTGTAGAGGATTCACAATTAACTTATTTTAGTAACACAATATGTATCACTATAAATTTTCTACTCAATTAACCCAATACAGTAACACACATTCTCTGTAAGTTAATTCAGAATGAACAAAATACCCATAATGAATGGCTAGCGGGGCAAGAGCATGGCATGTGCACACACAGAGTCAACACCCTGAGTGGAACTAGCTTACTAAGAAAAGGTGTCATTCAGGACATAAAATGTGCTTCTTCGACGGTTCTCTGACCTCTAGACAGGAACTTTAGTAACTTTAGAGCGTTGGCTACATCATTTCTTAGTTTCAACACTGTACAATGTGTTTCTCATACCTTCCCTTGTTTCTCATCAACGTTTTGGAAAGAGCATGCGTTTTGCTTCGATTTGCGATGTTAAGCTAATGCGTTTTTAGGACATGTCACTTCCGGTTTTTCAAAATAAAACCCATAATACATATAAACGTGAAAATAAAAACAAAATTACAAATAAATGTTTAACCCTTACATGGGGGGTTACAAAAGCAACAGGACCTTTTTTTTTACAGGGTTTCAGTGCCTCCCTCAAACACCCAGCACTACCACCTTTCTCTTCCTTCTATAATTCGCTTCATTTTATAATTTGTTCTAATTTTGAACTTTGAACTTTATACTTTGAACTTTATCGTTGAGTGCATTTTTTATGTTGGTAAGACAACACATGCCACCTTGTGATTCATCGAAATGTGGATATATTTATAAATATTTTAATATTTAGCGTATTCAAGACCCAGCTATGAAAGCATTTGTCTTAAGGTCATGTGGAGATGCTGGGGATTGAACCTAGCACCTTATACATGCAAAGCATAGCACTGAGCTACATCCCCTTCCACACACAAAAAGACAGCAACATGAACAGAAACCTTACTGCTTAACTGAAATGAGGATTCAAGTCCAAAAATGGCTTTCTGTAAACTACTTTTCTCTTTGGGAAGAACTAAAGCAAAAACATCTTGGTGCACAGAACAAAGCCATGGCTGGCAGGATTCAAACCTGCATAGGGAAACCCCAACAGATTTCAAGTCTGTTGCCTTAACCTCCCAGCCACAACAACATCAAAAAGTATGCCTCAATCAACGATGCAGACAGTAAGGATAGAAGCAGTGGAAAATCTCTGGTCACCCAGTAAAGGGAACAGGCAAAATGTATTCTACTTTCGCAACTAATCAAACCTTTCTAACCCTTCTGTTTTCCTACATCTACAATAAAACACAGATGGTGAGGTAATAAGTATTGAAAGTATGACAAATGCATTGCAACAGTGAAGAGGTCCTTGTAATTACTGACCAAGAATCAAACCCATGTCACATGAATTAAGAATATCTTGTGTGCTGGTTCTACATTACTTTAAAAATTAAGAAAAATGCTTTTGGACATAATACCAAGGCCACAATGCTCTTATATCTCACGCACTATGATGAAGAATTCATTAAAGGGAACATTTTATGCTTTTTTCAAGCTTTTTTGAAATAAATTTGGACACGTTTCCATTAACTTTTCATGTTTTATAACTTAAAATAACCTATATTTATTGAAAATGTCTTCTTTTGGGGAGCTGTTCCTTTCACTTAGCAGAAATTACTTTTTAGGTGCTTGTTGCTCTAAGGCCCACTCCATCCCCGCCCTCCTCAGTCCGTCAGCTCCAAGCCCTGTGCAAGCACCGTACTTCATAAGAGTGGTGCTGTGCTGTAGTACTTCCTCTGAATAAAACCCTTCTACAGACGCTGCTGCCTCTTGATCATCTCCTTTGAGTTTATATGTGACTAAAGTTGGGAGGATTTGAGTTCAGACTTGAAAAAATCTCCCAGTGCTTTTATTGAAGTTGGAGGATAGACAGAGCATGACACAATGACTAACTGGAATGGCTGTTAGCAACATAAAGCTAACAGGCCATGGTTTAGGTGCTGAAATCATCAGTAGAGTCCAGTGATAGTATATCTCCTTTAGAAATATGCAGGAGTGCTTCCTGGAAAAAGTTGTTGAGGACAGCAGCACCACAGAAAACAGGATTACTTAAACAAGCGTGAATGAAACCAAATACTTCAGGTAATTTTTTGAGCTTGAAACAACATTATAACATGCGCAAAAGTCTAGTTATTATAATAGGTTAACTTTAGAAATAACTGGATCCAGGCAGTGAGTTATCTCAACACCAAAAAGTGCTAATTTCTTCCTTTTGCATCCAGAGGTAGTTCCTTTGTGACAGCTAGGACATCCCTATTTGGCAACAGTAAGAATCCTTTAAAAGGTGCAATAGGTAGGATATATTTTTATATTTCATAAAAATTACTTATGTGCCCAAAGATATGAGGTAAACATGTTTAAATCAATTATTAGTTTTACTGATAACAATGGTGCAGTTGATTTATTAACAATAACAATATATTTTACATGCCAAGATGTTTATGTTTACATTTTTTGTTGTGGTTCTAAAACTGCATTACCGATCGTCCAATCAGAAAAGCGGAAAGACTGGCAACCCACAGACCATTCTTCTGATTTAGACTGTGGCTTACAGAACTTTTAAAAAGCATCTGCCTTCAGACAGTCTTTTTAATCCATATTAAAATCTCTCAATTAAAATTTCTTCCTTGGCACATTACTGACCTTTCCTGAAGAATAACAAAAAAATCTTGCTAAGAGGCAAACAACCCAGCTTACATTTTTGTGAGTGTAACTTGTGACCGTAACATTCTTAAACAGTTTTCACCTTCTCCTTTTAGCCTTTCAATGTCAGCCTGTCTCCCCTTCTGCACCCGTTCACCACTCCAAGCCTCACCATTTGTTTCAGCGTGCATGAAAGCTGCTATTTCTGATAATTAATGTCATTGTCAGCTTGTTTGATTTGAAATACATATTTGAATGGATCATTTGAATATTATCTTTGTCTGGCTGCGGTCTCCTCTCGGACGGAGCCCGATAAAGAGCCCTGTCTAATTGGGCTGTAACGGTGACAGTTAGAGCAATTAAGATGACAGCGGCGGATGTACCTCCAGACCCTCCCCTCGCTCTGAAGCCTTCCTGTCTGCAGCCTTGCTATCTCCCATCCTCTTCCTCCGTTAATCGCACTCTTCTTCACGCGCTGACATTTTACCAGGGGGAATGGTAATGACTCGGATTCGAAATTACCACCAGTCTCTAAGTTGATGGCAATTAGGTTCTCTTTTGTCCGTTTAAACCTGCGGCCCAGTGTAACCTTTCGTCACATTTTTACTTAGAGGTCTAATGCACTGCTTCTTGACTGGACTTACTGTGGGGCCCAATTTTATCCCTGAACATTTGATTGCCATTCACTTTTTAAAGAACCAAAGTAATTTTTTTTTTTTTCTTTTTTAACTAGAAGCACCCTGAGAGCGCAGGCCTCCATACTAGCCTTATATCCCACAATGATAAAGAAATAGTGCTCAAACCTTGGATTTTCTTCTTCAGGGGTAAATGCTTTTTCCATGGAGGCAAAAACCCCCAATAATGCACTCAAACACAATCTTCTTGGTGAAGGTATGAATGAAGCTGTATGCATAAATTCAACCAGCAAATCTTGGATTTTTTTCCCCCTAACACCACCGTTCTCAAACTGGTGTCCGGGGGTCTGCTAAAAAAATGTTTTGTTAATTGCTAGTAATTTATAATCATTAAATTAGTTGTGGTCTATGATTCATAACATTCATAAATAATAATGGGAACCAATACGGCAATAATATAAATGTTCTCAGCAAATAACCCTCACTTACAACTCCTGATGCACCGCACACCGTCACATTGATCGGGAGTGGAGGCGGCTGCAATGGGGTCCTTGGGATTTTTTCTCCTGTAAGGGGTTCTTGGCTCCAAAAAGTTTTAGAACCCCTGCCCAAACACATGACATTGTCAGCCAATCACAGCCTGGGAACACAATTTAGGATTTGTTATATATCAAAAGTGTACAAAATATAACTACCTTAACATATGTTCATGCAAAAAAAATCAGTAAAAACTAAGCCAGCAACAATATTTACAACAATAGTACAACAACATTTTCATGCACACTTCAGTTTCTGTATGACTCTCTTGAGCTTGTATTCTTCTACATTTCCTTAAGAGATTTTTTTGGCAAACATAAAAGAGCTTATTCTTTTTGATACAAGTTACAACAACAACAACAACAACAACAACAATAATAACAACAACAATAATAATAATAATAATAATAATAATAAATATAGCCGCAAGCGGCAATCAAAGGCCCTCACCCGCTGTGCCAGATTTACTAAAATTGCTGGATGTGGCTCTTTAGAAATGTACCAAATGTGACATAATATTTGTGGTTCCATAGGATTACATTGTATAGAATCTCCATTCCAAACTCTTCAAATTTAATGATAAGTGTTTGTTGTTGCCATGTTAAAGTTAGAGCATAGGTCCTATTGACTTTTTTTTGTTGTTGTGGTGAAACGCACGTGTGCCAAGTTTTTCACCTTTATGATGAACAAATGTTTTTTCTAATGCAACAGTGTTTTTTTATTAGAATAAAAGTAAAATATTTGCGCCAAATTTTATTTCTTCTGTCTAAATGGATCAAAGCCTGGGGGGTTAAAAAGTGTTTCAAATTTGAGGAAAATTGCAGTTCACTTGCGCGAACTGTGGCATTTTATGTTTACGTAAAGATCTATAAAATTTTCGTAAAGTTTGCAGCTTTGCTGCATGAAAACCGTAAAAGATTCTACAAAAAATTTGGATAACTTTTGATGCCACACTTCTTCAGATAAATTTGACCAAATTTGAGCACAGTAAACATCGTAGGAGGAGTTAGAAAAAGTACGACGTGTACAAAAACTGCTGAGTCATGCTTTTGGATTTTTATTGGAATATGGACGACTTCCTGTTTGTTGTGTGGCGTTGCCGTAATAATATTTTTTACTTGTCCTGTCATAATGCATCTCTGTACCAAATTTGGTGATAATACGGTGAAAAAATGTTTGACCGTACTCCCATAGGCGCAATGTTAAAAAAAATGTTTTGTGGTGGCGCTATCGTGCCAGTTTTTATTATTTGTTAATATGGCTTATATTAAAAACTAGCTTGCCACCAACCTGAATTTTGGGCAATTTTTTGTGCAAGTTCATAAGTGTTCACTGGGTGAAATTTGCGATACCGCATACAAACAAGAAAATAATAATTAAAGCCGCAAGCGGCACTGATAGGCCGTCGCCGGCCGCAACCAGAGCTGGGGCAGAGGAGGAACCTTTTTGCCAAATTTTTAGTCGGTGCCTTTTGATAAAAAAAGCTGCCAAAAGCGTCCTAATACTCCATAGCACTGCACTGAATGGAATTCCCATTGGAATAAAATGGCAGAATTCAACCATCGCCATGGCAACACCAAATCAAATACGACTTGGGTACCATTTGAATTTTTGATCAGGATGACATAAAGAATGTTTATGCCTAATTTGAGAAATTTTAATTGAAGTATTATTTTTTCTGTCCACAGAGATTTTTGTTGTAATCCCATTGGAATAAAATGGCAGGTTTCAGTCATCGCCATGATAACACAGTATAAAATATAACATGGGTCTCATTGGCTTTTGTGATTGGTGTCACATAAAGTATTTATCTGCCGAGTTTTGTAAATTTTAGAAAAACTAATTTTTTTACTGACCATATAAATATTTGTCTCATTCTGTAGGGGGCGCTATCGCATCAAATTTCTTATTTAATTGGTTTAGGCTTGGATGTTTTATGAGTGTTTAAAATTTAGCCAAATCGGAGTTAATATGTGCGAATTGTAGCAAATTGCAAGTATGTAGAAATCTATTTCTTTTTCGTAAAGTTTGCGGCTGCGCCGCACAAAAACCGGAAAACTTTTGCGAAGAATTTGGATAACCTTTAATGCCCCACATCTGTAGATGATGTAGAGTGATTTTAAGGTCATTTGGTTAAATGCCCAAGGAGGAGTTAGAAAAAGTATGACGTGTGCAAAATTGCTGACTCAGCACTTCGCAGATTTCAATCTAAAATTGCCGACTTGTCAGGGGGCGTGGCCATAATAATATTTTTTGTTTGGCTCCACCTGAGCAATGTGTGTATGGAATTTGGTGGGTCTACGACAAACTTTACTTTAGGCCGAGTCCCATTGACGCAATGTATTATTCAGTATGGCGCCTATATAAAAAAAAAATGTCCCGCCCGCCTGAATTTTGGGCAAAATTTGGTGAGTTTTCACAAATGTTCATGGGGTCAAATTAGCGCTGAAAGAGCAGAAGAAAAATAAAGAATAATAAAAATAATAATTTTAGCAAAAACGATATATCCGTTTACATTATACTTACAAATTATATATTTTTGGAAAGCTCTTGAGGTCCCCCACGGTGACTGTGGGGCCAAATGTCAATGACGAGTGCTTATGACTTCCATTCATTCTGAGCCATTCTGTTTTTTTTTTGTTTTTTTTGGGAAAGTGCGCGCACAGCTATCTGTTCATGGGGGTCCTGAGTCACTGACGTAAGTCATTGAGCTACTTTAGCTCTGAACAATTATAAATATGTGTTTTTCCCACCACATACGTATATGCACTGAAAGTGCACAATGCCATGAGTGAGTGTTTGGTGAAGGATGAGCTGTTTTACGTGCACTTCGCGCACTTTCAATCACAATAGGCCCTGTGCCATCTCTGGGGGCTCGGGCCTAATAATAATAACAACAACAACACACATCTCACATTTCTACCTTCACCACCCAAAACTCCACTGCAGCAGCAGAACCATCAGCCTCCTCAGCCTATCCATATTCTCCTCTTCATCAGTGTCTAGGCCCTGAAAAAAAAAAAAAAATCCCTAACAATCGAAGCATACACTCCCGTCACTGTATTGCTGATGTCTTTACCTGTCTCTAAGCGCCAAAGTTTCTTCCTTCAGTAAACTATCTGTTACACTTCATTTATTTGACTGTGATTGTTTCAGCCCCTACTGGTTGAAATATTCTTGTCCAGTTGATAGACAATGTTTAGCTCTGCCTCTGTCCATACTACACTGTTGGAACAATAGTGACAGTGGATGACTCATTCAGTGAGTCATGAGCCTGGTGTTGAAACAGGGGCTGAAGTTACAGTTGCTGAGAGGAAATTAGAAACAGCCTGGGTCTAGCTGTTTGACCCGGGTCAATTGACTTCACAACTTTCCTTTATTGACAAAGATAAGCAGGAGCTTATGGGGATTTTCTTTCTTTTCTTTGTTAGAGAAGTATGCATTTTTTTATTCTTAAAGTCTTACAATAATTGACATGACTGGTCTGACCATGACTTAAATGCTTTTATAGGACTCAAATAATATGAACAATAAAACTATTTATCGCCTCCCTGTGATGTGCCTGTGTTATACCTCGCTTTACTTTCATTTTCCCCGCTCCTTATCAGTACATTTTTCCTGCTTTTGGCCTTTTGGGCACTCTGCCATGGTGAAAATTGAGAAATAAAGCTATCACTAGCTTGTTTGGCTAACCGGCTTTGATGTGTCGCTTTTTCACAAAACCCAAAATCTCAGGGACTCCAAGCTGGTGGTGCTCATTGTTGCAAGGCTTTTTTTGCTCATAGCAGCTCATCACAGCTTATTTAAGTTTCAAAAAGTTTTTTTTTTTTTTTTTTTTTTAGTTCTGCTTTAATGTAAATTGCAAATCCATAAAATTTAGTGGTAACAACCAAATAATGTCTTTTTTTTTTTTTTTTCATTTTCTAGATATTAATTATTAAGACTTACAAAATATGTTTGTACAAGGCACCTGGGAAGATATATCTTTGTCAGAGGCATTGGGAAAAAAGCCCATTGTTAATACTTTGCATATGGTGCATCGCTTTGAAACACATGACATGACACAATCCAATTGTGATCCCATTTCATGAAGAATTCTCTATGTTTGGTCACAAAACGCATTAGAGACCACAGACTTCAAATAAAAGCCTTTATTGTAAAATCCAAGTATTATTTCCATTTTGCTGTGATGTGAAAGGAAAGCGCAGTGCTGCAGAGGGAAGACGGAGCGCTGCCGTGGATGTCGGGATGAGCCCGAGTGAGAGAAGTAATGATTCAAATGAAAGCCCCTCGGAGCACTGCGCTTTATTGAATTCACTCCTTTTCTATTGCTAGCTCATCTGCTGTGGCAATAATAGAGACGATGTTTTAGTTGATTAGCTACCTGCTGCGCAACAGTGAGACAGAACGGCAAGGAAAACACTCATCAGAGCTCCGGGATGGGACTGATTATTACTGTGGAATCTGGCAAATATGGAAAGAAAAAGTGCTGACCAGATGAGCTCTGAAAATCAGCACCATGATATTTATTTATGTTTGTGTGAGCGAGAGAGCAGAGGAAATGAAAGGAAACTAGGATGGGGCAAAAATTAAAGTTAACACAGAAATATTCAACTAATAATAAAAATAATAATAAAACAAACAAACAAACAACTGTTGCAACTACATGCCCACTGAAATGCTCAAAAGCGTAATACCGTCACTGATACGAGATCTTCTCTTACCAAGACTAAAAGGCTTTATGGCATTGTTGCACATGCTTATGAAATAAGTCTTATTTTTTCTTGAACAATGGTCTTATTAAGTCTTAAATTCAACTTGTTCCAAAAATCCTGACTGTACAGACCTGAGGCGTCATATATGAAGCTTGCGTACGCCCGAAAAGGGGGCTAAAAATGGTGTAGACCACTCTCTGCAGCAACGTTGGTTTTTATAAAAAATATAGATGTTCTACACAAACTTTAAACCTGGCGTTTGGAATTTTCCGAGACATGGCACAAAGTAGTAATGTGTGATACCAGCTTACTCACCTTTGATTTGATACCAATCGATACCAAGCCTGGTATCAATGATACCAATACCGATACCACCCTTTACAGTCTCAACCATTGTTTTTTCTTCTATAGTAATTGATTCTTTTTGTTTGTTTGTTTGTTCATTTTAAAAGCCTGTATGCATACACATGTTACTAATAATGGCTTCTTGATGCCACTGGAGCAGCAAAATACAATGGATTGGGTTGGACCTGCCACTGTAGAGCACACAGGATGCATCCAGAGGAATTTGTGTTATACCAATAACAATGTTTCTCATTACTACTAAAGTGTCGATACTCTCAGATTGGTGTCGATACCACAATTAAATCACAGGAATCAAAGGTATCAATACATTTGGTATCGATTTGCAGATCCCTAGCACAAAGGCAGGAGAGGAGAGAAGTGAAGAAAGTTTCATGTTTGGTGCGATAGATACTGTTTTATCTTTCACTTTATAGCCCACAGCAAACTCAAAATCATTAAAGTTTACTCATTTCATTTCAAACAGTGTGTGAAATAAAGATAATGGTTTTAATTTTTTGTTTATTTTACAAAGTGTTTGTGACCCAAGAGGGTTTTGAAGACATGAAAGCTTGTGCATGTGCTCCTGAGCGCACTGGTGCTGGCTCTACCTAAAAAGTCCGGCTGAAGCCTTTTAAACGTAAATGAGGAATGGTCTGTGAATAATAACTGGGTACTTTTATAAAATAATTGCTCAACCTAAGTCTAACCAGGGCTGTTTGGTTTTCACCAAGTGTTGGGTTGAAACCCATCTAAATAGACTCTATACAGGCCATTATACACACAGCATACAACTACACACTGCCCTCTCCTTGCCCCCTATCTTGCAGTTATCTAATCAAAGGCACAGTTGTGTATGCAGGGTTATTACCAATAAAAAGTAAAAGAAAGTATTTACATACTTACCAGTGGTAGAAGCACAAAAGTCATGGAAATAATCTTCAAATGAACGGGAGATTGTGGTCAGAGGCAAACGTGGCTTTTATTTACATGCACCTTTCTGTACATGGTTGTTATTGCGTGAACTCATAACTTCAGCTTAAACTCACTACTCTCCTGTAAAATCCACTGGCTGTTGTCGAATTTGTGCTACAAAAGCCAAGTTTGCCTGTCTGACCATGAAACATACCCACTGAAATTATTAGGCCAAAGTTCTAGTAATATAAATGTAACATGACTCACCAAAGTAGAACCAGTGGGAGTCCTGGGCTTGTTTCCCTGCAACAAGACCTTGCTTCATTGTTGGGTCTCTCCCCACTTTCAAAAAAACTTGAGTGTTGAGTGTGTTTTACTCATGTTTGCTAGGTTTAGCAGCCTAATTTAGCGACACATGTCAAAAAGTGCGTTAGTGAATCAAGTGCGTGGAGGTAAGACGCTCTAGCAGAAGTAGAGGTAGTAGTAAAACACATGGAAATTGAGGTAGACTAAAAAATAGTGATAGAATAAAAATATGTTTTTTTTTCTTTTTTTTTTCTTCTGTGGCCTGGTACAAAATGGCCCGGAGGTTGGGGACCTCTGTCGTAGCAGGACACTCAACATATTCAGTGTCAATTGGGCATTACGCTAGGGTGAGCAGATTTTTAGACCCAAAATCTCAGACACATAACTTTTTCACTAATTGCGCCGCATTTGAACTCACATGATGCTAGGGCTTGGGTTTTGAATCCTAGTGGCAATTTATTAATAAAAATAATTCAACAAGTTTTGATGCTTTTCTGTTGGTTAAAATGGGACACGGTTTGTTGAAAACTGGGACATGTTTTTTACAGATGTGTTGGGACATGGGACAAGGACCCTAAATGGGACTGCCCCAGTTAAAAAGAGACGTATGGTCACTGTACGTTACGCATGAGGAAACGTAACGTACAGCTAATTATTTCCCAGTCAGAATAGCCAGAAATACTCAGTGTTGCTGGCCTAAACTACAGGGAAGCTCCTGTAGAATTCTTCTGAAGTGAGAGTTGCTTTTGATTTAATTCACCATCCCCAAAGGAACCCTTAAATAAGACACCATTACTGCAATATCCTACAATGGTACTCCATATAGTATATTTGTTTCTAATATGTGGGAAATAAAGAGCAGAGTGCGGTTGGAGCGAGCAGGAGCCACGGCGGTTATAGTGCTGTATTGCATCTCTGGCCGGCTGAATTGTGGTGACCTCGAGCCATTCTTGAACAAATAAGATTGGCTTTGTGTGTGCATTATTTTCTGTTGACATTTGCTAAGCGCTGGAGCTCCTGGCCATGGGAGATAGATGAGCAGCCTAAATGTCTCAGTATCTGCCAGAGCCTTTCATGTTACCGGCAGAGCAGCGTGTGTGTGTAGGGGGAAGGGTGTGTGTGTGTGTGTGTGGATGAGCGGGGAAACCGATGTGATTGCCGTTCAGTGGAAATCCAGCGGAGTTTTGTTTCTGACAGCTGAAGGTAAAGGTTATTGCGATGCTTTTCTCTCTCTCTCTGCTGTCTGCTGCCGCGGAGCCAAACCGAGGATTATTCTGGGTGACGGCGCGCTCCCACTGCCCTCACGCTGACTTCCATTTATCACACATACAATACAACGTAGGCACAACTGTATATGAATTTATGGGAATGAGGGCTAGTCAGAGGGAAAGCCCATCTGTCCATGAGGTCAATCTGATTTCAATATTTCAGTGCCACATTATAATGCAAACCTACTGGAACCATTAATAGTCTGATTATATCTAATAGCAACAGAGGCAACAATATTAAATTAATTCATGTCATAACACAATATTTCCTAATGTAGAGCCAAAAAACTACTGCCACATATACTGCCAGTCCCAAGCCTGGATAAAGGTCGCATCAGGAGAAATCCTCTGTAAAAATCTATGTAAGTACCCATGTTAATGATTTGCTGTTGATGACATCAGCAAACTGTATTAATGGGGTTTTCTGTTTAAAAGTATGTGTTTTAAGTGCTTATTATTCAGTAATACCTTTTGAAAAATACAAAGTAGTTTTAAGCAGCAGAATGCCAAATACAATGAAGTAGTAAGGAAATTAAATAAATACAAGATACTGCTAATTATGGCTGCAAAAATTATACATACTGAATACACTTTAATTTGGTTAGGAAACACGGTGTCAATAAGCATCTGTGGGTATTACAAAGGGTTTTTGGGGCATTTGACGCGTTTTGCTCATTATTTATCATTTAATAGACTGACTGCTGTACACATTTGTATACACTCCATTTGTACTAGAGAACGAGGTTTCTTACAAAACATCAATAAGTATGAGAGAAGCCCAATAAAATATACAGTGAAACCCGGAATTGTTCATACCACTAGCAAATTCTGACTTAAAGTTACTTTCAACCAGCAAGTTTTTGTTTTTGTTTTTTGACCGGAAATGACACAGGCTTCTCCCAAAAGATAATAAGACAATGTACAAGAAGTATCATCGTGGAAAAAAAAAGAATATAAAAAAAAAATTGTCCTCTCGCCCTCCGTGGGCGGTTTCATCCATCCAAGCTCGGGTCCTCTACCAGAGGCCTGGGAGCTTGAGGATTCTGCGCAGTATCTTTTTCTGTTCCTAGGACTGCGCTCTTCTGGACTGAGATGTCTGATGTTTTTCCTGGGATCTGCTGTAGCCACTCTTCCAGTTTGGGGGTTACTGCCCCGAGTGCTCCGATGACCACGAGCACCACTGTTGCCTTCACTTTCCAGGCCTTCTCAAGTTCTTCTTTGAGGCCTTGGTACTTCTCCAGTTTCTCGTGTTCCTTTTTCCTGATGTTACAAACACTTGGTATTGCGATGTCAACCACAACGGCTTTCCTCTGCTGTTTGTCCATCACCACAATGTCCGGTTGGTTCACCACTACCATTTTGTCTGTCTGGATCTGGAAGTCCTACAGGATCTTAGCTCGGTCATTCTCTATCACCTTTGGAGGTGTTTCCCATCTTGACCTCGGGACTTCCAGACTGTACTCTGCACAGATGTTCCTGTACACTATACCAGCCACTTGGTTATGACGCTCCATATATGCTTTCCCTGCCAGCATCTTACAGCCTGCAGTTATGTGCTGGATTGTCTCAGGGGCCTCGTTGCACAGTCTGCACCTGGGGTCTTGTCTTGTATGGTGGATCTGGGCCTCTATTGTTCTGGTGCTCAAGGCCTGCTCCTGTGCAGCCATGATCAGTGCCTCTGTGCTGTCCTTCAGTCCAGCCCTTTCTAGCCATTGGTAGGATTTCTCGATGTCAGCCACTTCAGTTATCTGTCGATGGTACATCCCATGTAGGGGCTTTTCCTCCCATGATGGTTCCTCCAGCACCTCGTCCTCTGTTTTCCACTGCCTGAGACATTCACTGAGAACTTCATCTGTTGAGGCTATCTTCCTGATGTAGTCAAGGATCTTGGATGTTTCATCCTGGACAGTGGTTTTGACACTCACTAGTCCTCTGCCTCCTTCCTTGCGCTTAGTGTACAGTCTCAGGGTGCTGGATTTGGGGTGGAACCCTCCATGCATGGTTAGGAGCTTTCGTGTTTTCACATCTGTGGTCTGAATCTCTTCCTTTGGCCAGCTTATTATTCCCGCAGGGTATCTGATGACCGGCAGGGCATAGCTGTTGATTGCCCTGACTTTGTTCTTGCCATTGAGCTGACTCCTTAGGCCTGACATGAGCTTCCATGTGGTGGGGAGACAGGTTATTGTTCGATAGTTGGATGGGGCCGTTCCCTTCAGGGGATCCTTCTGGATCAGGATTGTCCGGCCTTCAGTTAGCCATTCAGGGTGGGTCCCATCCTTTAGCAGCTGGTTCATTTGTGCTGCCAGGTGCTCATGGAGTGAAGTTAGCTTTTTCAGCCAGTAGGTGTGGATCATGTCAGGCCCAGGTGCTGTCCAGTTTTTCATACCTGAAACTCTTTGTTGGATGTCTGCCACTGTGATGGTTACTGGTTCTTGTTCAGGGAGGTTGCTGTGATCTGCTCTTAGATCCTCCAGCCACTGTGCACTGTTGTTGTGTGACGCCTCCTTCTCCCATATGCCTTTCCAGTATTGTTCAGTCTCCAGCCTTGGTGGGTCTGCTCTGTTGTTATTACCTTGCCACTGAGAGTACACTTTAGCTGGTTGAGTTGAGAACAGCCGGTTTATTCGCCTTGCTTCGATTTCTCTCGTGTACCTCTTTAGGCGGGTGGCCAAGGCTTGGAGTCTTTGCTTGGCAGTTTCCAATGCTTCAGGTATGGACATCTTGCTGTACCTCTTGGGTGCTTGTTGTTTCATTGCACCTTTCTGGAGCTCTGACAGTTGGCTCACTTCTCTCCGAGTTACCTTGATTTTAGCTTCTAACCTTCTTTTCCATGGTGGATATGGATCTTTATGGTTGCTCTTTGGTTGATAGCCGAGCTCCTCAAGGATCACTGCTGCTGAAGTGTATATGAGCTCATTGGTTTCAGTGATGGTCATCGTAGGTATTGTTCCCAAAGCTGCATTCACATCTTCCAGGAGACTTTCTGAAGGTACTTCACTCAGCCTGTGTAACTGGTGTCGGGGTTGCCTGGTCTTCATTTTATCCATGATCTTATCTCTCAGGTCAGTTGCTGCCTCGCTCAGCTCGATGGTGCTTATTGGGGCTTCGTACCCAAATTCTGGATGGGGAGTTGGTGTTAACTCCCCTCTGACCTTGCGTCCTGGCTCCCCCTTGCCGTAGCATATGTGTTGTATCTCGTCAAACTCAAGTTGTGAAAGCAGGTGCCGCTTGTGGATGTTGGAACACTGAGCTACTGATTGTTTAGCAGTGAGGATATATATATATATATATATATATATATATATATATATATATATATATATATATATATATATATCCTAACTTCCAGGTTAGCTTTTCTTTTTTTTTTTTTTTACTTTCCACTCTTTCTTTGGAGTGAGGTATGCACTACTGATATTTAATTACTTAACTTTTATGGGGTAGTTAAATCTATGCCCTTTAGTTTAAGTTCTGCATGTAATATGCTCAAAAACTTTGATGTATATTTGTATTTGTCATGCTTTAAACACATTTTAAATGCTAAACATGCCTATGTAAAGGCAATATATATATATATATATATATATATATATATATATATATATATATATATATATATATATATATATGCAACTAATGATTTTTTCATATATATATATATATATGAAAAAATCATTAGTTGCAGGTCTAAAAAATAATGGGGAACAATTCGGTTAAACAGAATTTTTGGAGCGTTTAACCATGTTATGATGTTTGATGATTGTTTAAGCCTTGGAAACATGGAGTTGTATTTTGTTTCATTTACAATTTTGAGTAGTCCTGTAGGCGCTGCCCTTCTCAAGAGCTGAAAACGCTCGGTCTCACAGCTCTATGTGTGAAACCAAGAAGTGCTCCTGCGCGTTTCTAAAGCCCATACACCGTCACCTGACTTGTTCTGATCATTTCAGCGCTTAAATTTCTGTAACTATAAAGAAGTTAGCTCATTTTTAAGGTCATGCAGGGAAGTTTTCAGCAAAATGAAAGTAACAGCTCCCCTTGTGAAGACATTTTTCAATAAACATTAGTTAAAGTTATAAAACATGAAATGCTAATGCAAAGGTTGAAAAAAGCTTAAAAACAGCATAATAAAGCCCCTTTAAGTGACACTAATGGAATAGCTGTACACTGCAGACTGGATAGAGCTGTCCTGGACTGGGACGACAGAGGCATAATGCTTCTATAGCGTAAACACATACCTATGACATGACCCTATATTCAAACAAATATGAGTAATTATCTCCCAAACGCTCCCGACTCCACCAACAAATCCATGTGGACCACCCAAAATGACCTCTCAGACACAGATAATTTTGGACATCAATCTCTCTGCCGACACGCCGCACACACTCACACGTCCTCCTGTTGTCTCATTACTCCGGAGCACATCAATTTTGTCCAAGTGTGAACATCTAATTGGCTTGGCTCGCTCACTTCACCCTATTCATCATGTTCTATTGGGCTGTTAGTGGAACCAATACACCGCTCGGTCAGCCTTACGTTTAAGCACGGGGCCTCAGCTGCCATCGACGAACACAGAGCTATTGGGGTATTTATTAGCTAAAGATGTGAATTGTGTTAAAAGAAATTGCCAAAATAGATCAGCCAGTGTCGGCAAGTAATGAAGTGTTAAATGCAATTTTATGTCTAAATGTGGTCATAGAAGAAGAAAACTATATTTTGTCTTGTGGCTCATTTAAGGAATTCACAACTCTAGAGTTTGTCCCAGCCACTTTCTAACCCACTTATCAAGTCAAAACCCATCAGTACAATGTTTCCAACACATTTATTAATGCGGAGCTCAGTAACTTTGGTCATTTTGTTGCTGTCTTGCCTCATTTTCCTCTATGGAGCTCCCTCTACATTTTGGAATAAAGCACTACCATAAATTTTCACGAGTCCAGGTGACTCTTATGATGATGATCCCTTGCTCTGGTTGAATTGTATCTGTACGTTTTATTCTGCTATTTGTTTTGCTAACCACATGATGTGCCAATGGTAGTGCTTATATTTGCAAGTGTCTATTTCAGCCCAGAGACACTAGGTAGGTACGAGGTAGATGCCAGATGCTTCGATCACGCTGTGTGCTCGATCCCCTTCACTGACTTTACACTGAATACTTTGTGTACGCATTTGGTGTAACAAATAAGGTCACAAACGACACCGGACACCACTAGAGGTGAGTAAAAAGAAAGTATTTATTTATGTACCATGCTTACCCATGGTAGTAGCACAAAAGTCACAATATCCAAATGACCAGGAGATTGTTGTTGGCCAGGCTAACGTGGCTTTTGTTTACATGTAGCTCTCGTGTACATCGCGTGAACTCAGATCTCCCAGTGTGAACTCTCTGCTCTCCCATAAACTCATGGTCTCCACAGCTGGCTCTGGTCAGATGCATGCCACATACGCAATCCAATCGGTGTAAATTGGAGTCCACAAGAATACCGCATCAGAGACGGACTACATATGCAAGACATTCAGTGTACATTAGGCATAAATGGCGTTTTAACTTGGAAGGCTCCAGACTTTCTTGAGTCAGTACATTTCTGATATTACATGTTTAAGTTTTTGTTATTTTCACATCACCATCTTCCTAAGTGGACCTGTCCTGTGAGTTCACATCTGTCAATCAAGCCTAGTCATGGCTAGCTACTTTATTGGGCATGCCTTACTAGTAAGGTGTTGGACCAGCAGAACTGAAAGAACAATTTATAAGGGTCTGCAACGTCTCCCATTCTACTTCCACAACTTCCCCCTCTCAT
Source organism: Bostrychus sinensis (assembly GCA_020698575.1). NCBI lineage: Eukaryota > Metazoa > Chordata > Actinopteri > Gobiiformes > Eleotridae > Bostrychus > Bostrychus sinensis. The sequence goes on from CM036259.1 coordinate 30,644,842, forward strand.
ACACCGCTAGTGTCTAGGCTACAAGGGGAGCTCTGCCCTAAAATCCCTAATCTAACTCTCCATCATCAATGAGTGGCTCACAACTCAATCCAAGATGGCCGCGCACACGTCTCAGCGTTTGTTTACTCTCTAATTTAAGCTGACTTAGAGGCTGTTTTTTATTGTTTTAAACAAATTGTCTTTTTGTTTTTGATGCCTTTTTACAAACTCAACTAATTCCCATTCAAGTACCTTGGGGATTTTTTTTACTCACCGCAAATAAGTCTACGTTGAGACCGGTGACTTAGCCAAAATCTGTCGCCACTGCCGGCCAGCCTTTGATGCTACCAGGTACCGTAGTAGCGGATGCTACCTCTTCCACCATGGATTCCCTCTACCTGTTTGTGCTGTGAGGCTGTAATGGGCTGATTTGGCGAGGGGTGCTGGATTATCCTGCCGTGGAGTGCTGTTGTGTTCCCGGGGGAGGATCTGTCGTAGCTGCTGCCTGCTATCGGTCAGCTGTTGGGGATTCAGTGGTGCGTTGCTACACCTGGATCTGCTGGGGTAGCTAGCTGCTGAATCTTACCATCGTGGTGTGCTGAGGTGGCCTGAGGACGAGCATCCGTGCCGGTGACCACTAGCAAACACTATTCTGCTGGCGTTTGACTAGCCCATTAGCTGCTAACTTAGCTGTTAGCCGCTAGGACCCTGGCTGTGTCTTTTCCTTAGGGAGTTCCTGGTTTGCTGGAGTTGCTATTAACGTCCCAGCGTAGTGAGCTGCTGGGCGGTGTTGTTGGCTGTGTTGCTGTGCTGGAGGCTGTTGGACAACCATCTCATTAACATCTAGATTAGCCTGCTGGCTATTGGCCGCTAGCAGCTAGCCGCTAGTCCTGTGGTTACAACGGGCCCTGGGCTGCATCATGCAGGCTTATTGTGTGGCGAGAGTAGCTACTACTAGCTACTACTTAGTCCAACTTTTCAAATTGTCCAGTTGTGTCATATCCAACTTATTTAATCAGCCGGTCAATTCCTGGGACAGTAAAAATGACATTTCCATTCGCACTGTGCATGGTATTTTTGCTCTGTTCCACTGAATTGGAGTCATTCAAAAAGAGCGGCGATGTGCACTTTGATGCGCCCCTCCTCCCTCGGGGTCTTCCCACCGCAGGGACCTGCACCTGGTCATTCTTTAACTTGACTACAACGTTGTTGCTGTCCATGTATGAGCCAGTTAAAAAATATGGTCAGTTGTTACACTTAATGTCCACTTATGTTGTGGAAAGTTGCTTCATGCATAAAGTCTCTTCTCTTAATGATGTTGTTCAGTCAAAAAAAAATCAGATTGGCTCTAAATCACTTGTAAGGCGGAAATGCTTCATCTTATTCTTACTTTTACTTTCAGGCAATGTTCAACCCAACCCAGGCCCCATGCCAAATCACATTGGCACTCCTGATGAATTTAGAGCCAGGTCAGGTCTTGACATTATACATATTAATGTTCGTAGCTTGCTGCCCAAGTTAGATTTAATCAAAATTTGGGTCAAATCCACTGACACTGACATTCTTGTGTTGTCAGAAACTTGACTAAGTAGATCAGTCACAGATAAGGATATCTTTATAGTGGGTTATAATGTCTTTCGTTGTGACCACCCTAAAAAAGGTGGAGGGGTAGCCATCTATATAAAAAACAAATTTCATGCAACCCTACTATCCTCTCTGTCTATTCAAAAGCAATTTGAACTTCTTGCCCTCAAAATTGAATTTTCAAAGGGTCACTCTCTCACAATCATGGGCTGCCTCCTTCAGCCTGCAGTGAGGCTCTCTCATCACTCTCATCATGTTGTGGGGTTAAATTCTAATGAACTTGTTTTAGTGGGAGATCTAAATCTTGATTGGTTGACTCCAATATCAGACAGCTTAAAATCTCTCTGTGACTCTCTAAATCTCACTCAACTAATAGATAGCCCTACTCGGCCTAATATTAAGTGTCCCACTAGATCATCCCTAATTGATCTCATTATGACGAATGCCCCACATAAGTACTCTGATGTAGGTATTTTTGCAAATCATTTAAGTGATCATTGTGCTATTGCTACCATCAGGAATGTCAAACTACCAAAAATCAAACCTCGTGTCCTGGTAAAAAGAGATCTCAAACATTTAAATGAGCAAGATTTTATCCATGACCTGTCCCATTTTGAATGGGGCAGAGTCTTTCTTATTGACGATGTCGAACTGGCATGGCAGTACTTTTATGATGAGTTTTTAAAACTTATTAATAAACATGCCCCCTTACGCAAATACAGGGAGCATGAAAGGGCGTAATAATCCCTGGTTCTCCCCTGAGATTGACAATCTTCTTAAAAATAGGGATGCTGCCTGGTGTCAGGCAAGGAAAAGTAAATCTGAGGTTGATTGGCTCCATTTTCGGCAGTTGCAAAACAAATGCACTCTTTCAATAAAAAGAGCCAAGTCAGATTTCTATCTTTCGGAAACAGCAAAAAAATTTGATTGATCCTAAAGGTTTTGGAAGATAGTGAAGTACACTTGTGAGTCTGCCCATGCAGGTGAACTTCCTAACTTCTTAATTAAAGATGGTAAACATGTGACAGTGAAATCAGCCATGATAAATTATTTTAATGAACATTTTATTTCAGAAGGTCTCTTTTTGACTCGTTAAACCCAAATTTAGCAACTTCTGCTCCAAACTCAGAACCCCTAGAAAAAAACAGATGTTCCAATATCTGTACATTTAATTTTACTGCAGTGTCTGTCTCCGAGGTTCACAGAGCATTGAAAAATCTGGATACCAGGAAGGCAGCTGGACTAGACAAATAGGACTCTTTATTTCTGAAGTTGGCTGCGGACTACATTGCTGAGCCTCTGTCATATATTTTCAATCTGAGTTTCAGTTGTAAAAAAATTCCCAGTGTCTGGAAATCTCAGTTTGTACTTCCTCTTCTCAAAGGAGGTGACCCTTCAGAGGTAAATAACTACAGGCCAATCTCTAAATTATGTATCCTGGCAAAAAAAAATTGAAAAGCTGGTCTCTGAACAACTGAAAGCATTTTTAGAATCCAAGAGCAGATTTTCAGTCTGGTTTTAGAAAGCGGCACAGTACTGTTACAGCCACCTTGAAAGTTTTAAATAATTTTATCCAGGCACTTGAATGTAAAAAAAATATTGTGTTGCACTCTTTATTGACCTCTCTAAGGCATTTGACACTGTGGATCACACTCTCCTGGTTAAAACTTTGGTTCAGATTGGCATTTCAGATCAAGCTCCGGCTTGGTTTGATGATTATTTGTCAAATAGGTCCCAGTGCATACAAATGTCTGGTTCTGCTTCCACTACTCTTGAGGTCAAAAAAGGTGTGCCACAGGGTTCGGTTTTAGGTCCTATTTTGTTTTCCATTTATATTAATACCTTGTGTCACAATCTGTCAAATGCATCATATCATTTTTACGCTGTTGACACTGTCATTTATTGTTGCTCTCTGTCAATTACTCAGGCTTTTGAGTTTTTACAATCTGCTTTTAATGTCTGACAGAGATCGTGGGTTTGGTCACTTGTCTGACAGAGATCGTAGGTTTGGTCACTCGTCTGACAGAGATCGTAGGTTTGGTCACTCGTCTGACAGAGATCGTAGGTTTGGTCACACGTCTAACAGAGATCGTAGGTTTGGTCACTCGTCTGACAGAGATCGTAGGTTTGGTCACTCGTCTGACAGGGATCGTAGGTTTGGTCACTCGTCTAACAGAGATCGTATGTTTGGTCACTCGTCTGACAGAGATCGTAGGTTTGGTCACACGTCTAACAGAGATCGTAGGTTTGGTCACTCGTCTGACAGAGATCGTAGGTTTGGTCACACGTCTAACAGAGATCGTAGGTTTGGTCACATGTCTGACAGAGATTGTAGGTTTGGTCACATGTCTGACAGAGATCGTAGGTTTGGTCACTCGTCTGACAGAGATCGTAGGTTTGGTCACTCGTCTGACAGAGATCGTAGGTTTGGTCACACGTCTGACAGAGATCGTAGGTTTGGTCACACGTCTGACAGAGATCGTAGGTTTGGTCACATGTCTGACAGAGATTGTAGGTTTGGTCACATGTCTGACAGAGATCGTAGGTTTGGTCACTCGTCTGACAGAGATCGTAGGTTTGGTCACTCGTCTGACAGAGATCGTAGGTTTGGTCACACGTCTGACAGAGATCGTAGGTTTGGTCACACGTCTGACAGAGATCGTAGGTTTGGTCACTCATCTGACAGAGATCGTAGGTTTGGTCACTCGTCTGACAGAGATCGTAGGTTTGGTCACTCGTCTGACAGAGATCGTAGGTTTGGTCACACGTCTGACAGAGATCGTAGGTTTGGTCACTCGTCTAACAGAGATCGTAGGTTTGGTCACACGTCTGACAGAGATCGTAGGTTTGGTCACTCAGAGATCATAGGTGCAGCAAGAGGCTGACACAATGAGCAATAATTCTTCAAAAATATTTTAAACTGGCTGATATCTGTCACAGCTCTTGTTTGTATGATGGTCCACAATAGCGAATCTTTTGTTTGTGATGGACAAAATTGTGCAGTGTATATCCAGCTTTGGGACAAAATGCATTAAGTTTCCAGCATGTGCTGCCATTGGCTTATTAGATATTTGCATTTGAGAGTATTTGAACATGTGCAGCTAATAATGTGGATGTACACAGATGTACTATAAAATCAATATTATTTAACAATAGCTTTACAAAACATGAGCAAATGTCCCATGATGGAATATGCATTAAAAACACACAATGGACATCTGTGTCTAATTTAAGTCTAAGTCATCTAGTTAAAAAAGCAAAGATTTAAGGATGTACATTTTATATCATCTTGATCTTTATGAGCAATAACCAAGATATTCATTCCACATACCTTATTACGACATGATTAATTTATTATTACAACAGTATTACATTGGGAAGAGGCAGATATCCCATGACGTGTGATGCATAATGAAAATACCGCTCCTCTGTTGGGATAAGTCTGACTGCTGAGTGGTGTCATAGGCCAGGCTGACATTCATATCCAGCACCTTCATATATCACTGATTGACATTTTTAATTAATCGCGCCTCTCAATAATTTGGCAGAGTCAACTCCCTCTGGTCTGGATTCTGCGTGTGGCCTGATCTTTCAAAAGCACCTGGCTTAATTAATATTTTAGTCACCTCTCCGACCCGCTGAAGTATGGAACATTATTAGTGGCTTGTAAATAAAAGTAAAGGATTTAATCAAAGATGTTTATATGACATCAACACATGAGGTTTTAGCAGCTAAAACACTGGAATGGTACAGGTCCCACACACATTTTGACACTGAAAAAATTGTTGATGGCTTTTGTGACTTTACAGTAACTTATTATTGTACTACTTGTTTGTGCTACTTTTCTTTTTAGCTGTTACCTTCAGGGGTTAGCACAGCATTGCTTCTTTCACCATTACCAAGCTATGGCACTGTATTAAAAAAAACAAAAAACAAGATATGTATCATGAATAAATGTAAAAAAAACAATAATAATAATGTCCTCTTAACACAGGAAAATGACAATACAAGTAATATCCCATAGATCTTTCTGTGTGGAGTTTGCATGTTCTACCCATGTCTGGGTGGGTTTCCTCTGGTTACTCCGGTTCCCCTTATCAACCTAAAACATGCACAAGGGGCTAATTTTCCAGGTAGGTACTCCAGACCATGATCCTGGCTCACGATCTGGAGAAGGGTCCCTGGGCACCCAATGCTCCTGACAGGTTATTGTGCTTCTTGCATATATATGTGTGTGTGTGTGTGTGAGAGTGTGTGTTAGACTAACTGCTGAACACATTTAATAAATAAAAAAATGTGACCCCTGATAACTAGGCTTGGAAATCATAGGGTACCTCATAATAGATCCTACGAGAGATCAAGAGATCCTACAATATATATATATATAAAAAAAAATAAAAAAAATCTTGTATTAGTTGAGTTTTTGTGAACTCAATTCACACATCATTAAATTATAGACTTAAATAAGAAACAGAAGTTCTGTTTCCAAAAGTCATAAATCCACCATCAGTGAGTCTGATATTTATTAAGTATTTAGAAATAGTTTTATTTTTGTGCTTAGAAACGCATTCCTGCCCGACTAAAGAGGTACACGAGAGAAATCGAAGCAAGGCAAATAAACTGGCTGTTCTCAACTCAACCAGCTAAAGTGTACTCTCAGTGGCAAGGTAATAACAGAGCAGACCCACCAAGGCTGGAGACTGAACAATACTGGAAAGGCATATGGGAGAAGGAGGCGTCACACAACAACAGTGCACAGTGGCTGGAAGATCTCAGAGCAGACCACAGCAACCTCCCTGAACAAGAACCAGTAACCATCACAGTGGCAGACATCCAAGAAAGAGTCTCAGGTATGAAAAACTGGACAGCACCAGGGCCTGACATCTGCAAAGCCAGACACACTAATCTGTGCACCGCCTGGATTGATTACAAGAAAGCCTATGACTCAATGCCACATACATGGATCATGGAATGCTTGGGGATGTATAACATCAACAGGACTCTAAGAGCCTTCATTGCAAACTCGATGAGGCAGTGGAAGACCACCCTTGAGGCCAACTGCAAGCCAATTGCACAAGTGTCCATCAAATGTGGCATATACCAAGGAGATGCTCTGTCCCCACTGCTGTTCTGCATAGGTCTGAACCCCCTCAGCCAGATAATCACCAAGACTGGCTATGGGTACCGACTCAGGAACGGGGCCACCATCAGTCACCTCCTCTACATGGATGATATCAAGCTGTACGCCAAGAGCGAGAGAGACATTGACTCACTGATCCACACAACCAGGATCTACAGCAATGACATCAGAATGTCATTCGGACTTGAGAAGTGTGGGCAGATGGTGACAAAGAGAGGGAAGGTAGTCCATACAGTAGGGGTCCCACTCCCAGACGGCAGAATAGCAGACACTGAGGACAGCTACAAGTACCTTGGAATCCAACAAGCAAATGGCCACCTAGAAAAGGCCACAAGAAAATCAGCCACAGCCAAATACTTCCAATGAGGAAGGCAAGTCCTAAAGAGTCAGCTCAATGGCAAGAATAAAGTCCGGGCAATCAAGAGCTATGCCCTGCCAGTCATCAGATACCCTGCAGGAATAATAAGCTGGCCAAAGGAAGAGATTCAGACCACAGATGTGAAAACATGGAAGCTCCTGACCATGCATGGAGGGATCCACCTCAAATCCAGCACCATGAGACTGTACACGAAGCACAAGGAAGGACGCAGAGGACTGGTGAGTGTCAGAACCACTGTCCAGGATGAAACATCCAAGATCCTCGAATACATCATGAAGATGGCCTCAACAGACGAAGTGCTCAATGAATGTCTCAGGTAGCGGAAAACAGAGGACGAGAAGCTGGAGGAACCATCTTGGGAGGAAAAGCCCCTACATGGGATGTACCACTGACAGATAACTGAAGTGACTGACATCGAGAAATCCTACCAATGGCTAGAAAGGGCTGGACTGAAGGACAGCACAGAGGCACTGATCATGGCTGCACAGGAGCAGGCCTTGAGCACCAGAGCAATAGAAGCTCAGATCTACCATACAAGACAAGTTCCCAGGTGCAGACTGTGCAAAGAGGCCCCTGAGACAATCCAGCACATAACTGCAGGCTGTAAGATGCTGGCAGGGAAAGCATACATGGAGCGTCATAACCAAGTGGCTGGTATAGTGTACAGGAACATCTGTGCAGAGTACAGTCTGGAAGTCCCGAGGTCAAGGTGGAAAAACACCTCCAAAGGTGATAGAGAACGACCGAGCTAAGATCCTGTGGGACTTCCAGATTGAGACAGACGAAATGGTAGTGGCAAACCAACCGGACATTGTGGTGATGGACAAACAGCAGAGGAAAGCTGTTGTGGTTGACATCGCAATACCAAGCGATTGCAACATCAGGAAAAAGGAACACAAGAAACTAGAGAAATACCAAGACCTCAAAGAAGAACTGGAGAAGGCCTGGAAAGTGAAGGCGGGAGGGCGAGAGGACAATTTATTTATTTTTTTCTTATTTCTAAACAGAGACAGCAGCAGAAGCCCAGTTGTACAAAGACTTGTAGAAAAACTCGTTTGCGTTTGTTACGTCGGGCAAGGTGTGTGGCCCACAACCTGCACAACTGATGCGGGACACATACATGACAGAGGACAGTGGCACAGCAGCACAGTATCGTTGCTGGCCCGGTAACGACAAACAGCATGTCAGGCAGGCGTTTTTTTTTTACCTTAATGGAAAGACACTTCATTGGAATATAGCATGAGGAAACAGAGGGGCGGGGTCTTCATTAAATATCACTCTACAAAACATTAACCTCTAAATATAGCTATTATTCTATCTGTTCTACAATATTATTGATTGGACATATCAAGAATTAGAAATTTATGCCTGTGAGAAACTGTCCCTGCCCGCCCGGGACACACTGGCGTCAACACAAACTACTTTTCTTTACTGAGTTGATGCTCGGTGATGTTGGTGACATGACGCTGACAGTCTGAAGCTGTCACTTTAAGGAGGCAATCTCTCGCTCTTAGTAACTTAACTAAGTGGTTAGTTACAGTTTTGACTTGTATCTCTTATTTATCTCTTCGTAGTTTTGTACCAATGGCATACATATATGTTTATACGACCCAGTTTAGCTATTTAATAACTCAAAAACTGCCATTTCAAACTTTATAATGATTTTAACCATTATAATTTGGATAACAATTGTAACGTTAACGTTAACTGGGTTTGTGTCTCTGAGATTCATTATTGTTCTTCAATTGAAATTACAGTGGAGCTACACAAACATGTTATATATGGAAGAAAAAAAAATTCTACTTAAAAAGAACAACTACAAGCTATTGCCAAAACTACATTTAAACCTCAGAAGGCCAGAACCACTCACACTCTACTATCTAAACACAGTATGTGAGCTGGATCCGGGCCAGAGGTGCACATGTCCGGTTTTGTGTTTGAATCAGTGCCAGATAAAATTTGCTAGCTGGGAGAGGACAGGACAATAGCAGAGACTTCAGCAAAACGAACAAGTGACAAATGAAAGCTATAAATGCCGATAATCAGGTCCGTAAATTTATTTAAATAGCTTGGTAGCTAGTTCTACCTTATTTAGCCCTTCAGCTTTTGTAAGACACGCTACACATAAATGGCTGTGATTGGCCATTTCCAAATTGAACCAGAGAAATGCGCCACCTCGAGAGGGGAACAAGACTGTCCTGCTTGCAAAAAACAAGTAGGCGAGTCTGGCTCGCCAGGCTACTAATAACCCTTTGTAATAACTATAGAAGCTTAGTATAGTAATACCAATATGAATGATTTTCTGTGGCAACCTCTGAATGAAAAAAAGGAGCAGTTAGAATGGATATTAAAAAAAAAAAAAAAAAAAAAAAGATCTGCACAGAATGTACTTACCACCTGTTTGTAGATATGAATCCGTCTTCAGACTGATGTGAAATACAGAATCTGCTCAGGACTTTAACAGTAAAAACATGTGACCTGCTGATGCTGTGTTCTGTTCTGTGCTGTGTTTGAGCTGCTCACTGAAATGTGTAGAAATGAAAGGCGTGTTTGGGGATCAGAGCTTGATAACACTCCTCTGTCGGACCGCTGTTATTGCCTCTGATAGACATCGATATGACAGATACCATCAGTCATTTTAGCAGCGTATGGATCCAACAACAAAAAGACCGCTGTGATATATGACTGTGTGGAAGAATGGCCTTTACTACTCTATACTGCTGATGTGACAGCTCAGACTCGGCACTGTTCTGTCATAAAATACTGATCGCTCATTTGCATAAGCGAGTAGTTGAATTGCCATAGGGTCATCATCATGAGGGAAGTTCAGGCCAGTGCTGAGAACAAAGATTATGGCTTTGAGGTCTTTTTTTTTTTTTTTTGGTAAGGGTACTCTATATCTTGTACATTTCTGCTGTCCTGTTTATTCATTGGTAGAATGGAATCACTATTTGAAGCATAGTTTGTTCAAAGGATGTCAAGATTGGCGTTTACAACTCGGTCACTCAGCTATTTTGCACATCATACTAAAGGCATATGGCCATCCCGACTACTTTTTTCCCATTTTATACAAAAAATTAGTCTGGTGCCGCTTGGTTTGATTTCCAAGGGAAGCAACCTTCACAGGCGGAGTAGCCAACTAGAGAAACGCTGCTTGAGCGTGACACAAGCCGAGCAACAGACATGGCGGGGCAGTTAGAGACCTGTTAAGAGACCGCATATGAATGACTGTTGTAGTTTTAGCCATAATACGTTGTATTAGGAGCAACAGTTCTTATTTCTGAACATGGACAACAGGAAAAGCCAGTTGTTGAAAGACTAATGGAAAAAAGTGTGTTTGTTTGAATGTGACTGTTACTTCAGATGTTAACGGTACTTTACTATTGTTAAAATGGAAACAGGATGAACAAAATCCCGCAACAAGGTGGACTTCAGCAGAACCAACAGGCAACAAAGGAAAGCACTAAACGCCGTTAATCAGGTCAGAAAAGTTGTTAAATTCACTCTGTATAAGCTGGAGCCAGCTTGGCTGTTTTTGATAGGAGATTATTCTTTGCTTCTGTAGGACCCACTGCAGATAAATGACTGATAGGCCGGTATCAGATCAACTGATAGGAAACAACTCTCTACGGCTGAGGATCAAGACTATCCTGCTTTTGAAAAGAAAGTGTGTGGGGCTGACTGTCCAGGCTACTGTAGACAAACTACATTGTATAGGCATTATTATACAGGCGAGTTTTAGGAAGAGGGAAGTGTTATTTAGGGTTTTTAGGAATTCATCTTGGGCACACAAAACCACAACAGTAGTTCAATTTTGAAAAAAAAAAAAACTTCTGTAAACTGGTACTTTTTTTAGGATTGTTATTCTTTTTTTACTTCTGCCCTCTTAGTGGAATTCATAATTTTTATGTGTATGCTTATGTGTATGTTTGTGTCTCTACTGCTCTGGCACAAAACAGTTCCTTTGGGATTAATAAAGTTATATCTTTTCTTATCTTAGTTAATAGTTTATTTGACAGGGACAATGTGCATTAATTAATATTGCTGCAAATGTAGCAGAGGTAGTCAAATGCTATTGTTCCTGGACAGTTGTTAAAATACATATTATTTTGCTTATTCTCAATTTATGAACAATAGCTGTTTTAATTCTGAGTTCTCTCCTCTTCCTCCCACAGTCCATAAACATGCAGGTGAACAGGTGAACTGAAGAGTCTAAATGCCCCCTAATGAATGAATGGTTGCCTCTCAGTGTGTAAGTGGCCTCTGTCCAGGGTGTACCCCACCACAGGCCCATAATGGTTGAAAGAGACTCCAGTAACTTGTGACCTCTAATGGGAACATGGGAAATGGTAATTTCTCCAAAGTTGCTATTTGGACTGGTTATGGTCAGAATGTGATGAAATAATAAGCACAAAATAAATAAATAACTTTCTGACCATTTGGATCCAGGAGTTTTTCTAAGGATTTTGTACCATTGTGAGATAGGGCTAAAGCTATAACTCCAGCCATCTGGGGTCAGTAAATGAACAGATGATTAGTTTTTGTGGATTTTTTTTAATATATATTGTGAGCTGTAAGGGCTTTGGCTCAATGGAGTGGTTTTGGGTTTGTGTACCCCCAAGATTTAGAGACTGGTTTAGATCCAGTTTAGTCTTAGTAAATCTCGTTTTAGTTTCGTTCTGGTTTAATTCTGGTTTTAGACTTGGCTTAGCCCTGGTTTAATTCCTGTTTTGCCCTTTTTTAGTGTTGCATCCTTCGCTATATAGCTGGGTTAGTCTTGACTATCAATTTGAGCAAATAGCCCTAGCCTAAATGATCTCTGTTCCAAGACCAGGTTTTGGTTCAATATCTTTACCAATGTGAGATAGGGACAATGCCTTGGAGGAGGTCTGTGCGCTCTCCATGCTTTGTGTTGCAATGTATTTTCATATATTACTTAACATATAAAAGGGAGTCACTGGACATGTATTTTCATATCATTAAATAAAGTCAGTTATGATTAGCCTGATATTCAAACAGCTCACAGTTCTATGGAGCTGTAATGACTACATGCGGAAAATAGGGTTGTTATGAGGCCACATCAATAGTAAACAGGTTATATAAGCTCTACCCTGCAGCATATGGAGAAATATTAATAATGATAATAATTATGCGTCCCTTATTGAGTCGCTTCCTTTTTTCTCCCATATTGGCCTTTGTGTGATTTCTTGTGGGGAGAAAAGGCAGAGTTTAAAGTGAGTGAATGTCTGTGGCCTGTGCCGGAGACTCGCGCGGCTGTTAATTCGCCGTGCAGGGAAACATTATGGGGCCATTAGAGGCTCTTAAATTGGATTCAAGCAGGAAAGTCATTATGGTCCACATAAGGAAGATTTCAATTGAGAGTGCTTCATCTGATATCTGATATAACTACCATATTAGAGGGAAATGTTGGATCGGATTCTGGGCTAAAGATAATTCTGCGCAGCACTGCTGGAATCATTTTATTCACTTTAATAACATCTGTGGATTCAGTCATCTCTTATTTCCCACATGAAATGTGTGGATATTTGTCTCCTATACACAGTGCGGCTCGTTACCAGGAGACACCAGGATTCTAGGAGATTCTGAGGGCGGAGCACACCTTTTACTTATTCTTCTTGTATTCTGAAATATGATCCTGGACTTAATTTGATATTATAATCTGTTCAAGTATCATACAGTATGTCACAAGACTGAGCATGTTTGCTAGTTTGATTAGTCCAAGGATGGATGATCTGCTGTGATGATATATACTGATACTGTAAACTCAGACTTGTAAAACTGACTGCAGAAATTAGTCTCCTACTCAAGACCAGACATCTGCAACCCATGGTTCTGAAGCTGCATATGGCTCTTTAACCTCTCTCTTGCGGCTCCCTGCCATCTGACACCGAGAAATAGTTACTGGATGCAACTCTAGAACAACCATTCCCAATATCAAGACTGTCGTGGCCCCCTCAAATTTCCAAAAATCCCACTCTGCTCAAGACCATGCTAATCAAAACCAAGACCTGTCCAAGACAAGAGTGAACTGAGACCGAGTCAAGGCCGAGTCTCTGTGTGACTTTAATAAACTAAATAAAAACTCCAGAGAAAAACACAAAAGACAAGGGAAACATACACAAACACACATAACCAAACCATACTCAGTGAGGCAATAATAAAAAACATAATAAATAAATAGATTAAAAGTTACTAGCAATAGTAATAAAGTGCACCTTCAACAAGATCCATTGTAAAGTCTTATGGCAGCTTGAATAAATGCAACTGCTTCTCTGAGAGGCCAAAGTCTCATGTAAAGGGTGTTTTTTATTGTTGAGGAGAGCCTGCAACATGTTCCTCATTCTCCTCTCCACCAAAGTTCCTACAAGAGGTAGGATGTAACCCACAAAAACACAAGGATGAACCAGACATCAAAATAAAACACAGGGGAAACAAGACATGGACACAGAACAAGACACAGGCAGGGATCATGGCTCATGACACTGTCCACAGCCCAGTCTAATGAGAATGAAGGCTCAGAGACTGTGCATTTCTGTGCTGGAGCAGCCAGGGGCGGAGCAAATCTAAAATTTTGCCTCGGGCACTGTTGTGTTCTCTAGTACTCCTTCATGTCACTAGATGGCGCATGCATAAAAAAAGACTGTGTACAAACTAAGAAGAAGACGGGCTAAACGTTACTGATTACACGTTGCTTTAAGAGTTGTAAAATGTTCTAAATGCACTGACATTTTTATATAAAGTGCTCTATGCTTTTCAGTATCATATGGCTTCTTCATTCTACCACACTACACCACAAATTGGTGACAAGTGAACGTACGTGAGTTTTTTTCAGTTTTGCTTTGGAAAAGTCATTATGGCTGCTAATGTCGCGATGCCACTCACGCTGCTACATTTTTACCGTGTCCGGGAGAGCCGACAATGCCTTTCCAAAGGTGGTTGCGGATGTTCAATAACTACTTAATGGTAATTAATACAACGGGAAATGCCTGGCCTGAAGGGCACAAGAGAGCTACATTACTTCACTGTTTGGGAGCTGAGGGACACCGTCTTTTCTATTCCTTCCCTGACACTGGTGACACTATGGCGTCAGCCGTCACTGCTTTAGAAAGACACTTTATGCCTAGGGTAAATGTTGTAGTAGAAAGACATGCTTTCAGGAAAAGAAAACAAGCATCTCATGAAACTATTGTACAATACGTGGCTGCATTACGTGACCTTGCTTCAAAATGTGGATTCGATGACAGAATGGATGAAATGATACGCAACCAGTTGATTGAACACGTGACTACTCCCCGCATTAGAGAAAGACTCTTGCTTGAACCTGATTTGACATTAGACAAAGCTGTTACAATCGCTACACAAATGGAGTCTGCAGCTTGTCAAGCCAAAGCAATGTCAACAGACCATACTACTCCAGTACAAGCTGTACAGCCACGTCCATGCACATTAAAAAAAAAGAGTCAGCAAAGCAGATGCCCAAACAAGCCTGCTGATGTTACTACTACTACTACATCCAGAGATGTACATGAGATACGTTTGAGAGATGCTCGCCATGCGCCAAAGAAAATACACTGCAATATTACTGCATGCACTTCTGCCTCTTCAAACATTGATCTGACTCTTGTCGTGGATTCAGGCTTCTCAGTATCCATCTTACTCTATCACCTTTATGAGAAATGCTTCAGTGATACAGCGTTACAGCCGCCTGATCTTCAGCTTGTGACCTACACAAGGAGAAGGATTCCAGTACTGGGTTGCCTCAGTGTGAAAGTGAGTAGAGGGAATGCGTCCTCCACAGAGACTTTCTTTGTAGTGAAAAGAGGTACTCCAATTCTAGGAAGGGACATCATGAAAGCTTTAAACATATGCATTAAAGGCAACACAAGTTCCTGTGATGACTACAGATCTTGCACCTCTTCTAAGCATTGCTGCTCCTGATATAGGCTGTGTACACAACTTCATGCACAAGGTAAAAATTGACCCTACTGTCAAACCTGTACGCCAAAAACTGTGACGCTTGCCTTTTGCTGTCAGAGCTTCTGTTTCAGCCGAACTAGATTGCCTGCTGAAGGCTGGTGTCATTGAAAGAATTGATGCATCACCGTGGGTTTCACCAATCGTTGTAAGAGGACGGAAAACAGGTGGAATAAGGATATGTGCTGACCTCCGTGAGCCAAACAAAGCTGTGATTACAGACTGCTACCCCCTACCTCATGTGGATGAGTTATTTACAAATCTACATGGTGCCAAAGTCTTCTCTACAATAGAACTGGCTAATGCACTCTTCATGAAGATAGCAGAGACCTTACTGCTTTCATTACACACAACGGCCTATTCAGATTCTGTAGAGTGGCGTATGGACTTGCATCTGCATCATCCGCCTTTCAAAAAATGATGGCTGAAATTCTCAAAGATATTCCTGGTGTCCAAAACTACTTGGATGATCTCATTGTTTATGGCAAAACTCTACATGAGCATGACCAAAACTTAGACACAGTCATCCGCAAACTTAAAGAAGCCGGACTGATGCTAAATGAAAACAAGTGCCATTTCAGAAGATCTTGCTTACGCTTTTTGGGACATGTCATTACTGCAGATGGCATCCTTCCTGACCAAGAGCATATGCTGCTACTCTGAGATCATTCCTAGGACTTGTCTCGTGGTACTCAAAGTTTCTGCCCAACTTTGCAACCATTGTAGCCCCCATGAGAGACTGTGCCAAAAATAAGGATTCCTTTACATGGTCTTCAGATGCACAAAACAGTTTTGAGGACGTAAAGCAACTCCTTGTAAGCAGTCCTGCACTTACACTTTTTGACCCTGCATTACATATAGTCATTTCAACTGATGCAAGTGACTATGGACTTGGAGCTGTGTTTACACAAGTTCAACCTGATGGCACAGAGAAACCTGTTGCTTTTGCCTCCCGCACACTTACCACCACTGAGGGCAAATACTCTGTAGTTGAGAAAGAAGCACTTGCATGTGTGTGGGCCACAGAAAAATGAAGAACGTACCTATGGGGACGACACTTCACCCTCCATACAGACCACCAAGCCCTGACAACACTGCTCAGCACAAAAGGTATTGGCTGTGCTGGAATGCGCATTGCTCGCTGGTCTGCACATTTGCTCTGTTTTGACTATGATGTTGTCTACAGACCAGGTTCACAGAATTTCACTGCTGACTGTCTTTCACGCCTTCCTTTGCCTTTGTCAACTGACACTACTTCTGATGCTGAACCTGAGATGGTAGCGCAAATATCTGCTACACTGTCTTCACTGCCAGTTGCTGAGTTTGATAATGCTTGCTTTACTTGTCCTGAACTATCTGCCTTACGCGCACAAATTGAAAATGGATGGCCTGCTACTGTTAAAGCACTGAATGACACACTTGCACCTTACTACAAACTTCGGAATGAACATTCAACTAAAGACAGTTACGTCTTTCGTGGCTCCAGGCTGATTGCACCACTCTCATTACGTCACATCTTGATCACACTTGCACATGAGAGCCACCAAGGTATTGTCCGCACTAAACAGCGCCTGAGGGACCTCTACTGGTGGCCAAGAATGGATACACAAGTACCATCACCTCATGTGTCCTGTGTCAGTCTAATGATAAAACCGCTTGTACATGCCCTGCTCCTCTCCAGCCAGTTCCACTGCCTGATGGTCCATGGAAAAAACGTGGCCTTGACATACAGTGAGGAAAATAAGTATTTGAACACCCTGCTATTTTGCAAGTTCTCCCACTTAGAAATCATGGAGGGGTCTGAAATTTTCATCGTAGGTGCATGTCCACTGTGAAAGACATAATCTAAAAAAAAAAAAAATCCTGAAATCACAATGTATGATTTTTTTAACAATTTATTTGTATGATACAACTGCAAATAAGTATTTGAACACCTGAGAAAATCAATGTTAATATTTGGTACAGTAGCCTTTGTTTGCATTTACAGAGGTCAAACGTTTCCTGTAGTTTTTCACCAGGTTTGCACACACTGCAGGAGGGATTTTGGCCCACTCCTCCACACAGATCTTCTCTAGATCAGTCAGGTTTCTGGGCTGTCGCTGAGAAACACTGAGTTTGAGCTCCCTCCAAAGATTTTCTATTGGGTTTAGGCCTGGAGACTGGCTAGGCCACTCCAGAACCTTGATATGCTTCTTACAGAGCCACTCCTTGGTTATCTTGGCTGTGTGCTTCGGGTCATTGTCATGTTAGAAGACCCAGCCACGACCCATCTTCAGTGCTCTAACTGAGGGAAGGAGGTTGTTCCCCAAAATCTCGCAATACATGGCCCCGGTCATCCTCTCCTTAATACAGTGCAGTCGCCCTTTCCCCTGTGCAGAAAAACACCCCCAAAGCATGAGGCTACCACCCCCATGCTTCACAGTAGGGGATGGTGTTCTTGGGATGGTACTCATCATTCTTCTTCCTCCAAACACGGTGAGTGGAATTAAGACCAAAAAGTTCTATTTTGGTCTCATCTGACCACATGACTTTCTCCCATGACTCCTCTGGATCATCCAAATGGTCATTGGCAAACTTAAGAAGGGCCTTGACATGTGCTGGTTTAAGCAAGGGAACCTTCCGTGCCATACATGATTTGAAACCATGACGTCTTAGTGTATTACCAACAGTAACCTTGGAAACGGTGGTCCCAGCTCTTTTCAGGTCATTGACCAGCTCCTCCTGTGTAGCTCTGGGCTGATTCCTCACCTTTCCTAGGATCACTGAGACCCCACGAGGTGAGATCTTGCATGGAGCCCCAGTCCGAGGGAGATTGATCATGTTCAGCTTCTTCCATTTTCTAATAATTGCTCCAACAGTGGATCTTTTTTCACCAAGCTGCTTGGCAATTGCCCCGTAGCCCTTTCCAGCCTTGTGGAGGTCTACAATTTTGTCTCTGGTGTCTTTGGACAGCTCTTTGGTCTTGGCCATGTTAGTAGTTGGAGTCTTACTGATTGTATGGGGTGGAAAGGTGTCTTTATGCAGCTAATGACCTCAAATAGGTGCTTCTAATTTAGGATAATAAGTGGAGTGGAGGTGGACTTTTTAAAGGTGGACTAACAGGTCTTTGAGGGTCAGAATTCTAGCTGATAGACAGGTGTTCAAATACTTATTTGCAGCTGTATCATACAAATAAATTGTTAAAAAATCATACATTGTGATTTTTGAATTTTTTTTTTTATTATGTCTCTCACAGTGGACATGCACCTATGATGAAAATTTCAGACCTCTCCATGATTTCTAAGTGGGAGAACTTGCAAAATAGCAGGGTGTTCAAATACTTATTTTCCTCACTGTAGTTGGACCTTTTGAAACCGCTTCACCTGACTGCCGCTTTGCACTCACATTAACTGACTATTATTCAAAGTGGTCAGAACTTGCTTTTTCACGTACTGCTACTACAGAGGATGTGCGTCAGTTTCTGTCTTCAGTTTTCAGCCGTTACGGAGATCCTGAGAACATTGTAACAGACAATGGTACACAATTCACTTCTGCAGCTTTTGCCTCCTTCCTCCAATCATGCAGCATATCTCACAGCAAAACATCTGTCTATTACCCAGCTGCAAATGGTGCTGTTGAGGTCCTGTATTCAGACTGCTATTCAACAGTCTCAGCCGTGGAAAGAGACTGTTCTGACCTGGCTTCAAGTTTACCGTGCAACACCACATGCAACGACTGCTTCATCCCCGTATCCTTTTGTATGGACGGAAAATGCGTACTAAGTTAGACATTCTGCCTTTGCCAACTACCACATCTTCACTGGGTAAATTTGCCCGGGGACAATGTACACAAGCATCAGAACAAAATGCAATGCTACACAGATGCCAGATGTGGTGCATGGGTTCCTTTTCGGCCAGGTGAGAGAGTGCGGGTAAAGAAGCCTCGGCATGTTCCCAAAGCACACCCCAGATTCACTCTTCCAGAGACTGTGAAGGAGAACGTGTGTACACATTCCTTTTTGCTAAGTGATGGAAAAGTTTGGAATGCTACTCACCTTGCTCACTGTCCTCCAGTCACTGAAAAAGACGCTATCAATGAGGGCCTTCCTGAAAAGTGTGCCACTCATACTCCTCCAAAACAACCACATACTAAATATAAGCCTAATTGGCACAAGGACTATATTATGCCTTAATGTGTTTTTACCTGTACTTTTTCTTGCTAAACACAGTTAACAGGTTCTTACACTTGGTTCTTAATTAGTACAAGTTAAAGGAATGCTTCAGCCTCATTCATTCAGTACAGTATTTACTTCATTATCGCATAGGAATATTTCTATTTCATACTTATTTTGATTAAATTAGTACACATGCAGATTACATGAATGCTGATGTGACTTTCTTATAAGTTTCAGATTATAATGTTGTGTTCTCTAATACTCCTTCATGTCACTAGATGGCGCATGCATAAAAAAAGACTGTGTACAAACTAAGAAGAAGACAGGCTAAACCTTACTGATTACACGTTGCTTTAAGAGTTGTAAAATGTTCTAAATGCACTGACATTTTTATATAAAGTGCTCTACGCTTTTCAGTATCATATGGCTTCTTCATTCTACCACACTACACCACAGGCACCAACAGAGCCAGAACCAGCTCTGGGTTCGAGGTTGAGTCAAGAACAAGACTGAGGCAAACCAAAACCAGGACAAGACCAAACTCGCTAAAGTAACACTGAAAACCAGGAAAAAGAGTCAGTGTTTCAAATACATGAATGATTATTTTGATGAACAAACTCAACAGAATCCACCATCAAACAGAGACAGTTATTTATTTATTTTTTTATGTTTTTTCCTGGGTCTGAGGCTTTTGTACAGGGCCTGTCACTTATTCACCCACGTAAACTTTAATGTTTCTAAATGTGATATCTTTGTATCTTTGTGTGTGTGTGTGTATAATAATATGAGCAACTGATAAATACAAAAAAAACACATGTTGCACAATATGTGGAACTTGAACCAGACAAAGCTCACTATTGTGTTTTACGTACAGCCTAAGCTCCCGACCTCTGGACCTAAGTTACAACCTGGTGCAATTTTAAGTGACTTAGCGGTTTCTCTGAGCAGGAGCAAGTGATTAAAATAATTTACTTCAACATTATGAGTAATTTTCATATAATGATTGGGAAAGAAAATCTCAGAGACCACCACATCTGAGACCAAGGTAAGACTGAGTAAATTAGACTCAAAGCTGACCCCAAGACCAAGTGAAAATGCAGCCAAGACAAAGACAAGACAGACAGACAAGTCACAGGATCAAAACAGGTCTTGGGTACTGCAGCACTAGAGATAAATATTGTAGTACAAAATGTATGTGAGTTGTGATAGTAATCATCTGTGGAAAAAAATAAAATGAAATATGAAGAAAACAGAAGCAAAGAGAAAACCATCTTGTCCTACATGAGGACAAGCAGGGTGATATGGCATGGTCTAAAGATTAAGATGAAGGTTAGCTTAAACTTAACTACAGCTTTTGTTACATATCACTATTTTGCAGTAAATTGTTCAGACACAGAATCAAGTTACGCACAGGCACTGTATGTATAGATTTTACTGTACATAAAAAAGAGCAGCTTATTCACTGTGGGTCTAAACATGTGGGCAGATGACGTCTTCCATAGGCAACAACTGCAATGACAAGTGCATGACTACACTCAACCAGCGGTCTTTTGCTTTGTTCCCTAAAAACAAGGGCCTTCTTTGTCATAAATGTTAAATTTGAATCACCAATAATGTGTGAAAATGACAGTATGAGTCAAATGGGAACACTGAGTTTAGTTCAAAACTCTAGTGACGCTCTTGGTCTCTTAGAAAGACCTGATGCAGTTCTCTGTCGGACTGTCGGAAGTTGATTGACGTTGAACTGCAATAATCACAGCAGTAAATAATCGAACACACAGCGATAACACAACTTGTTTTATCCAATGCCTTATTCCAATAACAGATGAGATAGTTGCCTTATAGATGCATTTTTTAGGACGATGGAAGGAAGCCAGTGCACAGAGTGAACCTATGGTAACAGGAAATCCATCTGTTGAGCGGCCTGGGAATCAAACCCACAGCCTCCGAGCTGAGAGGCAGGCACGTCAAATACTGTCTTTCTTTACAATTCTATATTCAGTGAGTTCGTTATGCCAAGGTAAACGGAGGGCTTTCAGTACAATATGCTCGAGTGACTCATAACAGAATGAGTATTTACTCATTTCAATAGAGGTGTTCTTTTTTGTTTCTTTTCAGCTTTTTCCTTTCCAGGTTCGCCACATGAATCATCTGCCTACTTCTCCTACATCACACATTTGGTTTTACACCAAATACTCTTCTTGACGCAACCCTCTCCATTTATCCAGGCTTAGGACTGACAAAGAGTTCACTGGCTTGTTTTTTGTAATCTGCTAAATCCTAGAGTTAGGTTGAGAAGATGCACTCTTGATGAAAGTCCCTGTATTTGAACTGTTGAAACTAAGGGCTGGTCTTGATAGAGTGGACTATGTTATGTTGTTTTAGATATGAACTACCCTTAAATAGTTTTTGTTTTACTTGGTTACTACTGTATGTTTTGTTTTGTTTCTATTTCCCTTCTGGTGTCAACACAGCACCACAGATCATTTGCCTCCTAGTGTGTCAGTTGTAAATTGTTTCTATGTACTATTCTGTAGGCCAGCCACAAGAGGTCACAAGCTAGTGGCCAATCCCAAGCCCAGATAAATAAGGAGGGTGTAAAACCTATGCCAAATCACTATGTGAGGCACTGTTCACTAAGAGGCAGATGGATTCAAAGTCAGAAAGTTCTTTCAAATACCTAGGGAGGCACAATGGTAATGTGGGTAGCACTTTAACCTCACAGCAAGAATAACCCAGGTTTGATTCCTAGACCACACAGGGCTTTCTGTTTCTGTCTGAGTTTGCATGTTCTCTCCATGTCTAGGTGGCTTTTTTCATGGTTTCCTTATCAGCCTAAAACATGCACAATAGACTAATCCTCCAGCTAAGTACTACTCACTAGGATCCTGCAGTTGCCCACTGCTTCGGCAAAGCGGATGGAGACACTCAAACCGGAAGCTGCTGTATTCCCTTGTGAGCTCCTTCTTTTGCTGCTGATCATTACGTCAACCCAGGAGGATTGGTTGTTTGGAGTAGTAGGATGAAAGCAGGGGGCAGGAAAGAGGGTCCCAGGCAGCGGTGTCCTGTAGTATAGCAATGGAGGTCACCAAAAGTTTTATTGGTTTTCAGACAGTAGATTTTTTCCTCCGTGGCATGGCTAGGGCTGCGCCAAAAATCGAATTTAAAATTGAATCCCGGTTATGTATAGGGTTGATTTCAATGAGCTCTTTAATTCCATATAGACAAGTCTAACAGCCAATAACAGCAGCAGATAACGACAAGAGCGACTGAAGGGTGCGCGCATGTTTACAGTAGGCTACTGCCCACAAGAGTGGAGTTTAGAGTAATAATCACCTAAAATGTACTACACATTTAAATACTAAAAGGCATAAAAAACAAGTGACTGCAGCAACTACATTTGCAGCAACAGCGCTAATAGAGGAGCTAACCTTATGCTAGCATTTGCAGTGCTGCACAAAAACAGCAGTCCATACAATTGTTTTCACTGCAATGAATCCATAGGACAAACGGGAAAAACTGTCCATACATATTTCAACCATCCTAACACCGCGGAAATGCCGCCAGGGCTTTTGCAGTAAAAGCCAAAGGAGCGCACAATTGCGGTGCGTCATGTGACGCACATCAATGGCACGTCTTGTCAGTTGAAAAGCTTTGTGATCAGCTTGAAGTATAAACTGGGTGATTTCACTGTGAATAATCTGACTAAATGAGAGAACTAGGTCCAGGAAGTGTATGGAGAGACAGGACAGTTCTATAGAAACAGGATAGTCCTATAACAGACAGGAGTTTTACCTGCTCTCATCATTGGAGCTGCTGCAGTTCCGACACTGCTGTTCTCTCACAAAGAGGAACTGGACATTTTCATGTCATATCATATCAGCCGGCCTTTTTTATTTGTTTAAATTATCACTGTCATTGTTGAATAAAAACTAAAACTTGCAATAAAAGACAGACTTTACATTAAATCTCCTACTTTCCTTTTACAATAAAATCCATATCTAAGGATGGCTCAAAACCATGATGATTATTTTTTAATTATAAACATAAAATCAAATCAAATAAATTGAGATCAACCAATATGGGGAAATGGTATGACAACTAAAAACAAGCAAGCTAGCTACATGTCCAGCTGGATTAGCGATCAATGCTCAGCAGTCTGGTTTGATGTCATACAGAACTGAGTGAAACAGGAAGAGAGTAAAATCTACGCGGACAGACGAACCCGGCACAATCAGACCATAAGATTGTAAACTTTGACTATTAAAAACTGGCTAATGGATGGGTCAAATGTAAAGATCAAATTTCCCCGTGGGGACAATAAAGTACAGCTTAACCTTAGTTACCAATTGCCAGATTTTCAGCAAATTTAGAGTTTTTGTCAGTGAACAGACTCCACCTTTCACTGCCCATACCACTCCTCTTTTCCATCCTGTCTGCTGTGGCACATCCAGGAGGCTGAGTATTGTTGATGTGTTGTCGAGTCCTAGCTCTGTTACGGTGCAGGTTGGGCCGAGGCATCTGTCATCTACAACCATAAAAGTCATCACTCTCTTGTTGTTTATCACTGAAGCGCTAACACCACGCCGCTGCTAACTCACTCCAGATGTCAGCCATAATCAACAGTGTCAAAACACCATTTAGCTCCGGATGACAGAGCTGAGGAGCCTTTCATTTGATCCAGCCTAACGGCAGCACATATTGAGGAAGCTGAGAGTGGACTGACTGAGGTGGGGGTGGGGGGTGGGGGGTGTTGAGGTGGCGGGGGTCAGGCCTAAAACACACTCTGAAGACCGGCTCTTCTGTTGCATGTATTAAGCTGTGATCACACTTCTAAACAGCTGTCTTTTTCTTGTTTTCACTGCTTGCCCTGATGATAGCCTCTTAGCATTAGCTGTGTGTTTTTGAACTGCGGAGTGGTGCGTTTGTTTGATCATGGGCTGATTATTTCTAAGATGGCGGCGGCGCAATGGTAATGATGTGTTTCGAGCCATACGACGCAGACGGGGATAATCAGCTTGGTGTCAGAGTGCTTGTGGGCTTTACTTAGTTGCATGGTAACTGCTAATTAAGTGAAAATGTCAAATGTATGGCTGGCTATGATCAGGCTGGTCTCACGCAGCAGCTTTGGCCCAAGACACCATTGTTCTCTCATTGTGAAAGAAGAGTCTATACACTGTATTTATAGGAGGTATTATCATTACTCCTATGAACATAATTATATGGGTCTTTTCAGTGGCTTTACATAACATCATAACTATATGACGTGTACAAGGAATACTACTAGCCCCGACTCCAACATCAGACCAACACAACTCCACAATTATCTTTCTTTCATTGAAGATTGTGTGAAAGCATTACCAACATTTATCTGCTGTGCTTCCCTTTTCGCTTTTAAATGGTGGCTGAGGCCTTATTGTTCTCAGATTTCCAGAAATCTTAGACCATTCCAAACAATTCAAAACCTAAAACAATCAAACAATTCAACAAAAATGACATTAAGTTGCTCTTTCTTTTGGTGAAGTAATCTCAATAGGCTTGCACGAGAACTCTTGACGCAAACACAGGAGTATGTTTCATAAAATCATCAATGTTAAACATCTATATTCTCACCAAATTAGAGCTTAAAATTTCTAATTCTAATGTTTATTAATTTTTTATATTTTTTTGATAAAATTTGTATTTTCTATTTCAACAGAAAACAAGACAAAATGCAATAACACAATTTACTAATATTTATTTATTTTTTTACCTTTCAAAAAACTTCATATATTCAACCATACATTTATGAAATAATTTTAAAAACGTTGCTGAAGGCCCTAGCACATGGCATATAGTGAAGATCAAATACATACAGTATCTTATCCTGGAGCTCCTGTTCTGCCCACGTATGTGAGGTACAGAGGTGTCTAAACTCTGGCCTGGGGGCCAAATGCAGCCAGCAGATTTTTTTTTAATTGCCACAGGTGGTACTTATAGGTAAATAACACTTAACACATACTGACACTAAAAGCCATGAAAACTCTTTCCTAAGGTCAATTGGCTCTCCACATGTTGCCAACTTTCAAAGGTGTCTTTTTTGCCTGGACCAATTCCTCTTGAGTGTCTGTCAAATCTTGTTCGGTGATTGGCGGACACTTGGGCGTTGTTGCTCCACATTTGCATAATGTTGACTTCAGTTTAACACGAAACTCTGCTGAGGTCACTTGGCACGTTCAAGACCCTTGTTGCCTCCACGCACTAGCTTGCATAGGAAATGAATGGTCACTGGAGTCAGCCATTAGTATTGGAGTTGCTTGCAAACTCTTTGAAGAGTTTTGTTACACAGAGCTTCAGAAGACAAGGAAATTAATGTCATTTTTTTTTTTTTAAACAGTCTGGAAACAGAGTCCTCTGATAGTGGTGGGATTTGAACCAATTCCCCCCAGTGGTTTACCCTGAACTTAACCATCTAAGATTCTGGCCTAAGCTGAGGAAGCAACTTCTAAATAACTGAAAAGCATGTTTGCCTTCTTGTCGCCTTTGACCTTCACTGAACTCTCCAGTTCACTAGACTGGACAGAGGTCGCCTCAACTCCTTCACCCCTCCCAACCCTTGTGTTTTTAATTGTGTTTTTTTTTTTTTTTTTTTTTTTCTATCATTGCAACCAGTTGTTCAGCTGGCATGACCAGTTTATCCCATATGGTCTAGCGTCTAGGATTCCTGGTTTTCACCCAGGAGGTAAAAAAAAAAAAAAATAGACAAATGTATCACATAATCATGGTTCAAGGGTTTTCGAGTTTTGGACCAAGCATTCCTTCTTTCAAAATCAAAGATGCAGAGCCTGTACTCATTTGGTGGGACATGGAAGTGGAGAGAATGGGTCGCTGGCAAATACCCAATTGGGCACAAGTAATGGCAGTGATGGGCAGAGACTAGAGCCCAGAATGTCAACTAATCATGAAGAAGCTTCATGTGAGATACATACAGCACACTGCAGGTGACTTGTGTTTGATTTCAGGCCAAGACACAATTTGACACCCTCGAATTCAGACTGCATCACGGCTACTTGCCCATCCACACAAAACTGCTTTGCATACTTTGTAACCCTGTCACATGACTTACAGAAACCTACTGTAAAGTAAAAGGGTAGAAAGAGGGCATTTGGTTGTAGTTTTGACGATGTTTTGTCCCTGACCCAACGGACTATGTCCAGATACCTTCTTCTAGAATTTTTACTGGATGACAACTTGGATGACTGACAATGTCCACAGACTTGCAGTAGATAGCAGTGAACCAGGGTTGGAGTTCCAGGTGTAAGATGCCGGAAAACCTTTGGTTTCCACTGCTTGAATCCTGCCAACAACGGCTTTGTTCTGTGCAGCAAGATGTTTTTGGATTAGTTCTGCCAAAGAGCCAAGTCATTTACAGAACGCTTTGCATTGGCACTTGAGCCTTTATCTTAGGTAGGCGGTAGGGTGGTGGTCATCCGTGAGGTTTTTTCAAACCAAACCAAATTTTTCAGTAATATATGAGCTCCTCAGTGAAAAAAAAGTCTGGACACCCCTGGTGTAGTGGAAACAGCAGAGCATCTGCACACAAAAGAGCTGAGCCGAGCGCAACTCCTGTTCATACATGGAAAATGAGGCATTAAAAAAAAAAAAAAAGGAGTTTAAACTCTCATCTAATGTCTGAGTGTGTTCCTTACAGTAGTGTAGTGAAAAAGGTGGAGAGTTTGAACCCAGTCTTCCGTGTTCAGCTCCCACTAACTCTCCAGATGTGACAAGGGGTGGTTGTATGTGTTTAAAGGGACTATAGTATTCTTTTATTTATCTTTTTTAAACAAGTCTTGGTCAGCTCTAGAACAGCATCACATTTTACAATATTTAAAAATAATATCTGACTAAAAGAGGATGTTTCCAATAAGAAACATGTGAAGAGACCAGCGGAGGGCAGAGTGTTGCGCTCTTTTAAACAGAAACATATATAAGCACTTTTTATGTCCTTTAACTTTTTGTATGATGCTGTTTTCCTACTAAATGAAAAAAAAAAATGTCTCTGAGGAATTAGTGGAAACAGAGCTGAACACCATTTTTTGGATAGACTGGATATAGAGGTCTTGTTGATTGGTCAGTGCTTCCCAGAGTGGGCGGGGTATGTAAGAGAGGTGGGGGTTTGTGTGACTGAGTGTTTTAAGGCCCCAGAAACTCCAGTGCCAGAGAATACAGGATTACTCAAACACATGTGAATGAAGCAAAACACAACTCCAGGTATGTTTTAGATGAGGGAACAACATGGTTAGAAAAGTTGATTATTCTGAATATATCCCCTTTAATAAAATTATTTATTACATCACACTTTTAACAAATATTCATCAGTATATATTCAAACAAATTAACATTTCATACAAACTTCAATTTATTCATTTTTATACTAAGGCAATTTTAGATACCAATACAAAGGCACATGCTGTGACGACGTTCAAAAACCATCACAACATTCTGAGCTGGAGGCACTGCTTTATCCTGCACGAGGTCTTCCACACAAAACATTTTGCCTGGTCCATCCTTCATCTGATGATCCCTCTGACTTCATATTGCGTATGACCTAAATCATGCAACAATTTCTTTTTACACCCAAACAAGAAAGAAAAATGCAAAAAATGCAAAAAAAAAAGAAAAAAAGTTTTGTTTTTTCTTAATGCATTGAGGACAAGATGTTTACATTTGGTGCATATGATTAGCTTTGTGTTCATGTCAAAGACAGAGCCCGGATGTAGAGGATCGTCCATGTTGGTTCATACAACATCCTCTCTGCTATACCTGCTCCCTGACATTTTCAAAATTTAACATTTGTTGAGCCAGTGTTTTTTGTTTTTTTTTTTCATTTTAAAGTGTCTTCTATTTTATTCCATTTTTCAGACTACCCCCAAAAGACCTCTCCACAAAACTAAATAAACAGCTTCCACCAAAAGCAGTGAGCCTGACCTTTTTTTTTTCCATTGTGCATCCATATCTGAAAATAATCACCTGACACAGCAATGTTTTATTAGGCTTGTTTGAGATGAATTGCGCCTCGCCTGGTGAAAAAAGGCGGAGGGTAGGAAAAAGCACCTAAAATCAATTCATACACTTTTACGCAATTTAAATGGATGAGAACAGGAAATTAACCTGGAGGACCGTAGAGACATTAGACTCTTTTCTTAGGCCCCTGCGTGAGGACAACATGCCTAAAAATAAAATGAGTATATCTGTCCAACTCCTTGTTCTACATGAAAAATCTTGATATCTATAAAAAGGTAATACTTGTGAGATTTCTACTGATGTAAAATCACCAATATAGATGCCACTGGATGAGAGTAAATAAACATAACATCCATCCATCCATCCATCTTCTTCTGCTTATCCGGGACCGGGTCGCGGAGGCAGCAGTCTAAGCAAAGATGCCCAGACTTCCCTCTCCACAGACACTTCCTCCCGCTCTACTGGGGGGACCCCAAGGCGTTCCCAGGCCAGCCGAGAGACATAGTCCCTCCAGCGTGTCCTAGGTCTTCCCCGGGGCCTCCGCCCAGAGGGACATGCCCGGAACACCCCCAAGGGAGACGTCCAGGAGGCATCTGGAACAGATGCCCGAGCCATCTTAACTGACTCCTCTTGATGTGGAGGAGCAGCAGCTCTACTCTGAGCTCCTCCCGGGTGACAGAGCTCCTCACCCTATCTCTAAGGGAGCGCTCAGCCACCCTGCAGAGGAAACTCATTTCAGCCGCTTGTATCCGGGATCTTGTCCTTTCGGTCATGACCCAAAGCTCATGACCATAGGTGAGAGTAGGAACGTAGATCGACCGGTAAATCGAGAGCTTTGCCTTTCGGCTCAGCTCCTTCTTCACCACAACAGACTGATATAATGACCGCATTACTGCAGACACTGCACCGATCCATCCTTCCCTCACTTGTGAACAAGGCCCCGAGATACCTCCTCTACTTGAGGCAGGAGTTCTCCCCCGACCTGGAGTGGGCAAGCCACCCTTTTCTGGTCGAGAACCATGGCCTCAGACTTGGAGGTGCTGATTCTCATCCCAGCCACTTCACACTCGGCTGCAAACCGCCCCAGTGCACACTGAAGGTCCTGGCTTGAGGAAGCCAACAGGACAACATCATCTGCAAAAAGCAGAGATGAAATCCTGTGGTTCCCAAACCTGACTCCCTCCGGCCCCTGGCTGCCTAGAAATTCTGTCCCCGAAAATAATGAACAGAACCGGTGACAAAGGGCAGCCCTGCCAGAGTCCAACATGCACTGGGAACAGGTCTGACTTACAACCGGCAATGCAGACCAAGCTCCTGCATACAGTCACCGGACAGCCCTTAGCAAAGGGCCCCGGACCCCATACTCCCAGAGCACCCCCCACAGGACTCTATGAGGGACACGGTCGAATGCTTTCTCCAAATCCACAAAACATGTGGACTGGATGGGTGAACTCCCATGAACCCTCGAGCACCCGAAAGAGGGTGTAGAGCTGGTCCACTGTTCCACGACCGGGACGAAAACCACATTGTTCCTCCTGAATCCGAGGTTCGACTATCGGCTAAATTCTCCTCTCCAGTACCCTGGAATAGACTTTCCCGGGGAGGCTGAGGAGTGTGATCCCCCTGTAGTTGGAACACACCCTCCGGTCCCCCTTCTTAAAGAGAGGGACCACCACCCCGGTCTGCCAGTCCAGAGGTACTGTCCCCGACCGCCACGCGATGCTGCAGAGACGTGTCAGCCACGACAGCCCCACAACATCCAGAGACTTGAGGTACTCAGGACGGATCTCATCCACCCCCGGAGCCTTGCCACTGAGGAGCTTTCCAACCACCTCAGTGACTTCAGCTTGGATGATGGACGAGTCCACCTCTGAGTCCCCAGCCTCTGCTTCCTCAATGGAAGACGTGTCGGTGGGATTGAGGAGATCCTCAAAGTATTCCTGCCACCGCCCGACAACATCCCCAGTCGAGGTCAACAGCTCCCCACCCTCACTGTAAACAGTGTTGGTGAAGCACTGCTTCCCCCTCCTGAGGCGGTGGACGGTTTGCCAGAATTTCTTCAAGGCCAACCGATAGTCCTCCTCCATGGCCTCCCCGAACTCCTCCCAGACCCAAGTTTTTGCCTCCACAACTGCCCGGGCTGCAGCACGGTTGGCCTGCCGGTACCTGTCAGCTGCCTCAGGAGTTCCACAAGCCAACCAGGC
Organism: Bostrychus sinensis; assembly: GCA_020698575.1. Lineage (NCBI taxonomy): Eukaryota > Metazoa > Chordata > Actinopteri > Gobiiformes > Eleotridae > Bostrychus > Bostrychus sinensis. Next base: position 30,675,279 of record CM036259.1, read on the forward strand.
TCGATAGGACTCCTTCTTCAGCCTGAGAGCATCCGTTACTTCTGATGTCCACCACCGGGTTCAGGGGTTGCCGCCACGACAGGCACCAGAGACCTTACGGCCACAGCTCTGAATGGCCACATCGACAATAGAGGTGGAGAACATGGTCCACTCGGACTCCATGTCTCCAGCCTCCCTCGGGATCTGGTCAAAGCTCTCCCGGAAGTGGGAGTTGAAGACCCCTCTGACAGAGGGCTCAGCCAGACGTTCCCAACAGACCCTCACAATACGTTTGGGTCTGCTGAGTCTGTCTGGCCTCCTTCCCCGCCAGTGGATCCAACTCACCACCAGGTGGTGATCAGTTGACAGCTCAGCCCCTCTCTTCACCTGAGTGTCCAAGACAACAAAGTCGATCATCAACCTCTGGCCTACATAGAACAAAGAAAAAAAAAGAAAGAAAAAAAAAATCTACCTAATAAAATTGATATTGTAGAGTGTACATGCCCAGCTTAATGATGCAGCTGTAGCCTAAAAAAAATATCTAGAAACCCACAGCAGAGCTCCTGACCTTTACTAGGGCCAAATGTAATGCAGATAAAGTGAAGCAAGGCAAAATTAAAGAGGTTTTAGTACAGAAATGTTTAGGCGGAGTCCCTATTTAGCATAATTATGCAAATTTTATATATTTTTGCTAAATTCCAGTTTAGCTGCTTGTTGTTGAAAAAGTGTTCAATTTGGGGAGAAAGGTTATCAGGGGCTTTTAGCCAAGCTGCTTCTGGTTATGTTCATGTGCTGCAGGATAATTTACCTTCCATAATATGGTGTGGTTTCATGGTGCATGCCCTAGAACCCTAACAAACTCATTTTTGGGTCTGCTAGGGTTCAAAGGGTTTTAACAGTGTTGTTTACATCCAGTTGTAGTTTTTACACCAAAAAACAACAATGGCCAAACATATTGTGTTGGCATTTATGGTTGCTGAAGAAATCAAGGTTGAAGACCTGCGTTTATTACACGGCAAAGGATATCGGAGGAGAAGGTTGTATTTATTATGGTCAAAAAACTGAAGAGAGAAAGCCTAATAAGATTGGAAATACTTATCACATTCTTGTGGGCGGATGCCAAAAATCTCACGTTTAGTTGAGGAAGTTGTCCTATTGTACAGCTTGAGTGACTTCAAGACTCACAGACTGTTGAGGGGGCAAGTCGAGGTTGGCTTGTCTGGTTCATTTGAATGTTTTGAATATTGTTAATATTTTCACTGTTTTATGTCCATTTTTTACCTTAATGTGTCTGTCGCTATATGAACTTCTGAACACTCTGGGGCCACACTACTACAACAGGCAACTCACTAAGGTGTCTATTTATACTAGGCTCGTTTGAGATGAACTGCACCTCGCCTGGATGAACGAAAGTGCACGGCTGCAATAGGAGGAGGGGAAATACAGTGGCTCGGACAGTTTGTGGCTCAGTACACGCACCATCACGCCCAAAATCCACTCCGCGTGTGTGTTGGATATGATTTTGAAAATAAATGCATTAAACTAATTTGTAAGAACTTTTCTGTCCCGTGCTTGACCACAGTCTGTGTGTTAATGAGGTGCTCTTTTGGGGCACAAAACATGAGGCACATTCAGCAGTGGTTCTTAGCTTTTATGTCTAAGTTTACACATTATAAATGTTAAACAGCCTTCTGTTTAACATTTAACATTAACATGCACAATCTTTTTTAATAATATTCTATTTCACACTGAGCAGCAATGCACAAAGTTTATCCAGGTCAAAACTGTAACTTTAGTCTGTATAAAAAAATAAAATAAAATAAAAAGAGGTGGGGGAGGAAGAGAGGAGGAAAGTGAAGTGTCGTGCGTTACGTTTCTGATCAGCACTAAACTCAGATCCAATCCCCTGTCCATTCACCGCTGACAGGGGGGCGTTTTCCCATCATGCACTGAGCCAAGCAGCCTCCACAGTTGCTCCTGATGAACTCAGACGCTGGTCTCGTTTGGATCTCATGAGCTTTTGGTGACCGTCACACTTGTGGCATCAGAGCAAGTCAGGAACAAGTCAGACACAAATCTAACCCCGTGCACTGCGCACAGACCGACACTGATTGGAACTGCGCAGGTCTAGCTCATCTTGAACGAGCCTATTAGTGTGTTGGCCAGTCTCAGGACTCTGGCAAACCAGGGGTCACACAGGGGTGTGGTAGACCAGTTTAACATGGCAAAGTCCACTATTTCAAACCACATACACCATTTCTGTTTGTTAGCAAGCAAACTGCAAACTGCCCTTCGGGGGGCGTGGCCATGCACTGCTACCCCTTTGCTTCATCTGCTCTTGCTCTCTGCCAAGGCGGGGCCACGAGTTGCTTGCTCCTGCTGTTGACGTGCCACACTGCCGGGTAAACTGTTCAATTTGTATACACACTTGTGTAAATTGTTAAGAAGGGGGAAAAAAAGAACTGTACAGAATAAAATGTAAATTGAGCTAAAGTTAGAATTAAAATGACTGGAAACCAAAGTATTAAATTAAAATTATGTAAAGCTTAATGCATTGCATGTAAAAATGGAAATTAACTTATGGTGTAAACACATTAATTATAATTAACTGTAAAATAAGCAAATATATGAAAATACAAAGAACTAATTGACATGTTCTCAGATGTGTTCACTGGTGTTAAAAGTTTTTTTTTTTTTTTTTCCTCAGGTTTTTCACCTACTACTGGTACTTTTACCACTTCAATAAATCAAACTTTTAATGTAACCTACATTAAGGACAATAAAGAATTGAAAAGAGTGGAATCCTGTAATTTCTCTGGACTTGCAAAGGCTTTCAAATGTAGCAAAGTGCACATTTATTAAAAACGCTTAATTAAGTCCATGAAACCATCTCTTTTTTTTTAGCCTCCTATATCTTGCCACTTCTAGACACACCAGTGCCTCCAAGGCTGCCGTCCTCCTACCTGCATGGACATGGTAAGTTTTATCAATTGTAGGTCTTTTTTGTGTTCTCTTTCCAGGCTGCCGTGAAGGGCCAAGCTGTGAAGAGCCAGGCTGTGAGGGGCAAAACAGGGGAGTTGAAATCACTGATCCTGGGGCTGCAGTCGCCACACCAGAGCCACCAAAGATTTCATCCATTTGCTGAAACAAAAACATAAAATCAGTAAAGCTGTACAAATTAACTGACTGTGATAATCAAGGTACACAAATTATTTCCACAATACATTCAAAGTTAGCTTTTAAATTTACACTAACACTGTTAGTTAACATGTAACTTTTGTACAGTACAAAAAAGACTCACCAAGGCACAGCCTTTCAGATGGAAGGCCTTCTCTCTCTCTCTCTCTCTCTCTCTCTCTCTCTCTCTATATATATATATATATATATATATATATATATATATATTGTTTTTTTTTTTTTTTTTTATAGAAAGCATTTTGGTTCCAGTAGTATAAATGGATATTTGTATTGCAAAAATCCAGCAGATACAGAATTGTTCAGTGTGTGAAATCTGTACAGAAATATTAATATAATATAATAATAATAATATTGTGAGACACATACTTGCATATATATTACATTAATTCTGTCAAATCAGCGTACCTGTTTGGCTTTCTGAGCTTGTAACCAGAGAGGCTGAGGGTTCTGGCAGAGATGCCTGCACATGGGTTGCATGGGGATGCTCCACATGTTGTGGCTGGGTGCTGGTGCTGACAGAGGGTACGGCAACCTTTTCTGCTGAGGAAAGAAAGCAGACATCTGAAAATGCTCTATTTTGTAAATGCTGGTGAGAATGATGCATTACCTTGATGACCACATGCTCTTATGTGATTTAATATGCTTCTTGCATAGTTGCCATCTGTGATAAGTAAAATACATATAATTGTCTTTTTTTTAAGTACTGAGGCAACATTTCTTTAAAATATCATTCTTCAAATTTCCCGATTGCAGCCTTTCTGCAGTCTCCCTGCTTACATAAAACATTATTGTTCTTTCTTCATCTTTAGATGATGACATCCATTTTGCAAAGATCTAGTTGTCTAGTTGAAAGAAACTCTGAATGCTTCAGCAGACCAAGAGATTTTGGACAATTCCATGCTCCCAACTTTGTGGGAACAGTTTGGGGATGGCCACTTCCTGTTCCAACCTGACTGTACACCAGTGCACAAAGCACGGCCCATAAAGACATGGATGAGCGAGTTTGGTGTGGAAGAACTTGACTGGCGTGCACAGAGTCCTCACCTCAACCTGCTAGTACACCTTCAGAATGAATTAGAGCAAAGACTGCGAGCTAGGCCTTCTCATCCAACATCAGTGTCTGACGTTGGACAAGAATGTCAGACACATAGATGTCTGACGTAGATAGATGCAAAGGGTCATATTAAACCCTATGGATTAAGAATGGGATGTCACTTAAGCACATATGTGTGTAAAGGCAGGGGAGCTAATACTTTTGGAAACATAGGGCCAGATTTATCAAAGGTTTGTGTGTACGCTAAATGAAAAAGATGTGCTAAAAATGGAGCAAACCCAGGTGCAGCTGAGATTTGCGTCTCTCACAGGAGCAAATTCAGCGCGGTGCAGATTTTGCTCCTGTGATTCAATGAATCTGTAAAACAAGGTGTTCTTGCCAAAACGCACAAAATTCAAGGCGTGGAAAATGCAAATGAAGTCGCTTTGCAGTCGCTGTTTGATTTATCACGAGTACGGGAGCTAAGTCTGCATGAAAATTTAGTACGTTGGAGAAGCAGGTACAAAGGTTTTGCGGAGGTAAGAATGTAGCTTTTAGTGCACAGATGAGGCGTTGAAAATAAGTTCTAATGCTTTAACAGGGCTCATTTACAAAGATACAACAGTAATCTGTACCTGCGGCACTTTTTCCTTGATTCTCGCTCGTATTTCCCTGAACTTCAGCCTTTTACAGCTGCTGTCTCTGGGCTTTCAGTCTGTTTAACATTGTTTTAAATCCTTACGGTGACAGAACAGTCTTTAAACGCTGCGCAAACTCTATTCACTGTGTTTATCTCACTGCCTCCCAATGCTCGCTGCGGCGCTTGACTGACAGCTGCCCACAGAGGCTCAAGGCTGCGTGGATTTGATCGAGTGGAGGACATCGGAAATGTTTTTTAATTATTTTTATTTGATCACCATCAGCACGCCATATAGGCTACTGATACATTTTATATAATTGTTTGAAAGGTTACTGGCTCTGACAGACAGTGAAAAGGACGTTCCTCTCCCTTCACTGTCTTACACAGAGGGGAAATAAGGCACGTGACTCTGGTCAGAGCCAAAATCGCATGAGATATTTAACAAAGATGGACTATGCAAAGTTAATAAAAGAAAGTAAAATGCAATAAAATAATTCTCCCTCAGATACAGTGAACACAGCTCTACTACAGTCAGTCCTGTTATTTGTTGGACTCTCAGATTGTGTTTTGTGTTGCATCTCTGTAGGAAAGATGCAGTCAGAGCTGGCAAACAGCGTTGCTCTCGCTGTCAGTGCATTTTATGCTCACGCAAAATTCTCATTTACATATCAGATTTGTGGCAGCAGTTAATTGTGCAGTTTCTCTTCATATATCACACGCAACATGCCCACAAATACCAGACGCTATTTTTTTAAGCTGCACTCGCAATTTTGCACTTGTCTTAGTAAATATGGCCCGTAGTGTATATACAGTGGCTTGCAAAAGTATTCATATTCTAAGAACTTTTCCACATTTTGTCAAGTAACATCCACAAACTTGTATGTATTTTACTGGGATTCCATGTGATAGAACAAGTGCCACATATTTGTGAAGTGAAAGGAAATTGATATGTGGTGTCTACATTTTTTTATTTATTTTTTTACAAATAAAAATATAAAAAGTGTGGCGTGCATACATATTCAGCCCCTTTAAGTCAGTACTTTATTAAACCACCTTTTGCTGCAATTACGGCTGCAAGGCTTTTGGAGTATGTCTCTAACAGCTTTATCTAGAGACAGAATGTTTTTTCCATTTCTCTTTGCAGTATTGTTCCATTTCCGTCAAGTTTGAAGGAGAGTGTCTTTGGACAGCAATCTTCAAGTCTTGTCACAGATCCTCAATAGGGTTTAGGTCTGGACTTTGACTACTTCTAACACATGGATATGCTTTGATCTAAACCACTCCATTGCAGCTCTGGCTGTATGTTTAGGATTGTTGTCCTGCTGGAAGGTAAACCTCTGCCCTAGTCTCAAGTCTTTTGGTGACGCTAACAGGTTTTCTTTCAGAATTGCCCTGTATTTAGCTCCATCCATCTTCTCCTCCACCCTGACCAGGTTCCCTGTCCCTGGTGAAGAAAAGCATCCCCACAGCATGATGTTGTGTTCAGGTTGATGCCCAGTGTTAAATTTCTCCACACATAGCGTTTTGCGTGCAGGCCAAAAAGTTCAATTTTGGCCTCATCTGACCAGAGCACTTTATTCCATATATGTGTCCCCTATATGGCATTTGGTAAAATGCAAATGGGATTTCTTATGGGTTTCTTTCAACAATGCTTTCTTCTTGCCACTCTTCCATAAAAGCCAGATTTGTGTGGTGCACAACTACTAGTTGTCCTGTGGACATGTCTCACCTCACCTGTAGCTTTCTGCTGCTCTTCTAGAGTTACCATGGGCCTTGTTGCTGCTTCTCTAATTAATGCTGCCCTTGCAGGACCTGTCAGTTTAGGTGGATGGCCATATCTTGGTAGGTTTGCAGTTGTGCCAAATGCTTTCAATTTTTGGATGATGGATAGAACGGTGCTCTGTGAGATATTCAAAGCTTAGGATATCTTTTTGTAGTCTAACTCTGCTTTAAACTTCTCCACAACTTTATCTCTGACCTGTCTGGTGTGTTTCTAAGCCTTCATGATGCTATTTGTTCACTAATGTTCTCCACCAAACCTCTGAGGCCTTCTCAGAGCAGATATTCTTATGCTGAACCTGAAGTACACACAGGTGGACTCTTTTTACTGATTAGGGGACTTCTGAAGGATGCTGGTTGCACTGGATTTTAGTTAGGCACACCACACTTTTAATAATATTATTTGTAAAAAAAAAAAAAAAAAAAAATTAGACACCACATATCAATTTCCATTCATAAGTATGTGGTACTTGTTGATCTATCTATTAATTGATCGATTGATAGATCGATAGGCAACCCACCCAAGTATGGCCTAAACATACAGAGAAAGGCCTCACCTTGTCCTTGAATTGAACCTGTGACCTTCTTGCTAGGAGGTACTAACCACTGCCACCAACGCTTCAAACTGAATGTCAAATAATTTCTTACAGCTTAACTCTAACAAAACTGAAATATTGGTATTTGGTCCACAGCATCCATCGAAAGACATTTTGTCAAATGCTGGCAGGCTTGCAGACCGTTTTAAGTCTGCTGTGAAGAACTTGAGTAGTTTGGCAGAAATCTTAGCTTTGATTTTAACACCACTAAGCTGATACAGACCTGTTTTTATCATCGCAGAATTAATACAAACATTCAATAATTTTTATCTTTTAACCCCTAAGCTCTCCTTTAAAAAAATCACGTTCTTCCTCTTAAAGCCCTTTTAGGTCACTTAGCTCACATTTAAAAATATAAAACATGAAAAAACTTCTTTTTTTTATCATTAACTCCTGTCCTCATCATACATAGCAAAAGTGAATAAATGTTCATATTTTTAACTCCCTAAATGCCAGTTTATTCACAATAATTTCATATATTTGTAAATAAAACATGAAATATTTACTGTTTAAAGATGCAGAGTATTTTTGTTAGTGCAGTGATTACCAGTCCTGGATAGGTCTCTGATTAGCCCCAACACTGATTGTAATACATTTTTACTTTTTATGCCATTACAAAGAAATAGGGGCAGAAAATCACACAAAATTGTCTGAAACTCAGATTCTCCCTCCTAAAGCCCTGGTCTACAGTCACTGTTATCTAATGGGAATTCATTTTTTAATTTTTTTTATTTCCCACATTTTTTTTTTTTTTTTTTTTTTAGCCTCTGACTGACAGGGTTACAGAGGAATTAACATGATTTCACATTTCTGTATGGCAGCCATTCTCAAAGTCAAGAGTGTTGCGGGCCCTTTAACTTTCTGAAAATACCACACAGACCTCCAACAATTAAAAAAAAAACTATTTTAAGCCAAATGTCATAGTTTTTGTTGTTTATAGAAGTATGTGAAGGAAAAAATCATGGCATCAGCTTTTAAATACAGTTAGGTTTCATTGTTGGTCTGCAAGGTCTGTGTGGTATTTTTGGACATTTATGGGGCCACAATATAGACAACCCCCGGACCCCACATTGAGAACCACAGCTGTCTGGCAACAGCAGTAGAGTGAAAATAAGGGATTTTAAGATGAAGAGTGTGAATTTTTGTCCAGATAGTAGAAAATTTATTTATTTATTTATTTTATTCATTTATTAATGAACATCTTTGACAAATACCATCACCCTAGCACAATAAATGCCAAAATGAAAGCAAAAAAAAAAAAAAATAATTTAAAAAGCCCTAAAAGGGGCTGAGGGTTAATGATATGGAGACTATTTTACATGCTTTTATCTCATCGCAATTGGATTATTGTCTTTTTATCTGCTTGAAACAAATCTTCAATAGCACAACTGGAAATTGTCCAAAACTCACCCCATTAGCCTCCTCTCACTGTTTCCCAGTATGTTTCAGAATAGATTTTTAAATTTTACTGATAACTTGATCTTTTACTAATTCTAGAGGCCTGGCTGAAATCTTAAGGGGAAAGAGCTTTTTCAGTCCAGGCCACAAAGCTCTGAAATGACTGTTAAGGTGGTCAGCTAAACAGTAGTTTCTTTTAAGTCTCTTCTTAAAACATACTTTTACTGGAGAGGTTTTTGTGATTTTACTTAAGTTTTATTTTTAATATTATTTATTCCTAAGGGTTTTATATATGTATTTGTTTTTTGTTGTTACATCATGCCCATCCATCCATCCATCCATCCATCCATCCATCCATCTTCTTCTGCTTATCTAGGACCGGGTCGCGGAGCAGCAGTCTAAGCAAAGATGCCCACTTCCTCCAGCTCTACCAGGGGGCACCCCAAGGCGTTCCCAGGCCAGCCGGGAGACATAGTCCCTCCAGCGTGTCCTAGGTCTTCCCCGGAGCCTCCACCCGGTGGGACATGCCTGGAACACCTCCCCAGGGAGACGTCCAAGAGGCATCTGAAAAAGATGCCCGAGCAACCTCAACTAACTCCTCTCGATGTGGAGCAGCAGTGGCTCTACTCCGAGCCCCTCCCGTGTAACTGAGCTCCTCACCCTATCTCTAAGGGAGCGCCCAGCCACCCTGTGGAGGAAACTCATTTCGGCCGCTTGTATCCGGGATCTTGTCCTTTCGGTCATGACCCAAAGCTCATGACCATAGGTGAGAGTAGGAACGTAGATCGACCGGTAAATCAAGAACATTGCCTTTCGGCTCAGCTCCTCTTCACCACAACAGACCGATACAACGACCGCATTACTGCAGACGCTGCAGCGATCCGTCTGTTGATCTCACGCTCCATCCTTCCCTCACTCGTGAACAAGACCCCAAGATACTTAAACTCCTCCACTTGAGGCAGAAACTCTCCTCCGACCTGGAGAGGGCAAACCACCCTTTTCTGGTCGAGAACCATGGCCTCGGACTTGGAGGTGCTGATTCTCATCCCAGCCGCTTCACACTCACTGCACACTGAAGGTCCTGGCTTGAGGAAGCCAGGACATCATGCCCTGTCTATTTTAAAGTGTTTTGTTGTTTTTAATGCTGCCTTTGAAGCACTTTGTAACTCTACGTTTTAGAAAGTGCTATATAAATAATGCTAATAATGATATTATTATTACTAACAACAACAACAACAACAATAATAACAATAATAATAATAATAATAATAATAATAATAATAACAATAATAATAATAATAATTATTATTATTATTATAAATTATTATTGTTATTATTATTATTATTATTATTATTATTATTATTATTATATTTGTTTTTGGAACTTTAAAACATGTCATCTGGATAGACATAGCCCATTTTTATGTAGGTTGCCAACTCTTGAAAGGATCTAAACTAATACTGTGTGCAGTGGAAGTGTGTGAGGTGAAGCAGTGGGGTTTGATTAAGGGGATGTCAATGACGTCAGAGAAATAGCTGTAAAGTGTGTGAAGTGGTTGGAAGTGATTTACAATGCACCGTTTAGAAATGTCCACTTTATTTTTGACATTTATTTGGTCATTTTGTGAGTGAAAAACGAACGCAGCAGACTGACTCAGGACTTTCACATCGGTTTTTCAAACGTCAGGTCTCTAAAGCTTTCAGGGAGACTTTGCCTTACTCATTGAAAATGTGTGTTAAATAGACCAATAGCTGGTAGATGTGCTCATTCCATTTGAAAGGTTTGTATTACAAGAAGACTCCGACAATTTTATTCCAAGTATTGGTTTGAATACATTTTCAAGGCCAAAAAAGTATGGGTATTAGGTATTAGGATATAACTGTCAGGGTGTGGCATAAGGCACTGGGGAAAAAGGACCCAACAGCAGGACTGAAGATGATTTTAAAGTTTCCCATATTTAGCTTTTTTTTTTTTAGTTTTTTTAAATAGTTTTGGAATCCTTTGCATTAGCATTTCAGGTTTTATAACTTAAACTTAAAATAATGTATATGCATGAAAAACCTTTTCTTTTGGGGGAGCTGTTACTTTGACTTTGCACACACGCACACACAAACACACCCACACAAGCTAGGAGCCTGTGGAACTTCCAGATCCAGACAGACAAAATGGCAATGGCAAACCAACCGGACATTGTGGTGATGGACAAACAGCAGAGGAAAGCCGTTGTGGTTGACATCGCAATACCAAGCGATTGTAACATCAGGAAAAAGGAACATGAGAAACTGGAGAAGTACCAAGGCCTCAAAGAAGAACTGGAGAAGGCCTGGAAAGTGAAGGCAACAGTGGTGCCTGTGGTCATCGGAGCACTCGGGGCAGTAACCCCCAAACTGGAAGAGTGGCTACAGCAGATCCCAGGAAAAACATCAGACATCTCAGTCCAGAAGAGCGCAGTCCTAGGAACAGCAAAGATACTGCGCAGAATCCTCAAGCTCCCAGGGGGAGGACCTGATCTTGGATGGATGAGACTGCTTGCGGAGGGCAAGAGGACAGTTTTATTTTTATTTTTTTTACAATATATATAGGTAATTAATTAAAAATTACCCACATATCAGTAAACACAATTGCACACATCTTGCATATTTAATGTATGTCATTATAATGTATTGTCTCATGTTTTATGTTTCACACTTGTAAATAATTACATGCATGTCTCCCACACCTGTAAATAATAATCACTATAGGTTGGCAAAGTAATAATAATAATAATAATAATAATAATAAATAAATAAATAAATAAATAAATAAATAAATAAATAAATAAATAAATAAAAACTAAAGGTAATTATGTGGAGACTGTGGTAGTGGAGCAACAGACACACAATGGGATAGATGCTAAACTGAAGAACGATCAAACTGAACATCAGCTTTACTTCTGGTGTTACACCCAAACCTGTGATCTGCACTCGCAACCAGGTCTGCAAGTCAAAACCCGCCTAAAATCTGCGGAACAGTTTATGAAACTGCATTTAGCTTGTATTTGTGGCGCTGCAGCTCCTTGGAAACAGAGACGTGCTGATGTGGTCTGGCTTCACTGTGATGGGGGTTGGTTTTAAAGATGTGTCATTCAACATAAGGATAATTTAAAAATAGCCTATTATTTACATAATCTGTATGAAAAATATCTCTGCCCAACCCATGGACACACTTTTTACCCATGGCAACACTTAAAAAGCTGCCCAATTCTGCGTGGAAACCGCAGACTTGGCGACCCTGCTCCTAACACTCATCAACAACAGTATGGTTATTGTTTCTACTTTGGTTTTTGTATATCTTAATGCAACATGCACAATATTTTTGAGTCGTGTTTACATTTAGTGCTTACTTTATGAATATTAATACTTTTGTGTTATGTCATAGAAGGACCCCTGATGTAGAGGATCGTCCATGTTGTTTCATGCAACATCTTTTCTGGTACACCTGCTTCCTGACATTTTCAAACTTAAACATTTGTTGAGCCAGTGCTTTTTTTTTTTTTCATTTTAAAGTGTCTCCTATTTTATTCCATTTTTCAGTTTACCCCCAAAAGACCTCTCCACAAAACTAAATAACACACCACACATCCATATTTCATCCATATCTGAAAATGATCGTCCAACACAGTGCTGTTTTATCATTTAAGGAGGGTATGTTTTCTCCGGCATAGGTTTGTTTGTCTGTTACCAAGATAACTCAAAAGGTAATGGTCAGATTCTGTTTGGTTTGGGTTTGGAAGAACATTTGGATCCAGGATTCTTTACCATTACAAGAGGTTGTACTCAACAACAACCAAACCAAACTTGTGACTGCCCTCCCGTCATTCACCTGAAACAACAGAATAGATATTGTTCCTGCTTTTATTTTTAAACTAAAGTTGGAGCTAGTGCATATCTTCTTGCTCAGAGTTTCATTTTGTAGTAAAAATGACATGCAAAAAGTTTAAAGAAGTAAACACTTTTTTTTGCACTCTGCTGCCCTCTGCTTGAAGACATAAAGACACAATCAAACATGAAGACACAATCAAACAAACAATAACTAAACTAAACAGTACCAGGACATCCCCTGTCCTTGGACCCTCCTTCTCGATAAGGAAAAACTCCTAAAATACCCAGCTGTGGGGGGAAAAAAAAGAAACCTTAAAAAAAAAAAAAAAAAAAAAAAACGGACTGAATGACAGATCCTCTGACAGGCTAGGACTGTTAGTCCATTAGCTCATCTATAGGATCATAGATCAGCTCTGTAAGGATGCAGCAGGTGGGCCTCATCCAGACAGGGGAGTGGGGGTGAGGTAGGGGTTTGGAGGTTGAGGGCCAACAGGTCAGGACAGAATTAATTACAATAAGAGAACTGATTAAAGATATAGAATATTTGATAATATTAATGACAGTGATAGAAGAGGAGCAGCAGATGAAACCAGAGGACAGAGGCTCAGTGCACCATACTTCCCCCAGCTTCTAGCTCCTAGAGCAGCCTATCTTCAGCTGTGGAGTTAACCCTGTTCCTAGCTGGCCTGACCATAAGCTTTCTCAAAGAGGAACGTTTTAAGCCTAACCTTAAATGTAGAGACTGTGTCTGCCTCTCTAACATGAGCTGGAAGCTGATTCCATAAAACAGGAGCTTGGTAACTAAAGGCTCTACCTCCAACTGTACTTTTAGAAACCCTGGGAACCACTAATAACATTCTGTTTCTTTATGGCAGTAGTAAAGTAATTATTGGAAGCCCTTGCTTATAGTCACATAATGTTTTTTAAAGATTGTAATACATACAATGCTGTTCTAGAGGTAGAAAAAATATAAATAATAATATAATTAAAATTAGTTAGTCTGCTGCTACTTTGCTCAAATTTTGTTTCTGTGGCGAACCAATGACATGATAAACCAATCAAAAAAACAAAGAGCGGGACACAAGTGGTGTACAGAGACATTCGGAGAAAGTAATTTTATTTGAATGTGGTTTCATTACGTCAGACGCCAACGGGACTTTACTGTTGTTAAAATGGAAACAGGATGAAGAAATAAGTCCAACAAATGACTGGACAACAACTCAGACTTCAGCAGAACCAACAGATGACGAAGGAAAGCACTAAATGTCATTAATCAGAGAAGAGAAGTTATTAAATTAGCTCAGTAGCCAGCACTACCTTGGTTAGCTTCCACATTGATAAGATGTGCTGCAGATAAACAGCTGTGATAGGCCAGTTCCAAATTGACTGCAGAGAAAAGTTTCCCTCCAAGTGAGGAACCAGGCACACCAAGCAACAAAAACACATGGCATTGGTCTTTAATGACAGGTGATCCACAGTACAGGTGAGTATTAGAGACATTCTGTGAGTCGTTTACTCTGTGGTTCTTAGTTGTTTTGTCCCGGTGATAATGTTACTGCATTAACCCCCCAAGGACCCTCTCAGTCCCTCAGCCACACTCGGTCCAGTCCCACTCCCAGCTCAAAGTTTCCAATCACTAATAGGCTTAGTGGATTAGGAGCCGAGAGAAAAGGCTGCCCCGTTGCACCAGCGTGTTCTCATTTTTCTCCTAAATGAAAAGAGGCAGCGGTTTCATCTGCGGCGGCCCAGGAAGCGCACTCCGGCTCGGGCTTGTTCATTTGAAGAGGGCGACATGCCGTGATCTAGTTCCTCTCCCCGGCTCTGTCTAATTACCGGCTTGATCACCAGGCTGACCTTTCACACCGAGGCTGGACAGAAGAAAGCGCTGGCACCTTGATAGAGCGAGATAATAAGAAGAGCAGGAGCAGCGGGGGTAGGGGGGGGGGGGGGGGGGGGGGGGGGGGGGGGGGGGGGGGGGGCAAGGGGGCGGGGGGTTTAGGCTGTAATTGTACCTTTTCATCCTTAAGGGGAGAAATGAAATGACACACATTTTTCATACAGTCCCATTTTATTTGTTTAAGTGAAACTATGTCCATAACATTTTTTTTAAAACCAGTTTAAACAAAAGGTGACACTATGTAAAATATAAATAAAAGCTGAATGCAATCATTTGAAAAAAAAAAAAAAAAAAAAATCTAACTAAAACAAATTGAAACTGAGATATTTTTCCATTTTACCAAGTTCGAACAAGAGAAACATAAGGCTATTGTGCTATAAACTTCAGTAAGATGTGATGTCTGAGTATAAAAGCAGAATGCTAGCTCACAGGGAAGCGGCACACAGACAGCTACATCTACAGCAGTTTTACAGCTTCAACGGCAATTAAAAATGTCCAAAAACACTAAGACACACAGTGGAAACATATTTCAGTCACCAAGTCTCTAAAGTTAATGAGGGCTTTCATCTTTTTGTTGCATATTTCTCAAATCGCATAAAAAAGATGTGTGTTTGTGTGTGTGTGTGTGTGTGTGTGTGGGGGGGGGGGGTCGGTCTCACAGAGAGTAAGGTGCCAAATGACAACGCGTTTTGCCGAATTCGCAAAGGTTTGATTGTGGTTTGTCCTTTCGTTTACACGAAGACGGGGCTTCCGTTTCTGAATCTGCAAAGGTTTGAAAGCTCTGGAGGAGATGTTTCAGTCTCACAGTGGAGAGCCGCTCCAGTGGCTTCACTCTCGTTTATACTGAAAACACCGTACTCACTGAAAACAATGATGTAACAGCCCCAATCTGAACTGTGATTGGATGAGTGCAAAACACAAGGCTTTTGTCTTATACATTCATATTTAGTCCAGTAACTGTCAGTGATATCTGTGTAAGTACTTACTTTTAGGAGAGACTTTACAAGAATGGCTCCAGAAAACCACAAGATCCTAAAGTAGATGGAAAGTTTCACACCGGAGCTATCACTTATTCTGCAGTTACTCCTTGTGTGGTGTAGAGAATTTCAGGGCCCACAGCGCCGTTTACTGGACAAACGTGGGTACTACAGTTTACAGTCATTTTCAGGCGAAACAAGCGTTGTTGTGTAAATGCAAATTGCAGGCGGCAGGACTGTTGCGTTTTCCTGGCCAGCGTTGTTGTCTAAAGAGGGCCTAATACAGGAGTGTGTACAGAGGGGACTGGGGCAGACACAGAGACTGAGGCCGAGGTCACTGCTCAAAGCTGCACTGTAGCAGTATGAAGTCTTTTGTGGGGTTATACCTGGTCTGTACCACCACTAATCACTGTTTTACTTTTAAATAATATTTTAATGAGGAATAATTTGAAGAAAAAAAAAGAAATTTACAATCAGAATGAAATTATTATCATTTTGTTTCATTAGGGGTCTGATATTATAAATCTATAATTTCCGTGTTTAACAGTCCTCATACCTGTTCTTGTATTTGTTCTTCCAGATGAACATTTCGCAGTTAAGAAAAAAACTGCTGAATGCCAAAAATCCTCTTAAGAAGGGCTTAAGTTCAAATCTGCACATAAGAAGGGTTTATAAATGAGGCCTATTGTCTGTGAACACAAATGCAGCTTAAAGCTGTATCATTCATCTTCCTCTGTTTATGAAGAATAAACAGAAGATGATGAATAATTATTTCATCCCAGTAACTTTGGGCCTTATGTGAGGTACACTCTGGACAGTGGTCAGCCAGTCACAGGGTTAACACAGAGACACAGACAGACAGACAGACAGACAACCATTCACTCTCACATTCAATCACTGTGGGAATTTAGAATGTTTTAGTCACCATTTGGCCTAACACATGCAATTCTTTGCAGGGTGGGAGGAAGCCAGAGTACCGAGAGAGAAACCACAGTACCACAGGGAGGACATGCAGATTCTACCCAGAGCGATCGTGTGAAGGCTGACCCAGGGAAACCCACAATATCCTTGCTGGGAGGCGAGTGAACTAACCACTGCCAATATTTAAAATTTAGTCAAATTAAAACTATAATGATTTAACATGCACGCCATGTCTTGGACAAACTTTTTTTTTTTTTTCCTCAAAGGAGTTTATGTAGATTTTGGACATAAATAATAACAAATGGTCACTGTAATAGCTGTTTATGAAAAGAACAACATCAGGAAACACGGGTCACAAACCTTGGTCAGATGGCTGCATGTTTTGTTTTATCACTCTCATTCCCAACTCCATAAAATACACAGATAACAGCAAGGTTAAAGTAGACTTTATTGTCCCATAGGGAAATTTGTCCTCTGAATTTGACCCATCCTTGCCACTAGGGTAACCTGTAAAAAGCAGGAGGCGACCGCAGTGCATCATCCGCAGACCTTTTTCCAGATCTGAGCCAGGATCCTGGTCAGGAGTACCTAGCTGGAGGATTAGCCTACCGTGCATGTCTTAGGTTGATGGGAAACTTGAGTACCAAGAGGAAACCCACTCAGACACTGGGAGAACATACAAACTCCACACAGAATGGCTCCACACGATCCAGGATTTGAACCCAGGACCATCTTGCTGTGAGGCAAAAGTGCCGGTCACAGTCATGATTTCACTTTTCCAGTCAAAATGGATTACATTCAATGCAAAAACAGGCAGTGCAAAAGATGTGTCCAGATCAGTTGTATATGGTACTGTGTACCCTTAATTTATTTAGCACTTTGAGCTACAGTGGCTGTTGGATGGGACCATACAGGCCTCAGCCTTCACTCTTCACCTGCATCACCTGTTGCCAGTTCACCTCTCTTTCTTACTTGGACCACTTTTGATAGATCCTGACCACTGCAGACTGGGAACACCCCACAAGAGCTGCAGTTCTGGACATGTCCCTCTGACCCAGATGTCTAAAGCCGTCATAATTTGGACCTTGTGAAGTTGATTTTCTTTTACTTCAGCACGCCGCCCAGCTTGACGGCAACAGCCTCTCTCTCAGACAAAAATAAAATTATGACCATTGACAGGTGAAGTGAATAAAGGCCCTTTCACACAGGACGCAGTGAGCGGCAAATTCACACCTGTCATTGGTCATAATTCTATTCTTGATCTGTGTATGACTGAAGTCTTTTTGTGAATCAGAGCCACGTCTCTTCCACTGTTCATACAAACCTCCAAAAGTCCCCATAGAGAACTTATCCCAAAGTTTGACCCGTGTTTTTTTTTTTTTTTTTTTTTTTCTCCACTCCTCTGCAAACTTCATTTTTCTCCTTTTCCTCTTCCTGCCTGAAGCTGATGATCACTGGCCTGGCAGCATAGCTTGTGTCTGCACTGCTCTTTAGCCCATTATTGCCGTGTTGTTGTTGTTGTTGTGGAGCAGCTCGTTGCGGTGGGGAACTATCAGCGCTGAAAGGCCAGTGTCGGCTGTGGTCAGGACGATCGATATGAGCGGGGCTGCTCTGAAGGTCAGACGCTCTAATGAGAATGCCGTAATTGCGAATATTCATCTTTTGAATGCTGGCCTCTGGGATAAGGTTATCAATTACATGTGGAGGCAGAGGTCCGGCGCCTGCTCCAGTCTTAAACATGCAAGAAGTGATGGGAAATCTACGGAGAAGTGAGTTACGATGACAGAAGGTAAGTAGGAAGAGTGATTATACTGAACCTACAACGGAAGGTCAAGACTGGGATCATCATGTAATTAGGATCCTGATCTGCATTCATTAGGTGAAAATGTATTGTTCTGAACCTGTCCAGAAAATGATAAAGAAATGGTTAACTATGCATTATTAACACTGGAATGGAATTTATCAGACTGCCGAAGAGATCATATGGAGGCTTGGACCAATAAGATGGCAGTACTGAGAGTTACAGACCAATGGGGTGGCAGTACAGTTATGGACCAATGGTGTGGCAGAACTGAGAGTTATGGACCAATGATGTGGCAGCACTGAGAGTTATGGACCAATGATGTGGCAGCACTGAGAGTTATGGACCAATGATGTGGCAGCACTGAGAGTTATGGACCAATGATGTGGCAGCACTGAGGATTATGGACCAATATTGTGGCAGTACTGACAGTTATGGACCAATGATGTGGCAGTACTGACAGCTGTGGACCTATGGTTGAAAGGGCACTGCCGCTCCCTGGGAATTCCATTTGTTGACAACTTTACTGCTTTCTGGAACAGGCCTTACCTATTTGCTCACGACGAACACCACCTCAGTAGAGAAGGCAAAAGGTTTTTAGCAAGCAATGTGTCGGCTCCCACAATTCAATTTTGTTAACCTAGTTAATAATGTTTGGTGGTCAACCGTATCAAAAGCCCTTTTCAAATCAAGAAAAACTGCACCAATAAAAAGATAAGTATCTAAGGAAAATTTTATTTTTTCAAGAAAAACATTTATTGCGGTTTCAGATGAATAATTTGCATGAAAACCAAACTGCATAGCATGCAGGGGGGTATAACCCATATTTAAATGTTTTATTAATTGTTTAGTGACCCATTTTTCAATTATCTTAGATATAATAGGCAGTATGCTGATTGGTCTGTAATTTTTAATGTCTGCTTTATTACCAGATTTGAAAATTGCAGTGATCGTGGCCACTTTCCAAGCTGCAGGAACATATGAATGTCTAATTGACAGATTTATCAAATGTGTTATTGGACATATCAAGGAGTCTTTGTGTAACTTTATAAAACTTGTGTCCAGACCAAATGCATCCTTAGCTTTTGAACTTTTTAATTCACATATAATGGAAGCTACATCTAAAACACTAATGTCAGCTATCGTAAAGATAGGCAAAGACTCATTAACTGGGTAGGATATATTTTCACATGAGGTAAAAGCTTTGAAATTTCTTGGACTGAGTTTTTTAAAAAAAAAGCATTAAATTTGGTTGCCACGGTAACAGGATATTTAACAAGTTCATTATTTATTTGTAGTTCTAGTTCTTTACCATGTTCAGTTTTTTTGCCAGTTAATTTACTAATGTTATGCCAAATTTTTTTGCAGTTTCCTTTAGCAGATTCAATAATTGACATAAAAATTTGCCTTGGCTTTGCGCATTGTTTGAATTACTTTATTTCGTGCAGGCGTAAAAAGTTATCTATCAGAGATAAGTCCAGTTTTAAGTGATTTTTTAAGTAACTGGTCCCTTTTCTTAATTCATTTCCTGCAATCCTCATTAAGCCATGGTACATCACCTTTACTGGTTTTACTTTTCTTTTTTCTCCTTGTAAATTAAGTTATAACATCTTTAATTTTGGAGAAGAAGATAGCACTATGTGTTATGATGTCATCACATGAGACTATTTCAGTCCAATTTAACTCCTTTAGAGCCTTAGCTAGATTTTGATGTTGACTTCTTGGGACTACATCGTAGAAAGATGAGGAGCTCTGAGTAACTGTACAAGGCATTTGGAAATGCAGTTTAGTTAGTTTTGTGGCAAAAAAAGATGGCATTGTGGTCAGAAAGACCAGTTAAAAAATTTAAGGTTTTAAAGATTCTTTCATTTTTTATTTGAGAATAGGAGAGCTGTTCTTGTTTTTGACTGATTAGTTATATGGGTTGGCTTTTCTATTATTTGAATCATGCTGAACATGTCAGTTATCTGTTTCAAATTTTCTTTTCTTTCTTATTATCCCAGTTAACATTAAAATCACCAGTTAAGATTACCTCTTTACTATGACAACAAAGGTTAAGAAGCATTTTGAGCTGATCATAAAAATCTATACTGGTTGATGGTTTCTGAGAAATACAGAAAACAGTAAAGTTCATTTCCTTTGAAAGTACAATATTTACTCCAACACATTCAAGTTTAATATTATCAGGCCATTCAAATTGTGAACATTTTAAAGTATCTCTAACATAAATTAAAACGCCCCCTCCTCTACCTTGACCCCTGTCTTTCCGAAACACATTATATCCTGGCATGTGTATGGCAGCTTCAGGTGAAGAACTTGTTAGCCAGGTTTCTGTCAGCCCCAGGAAATCAACATTAGACTCAATTAATAAGTGCTCAAGTTGTTCTCGTTTTGGACTCATACTTCGAATATTAAGGTGTCCTCCGAGTAACCCTTTGGGTTTAAGATATGGGTCCCAGATAGTCCTTGCATGATTAAGTGTCTGGAAAATCTTTGTAGATCGATGCTTTTCCATAACTGGATTTCTTATAGGGATGTTTAAACATGACTGAGGATATTGTACAGTTGTTTGATTGTGATTTATGTCAGAGTTTGTACAATGGGAAAAAGAATTTGCCTGGCATTCACTGGCATGAGAGATATTTTTGGTTATTTTGGTTTTTCAAATCAACACGCACATCTGATGTTGTGCCTACCTTTGTTTTGCTGTTAGGGAAATAAAGCTTAGTGTGAGGCTGCACCAGTGAAGTTTCAACTGTACTGAAGGACACACCTCCAGCTGAAGATGTAACTCAGCTAGCATTGGAGATAGCCCAGCAAGCAGTGGAGATAGCACAGCTAGTGGTGAAGATAGCCCAACTACCGGTGGAGGTAGCACAGCTAGCGGTGAAGGTAACACAGCTAGCGGCGGAGGTAACACAGTTAGCAGTGGGTGTAGCCCGGGACCAGGTGGATGTAGCCCAGCTAGCGGTGAATGTAGCCCAGGCCCAGATGGGTGTAACCCAGCTAGTGGTGGATGTAGCCCAGGACCAGGTGGATGTAGCCCAGCTAGTGGTGGATATAGCCCAGGACCCGGTGGATGTAGCCCAGCTAGTGGTGGATGTAGCCCAGGACCAGGTGGATGTAGGCCCAGCTAGCGGTGGATGTAGCCCAGGCCCAGGTGGATGTAGCCCAGCTAGCGGTGAATGTAGCCCAGGCCCAGGTGGATGTAGCCCAGCTAGCAGTGGATGTAGCCCAGTTAGCGGTGGATGTAGCCCAACTAGCAGTGGATGTAGCCCAGCTAGCAGTGGATGTAGCCCAGCTAGCGGTAGATGTATCCCAGCTAGCGGTGGATGTAACCCAGCTAGCGGTAGATGTAGTCCAGCTAGCGTTGGTTGAACCCCAGCTTTTGATGGTTGTAGCTCTGGTAGCCCAGCTAGCTGCGGGTATAGCACGGATGGTTGTAGCTCAAATAGCAGTGATAGCAGGCCCATTTGTAGTGGACCAGGGTTTATTTCAATATCACCGGCCAAGAGCAAAATCATCAAAAGGTGCAAAACTCCCAGGTAAGGTTTAATGGATTTTAACTGTTCATGTTTACCTGGCGTTGGCTTAGCATGTCCATTGTTCAGTACTCTTGTAAAGAGAAAGTGCTGACTCCTCATGGCTGGGTAGAAGATCTGATCATTCTTTGTATCCTTTTTTTGGTGGACATGTTACGCACAGAAGTATAAAGATACAAAAGCAAGTAACAGACAAGTTGATGACAAAGGCTGTGGTCTTTTAGTGCTTTTATATAGCACCTTTCTCAGTCAACACACAGTGTGCTTCACAATAGAAAAGACAGTTTTAAGATATAATAATAAGGCAAAATACAGTCAGTCAGCCCTAGGCCCATTGAGGCTAGAAAGTTTGTTTGTAAAAGAAAGTTTTAAGTTGCCTTTAAAAAGCGTCTACAGAGTCCAGTGATTGAGTTTTGAAACGAGTGCAAGGGCCCTGGGAAGGCTGCGCCAGGAGTGTTGAGGCTGCCACCATGAATGAGAACACAAAAGGTACTGTCGGTCTTCTTAATTCCCCTAAATAAAGCTTGATGGTAAACAAGGCCTGCGTATGAGAGATGAGAACCATTCTGCCCAGATAAAGCAGTGCACCAACAAATCTGAGCGCAAGAGGCCAGAGCCAATTCATGGCACTGGTGCACAAAGTAATATAAAAGCAGTTTGGACAAAGCTTGTTAATGTCTTTGTCACCAAATTCCTTCCTGATCTTGATGCCAAGACAGTTAGTAATTATCTTAAAGAAAAATTTGAAGACCTGCAACTTTGTCCAACCTCCGCAACTTTTCCTCAACTTTAGCCAATTATTGCAGAGATTTTCCTTTAAAACTGCATTTTGCAGCACTTACCGCTGTCTGTAGGCCAAACCTGGTTCCGAACAGAGCAGTTCCTCTCTCTCTCAGCAGCAGCGCATCGAATGATCGGTCGGGCTGAACCACAGACAAAAAGTGGCGTGGAGGTGCGTTGTGGAGGTGCGGCGCACTCATAGACAGAGCAGCACAGAGGTGCGGCCCCGAGGTCGGGCGCAATCATAAACAGGCACAGAGTTGTGACGTGGAGGAACAGCGCGGGGGATGGAGATGTGATGCCGAGGTCGGGCGCACTCAGAGCGGCATGGAGGAGCAGCGCGCAGCTGAAGCGCAGAGGTCGAGCGCACATGAGGTCGCAGGTGCTCACCAGCAGCAGTGTGAGTGGATGGGACTGAAGGAGGAGACGAACGCAATATGGGCCTATACTTTCTTGTTTTGTGTGGTGTCACTCTGAAAAGCCTGTCTGCATTGCCATGATGATATAGTTGCCTAAAAATTTGAATGGGCAGCGTATTTAGACACCAATGAAGTTTGAGGCCATTGTTCTTTAAATGTTTCCTTCATGAAAACCTATTGCACAGCAAACTTCCTATGTTTTTTAATGATTGGGGCCCTATTTTCTGCATGGCTTTGGCGTGGAGGTGGTGGAGACAGCTGAAATTTGCTATCTTGTGCAGCCCGTCTACGTCTACGTCTCCACCAAGACTGGGAGGCGTGGTGGTCTGAACAAGAGGTGTGTCCATCTGAACAAGAGGTGTGTCCATCTGAACAAGAGGTGTGTCCATCTGAACAAGAGGGGCCTGGTCTAACACCAGGGCGTGGTGTGGGGCAGGGTACTGCTGTCACTAAAGCAGTGGTTTGTATCTGAAGCAGGTGATTTCAGCGAAGCACTGCACATGCAGACATACTCACAATATAAAATAAAAGTTAGAAGTATTAAAAAAATATATGATTTAGGCCTAACTACTATTGTGCACTTGGAGAGAAATGTCACATTGATTCCACTGTCTTTGTTCATTTATATTCTGTGCATGGAACAGTCCATGTGACAGTACAACACACCGTGTTGGAAAAATACCTGTATAAAATCTATGCAAATTGAAGATACAAATTACTATGCATCGCCTCATGAACATGTTCGTTTTCAATATATAACAGTTGAAAGGAGTTAATATGGCACATGCCTCTGGGCTACATGTGGATACAATATGAAACTCACCAGCGGCTGGTCTTTTCTGTGCGTAAAAGCGTAGCAGCAGCAGTAGCGCATCAACCCGAGGTCTCCTGCACGGTTTTCCCCTTTCACTTTTCCCTTCTGGCCAAGTTCGCAGATGTAGAAATGTAGTGTAAATCCAACTGAAAAATTCTGTTGAGCTAAGTCCCACTGCACTGTTCTAACCTGCGCGCTCAGAGGCGATAAGTGTAATTGATCACGCCCTCCGTGGATGAGAGACAAAGAAAAACGCATCCATTTTGCGTAAAATGGCACAGTTCGCTTGCTTGGATGTAAAGCACGGCTTTCATGATGCCTCACTGTAAATGCTTTTTATGCTTATTAATTTATTTTGCTTTATTTTTACTTAATTTGAAGGCTTTATACGATTGTTTTTCCACTGTAAAGCCAAAATAAATAGGATACATCAATAATAATTATTATTGTCTACCTCAAGAGCAGATCTCATACTGTCCTCTCCTCTCGCCTGTCTCCCTCTGTCCTCTCCTCTCGCCTGTCTCCCTCTGTCCTCTCCTTTCACCTGTCTCCATCTGTCCTCTCCTCTCACCTGTCTCCCTCTGTCCTCTCCTCTCACCTGTCTCCCTCTGTCCTCTCCTCTCACCTGTCTCCCTCTGTCCTCTCCTCTCACCTGTCTCCCTCTGTCCTCTCCTCTCGCTTGTCTCCCTCTGTCCTCTCCTCTCACCTGTCTCCCTCTGTCCTCTCCTCTCGCCTGTCTCCCTCTGTCCTCTCCTTTCACCTGTCTCCATCTGTCCTCTCCTCTCACCTGTCTCCCTCTGTCCTCTCCTCTCACCTGTCTCCCTCTGTCCTCTCCTCTCACCTGTCTCCCTCTGTCCTCTCCTCTCACCTGTCCCCCTCTGTCCTCTCCTCTCACCTGTCTCCCTCTGTCCTCTCCTCTCGCCTGTCTCCCTCTGTCCTCTCCTCTTGCCTGTCTCCCTCTGTCCTCTCCGCTCGCCTGTCTCCCTCTGTCCTCTCCTCTCACCTGTCTCCCTCTGTCCTCTCCTCTCCTCTGTCTCCCTCTGTCCTCTCCTCTCACCTGTCTCCCTCTGTCCTCTCCTCTCACCTGTCTCCCTCTGTCCTCTCCTCTCACCTGTCTCCCTCTGTCCTCTCCTCTCACCTGTCCCCCTCTGTCCTCTCCGCTCACCTGTCTCCCTCTGTCCCCTCTGTCCTCTCCTCTCCTCTGTCTCCCTCTGTCCTCTCCTCTCACCTGTCTCCCTCTGTCCTCTCCTCTCACCTGTCTCCCTCTGTCCTCTCCTCTCACCTGTCTCCCTCTGTCCTCTCCTCTCACCTGTCTCCCTCTGTCCTCTCCTCTCACCTGTCTCCCTCTGTCCTCTCCTCTCACCTGTCCCCCTCTGTCCTCTCCGCTCACCTGTCTCCCTCTGTCCCCTCTGTCCTCTCCTCTCCTCTGTCTCCCTCTGTCCTCTCCTCTCGCCTGTCTCCCTCTGTCCTCTCCTCTCGCCTGTCTCCCTCTGTCCTCTCCTCTCCTCTGTCTCCCTCTGTCCTCTCCTCTCACCTGTCTCCCTCTGTCCTCTCCTCTCACCTGTCTCCCTCTGTCCTCTCCTCTCGCCTGTCTCCCTCTGTCCTCTCCTCTCCTCTGTCTCCCTCTGTCCTCTCCTCTCACCTGTCTACCTCTGTCCTCTCCTCTCGCCTGTCTCCCTCTGTCCTCTCCTCTCCTCTGTCTCCCTCTGTCCTCTCCTCTCACCTGTCTCCCTCTGTCCTCTCCTCTCACCTGTCTCCCTCTGTCCTCTCCTCTCGCCTGTCTCCCTCTGTCCTCTCCTCTCCTCTGTCTCCCTCTGTCCTCTCCTCTCGCCTGTCTCCCTCTGTCCTCTCCTCTCGCCTGTCTCCCTCTGTCCTCTCCTCTCACCTGTCTCCCTCTGTCCTCTCCTCTCACCTGTCTCCCTCTGTCCTCTCCTCTCGCCTGTCTCCCTCTGTCCTCTCCTCTCGCCTGTCTCCCTCTGTCCTCTCCTCTCCTCTGTCTCCCTCTGTCCTCTCCTCTCACCTGTCTCCCTCTGTCCTCTCCTCTCCTCTGTCTCCCTCTGTCCTCTCCTCTCCTCTGTCTCCCTCTGTCCTCTCCTCTCACCTGTCTCCCTCTGTCCTCTCCTCTCACCTGTCTCCCTCTGTCCTCTCCTCTCACCTGTCTCCCTCTGTCCTCTCCTCTCCTCTGTCTCCCTCTGTCCTCTCCTCTCCTCTGTCTCCCTCTGTCCTCTCCTCTCCTCTGTCTCCCTCTGTCCTCTCCTCTCACCTGTCTCCCTCTGTCCTCTCCTCTCGCCTGTCTCCCTCTGTCCTCTCCTCTCGCCTGTCTCCCTCTGTCCTCTCCTCTCGCCTGTCTCCCTCTGTCCTCTCCTCTCGCCTGTCTCCCTCTGTCCTCTCCTCTCGCCTGTCTCCCTCTGTCCTCTCCTCTCGCCTGTCTCCCTCTGTCCTCTCCTCTCACCTGTCTCCCTCTGTCCTCTCCTCTCGCCTGTCTCCCTCTGTCCTCTCCTCTCACCTGTCTCCCTCTGTCCTCTCCTCTCACCTGTCTCCCTCTGTCCTCTCCTCTCACCTGTCTCCCTCTGTCCTCTCCGCTCACCTGTCTCCCTCTGTCCTCTCCTCTCCTCTGTCTCCCTCTGTCCTCTCCTCTCCTCTGTCTCCCTCTGTCCTCTCCTCTCACCTGTCTCCCTCTGTCCTCTCCTCTCACCTGTCTCCCTCTGTCCTCTCCTCTCACCTGTCTCCCTCTGTCCTCTCCTCTCGCCTGTCTCCCTCTGTCCTCTCCTCTCGCCTGTCTCCCTCTGTCCTCTCCTCTCCTCTGTCTCCCTCTGTCCTCTCCTCTCACCTGTCTCCCTCTGTCCTCTCCTCTCACCTGTCTCCCTCTGTCCTCTCCTCTCGCCTGTCTCCCTCTGTCCTCTCCTCTCGCCTGTCTCCCTCTGTCCTCTCCTCTCGCCTGTCTCCCTCTGTCCTCTCCTCTCCTTTGTCTCCCTCTGTCCTCTC
Source organism: Bostrychus sinensis (assembly GCA_020698575.1). Classification (NCBI taxonomy): domain Eukaryota; kingdom Metazoa; phylum Chordata; class Actinopteri; order Gobiiformes; family Eleotridae; genus Bostrychus; species Bostrychus sinensis. The sequence continues at coordinate 30,701,899 of CM036259.1, forward strand.
CTCTCACCTGTCTCCCTCTGTCCTCTCCTCTCCTCTGTCTCCCTCTGTCCTCTCCTCTCCTCTGTCTCCCTCTGTCCTGTCCTCTCCTCTGTCTCCCTCTGTCCTCTCCTCTCGCCTGTCTCCCTCTGTCCTCTCCTCTCCTCTGTCTCCCTCTGTCCTCTCCTCTCCTCTGTCTCCCTCTGTCCTCTCCTCTCACCTGTCTCCCTCTGTCCTCTCCTCTCACCTGTCTCCCTCTGTCCTCTCCTCTCGCCTGTCTCCCTCTGTCCTCTCCTCTCGCCTGTCTCCCTCTGTCCTCTCCTCTCACCTGTCTCCCTCTGTCCTCTCCTCTCGCCTGTCTCCCTCTGTCCTCTCCTCTCACCTGTCTCCCTCTGTCCTCTCCTCTCACCTGTCTCCCTCTGTCCTCTCCTCTCACCTGTCTCCCTCTGTCCTCTCCTCTCGCCTGTCTCCCTCTGTCCTCTCCTCTCGCCTGTCTCCCTCTGTCCTCTCCGCTCGCCTGTCTCCCTCTGTCCTCTCCTCTCACCTGTCTCCCTCTGTCCTCTCCTCTCGCCTGTCTCCCTCTGTCCTCTCCTCTCGCCTGTCTCCCTCTGTCCTCTCCTCTCACCTGTCTCCCTCTGTCCTCTCCTCTCACCTGTCTCCCTCTGTCCTCTCCTCTCGCCTGTCTCTCTCTGTCCTCTCCTCTCACCTGTCTCCCTCTGTCCTCTCCGCTCACCTGTCTCCCTCTGTCCTCTCCTCTCACCTGTCTCCCTCTGTCCTCTCCTCTCACCTGTCTCCCTCTGTCCTCTCCTCTCACCTGTCTCCCTCTGTCCTCTCCTCTCACCTGTCTCCCTCTGTCCTCTCCGCTCACCTGTCTCCCTCTGTCCTCTCCTCTCACCTGTCTCCCTCTGTCCTCTCCTCTCACCTGTCTACCTCTGTCCTCTCCTCTCGCCTGTCTCCCTCTGTCCTCTCCTCTCACCTGTCTCCCTCTGTCCTCTCCTCTCGCCTGTCTCCCTCTGTCCTCTCCTCTCGCCTGTCTCCCTCTGTCCTCTCCTCTCCTCTGTCTCCCTCTGTCCTCTCCTCTCACCTGTCTACCTCTGTCCTTTCTTCTCACCTGTCTACCTCTGTCCTCTCCTCTCGCCTGTCTCCCTCTGTCCTGTCCTCTCACCTGTCTCCCTCTGTCCTCTCCTCTCACCTGTCTCCCTCTGTCCTCTCCTCTCACCTGTCTACCTCTGTCCTCTCCTCTCACCTGTCTCCCTCTGTCCTCTCCACTCACCTGTCTCCCTCTGTCCTGTCCTCTCACCTGTCTCCCTCTGTCCTCTCCTCTCACCTGTCTCCCTCTGTCCTCTCCTCTCCTCTGTCTCCCTCTGTCCTCTCCTCTCACCTGTCTCCCTCTGTCCTCTCCTCTCCTCTGTCTCCCTCTGTCCTCTCCTCTCACCTGTCTCCCTCTGTCCTCTCCTCTCGCCTGTCTCCCTCTGTCCTCTCCTCTCACCTGTCTCCCTCTGTCCTCTCCTCTCACCTGTCTCCCTCTGTCCTCTCTGTCCTCTCCTCTCACCTGTCTCCCTCTGTCCTCTCCTCTCACCTGTCTCCCTCTGTCCTCTCCTCTCACCTGTCTTCCTCTGTCCTCTCCTCTCACCTGTCTCCCTCTGTCCTCTCCTCTCACCTGTCTCCCTCTGTCCTCTCTGTCCTCTCCTCTCACCTGTCTCCCTCTGTCCTCTCCTCTCACCTGTCTCCCTCTGTCCTCTCCTCTCACCTGTCTTCCTCTGTCCTCTCCTCTCACCTGTCTCCCTCTGTCCTCTCCTCTCACCTGTCTACCTCTGTCCTCTCCTCTCACCTGTCTCCCTCTGTCCTCTCCACTCACCTGTCTCCCTCTGTCCTGTCCTCTCACCTGTCTCCCTCTGTCCTCTCCTCTCACCTGTCTCCCTCTGTCCTCTCCTCTCCTCTGTCTCCCTCTGTCCTCTCCTCTCGCCTGTCTCCCTCTGTCCTCTCCTCTCGCCTGTCTCCCTCTGTCCTCTCCTCTCCTCTGTCTCCCTCTGTCCTCTCCTCTCGCCTGTCTCCCTCTGTCCTCTCCTCTCGCCTGTCTCCCTCTGTCCTCTCCTCTCACCTGTCTCCCTCTGTCCTCTCCTCTCACCTGTCTCCCTCTGTCCTCTCCTCTCACCTGTCTCCCTCTGTCCTCTCCTCTCACCTGTCTTCCTCTGTCCTCTCCTCTCACCTGTCTCCCTCTGTCCTCTCCTCTCCTCTGTCTCCCTCTGTCCTCTCCTCTCACCTGTCTCCCTCTGTCCTCTCCTCTGTCTCCCTCTGTCCTCTCCTCTCACCTGTCTCCCTCTGTCCTCTCCTCTCCTCTGTCTCCCTCTGTCCTCTCCTCTCACCTGTCTCCCTCTGTCCTCTCCTCTGTCTCCCTCTGTCCTCTCCTCTCACCTGTCTCCCTCTGTCCTCTCCTCTCCTCTGTCTCCCTCTGTCCTCTCCTCTCACCTGTCTACCTCTGTCCTCTCCGCTCATGCATCTCCTCCTCACCGCGGATCTGTGTATGTCGCTCTGAGTCTGGACAGATCAGTAGCTACTGCTTTGCGCAGGCAGTGAGTTCATCTTAAAGCAACGATTTTAACGTTAGCTGTCTCTTAATTATCTCACCAATACTGTTGTTCACTTGTTCAGCTCCAGCTTCTTCTTTTGCTTTTCTTTTATAATTTTCTGTCATATTTCTTCTTTTAAGTCCCTAAATAATTCTTGCCATTGAATGAGTTTCTTATTTTTGTATTCAGATAATTCAATACAATAAGGAAAACAGATAGCTACATTTATGGGGCTCATGTAATGTTTATTAACTATAATGTGACTATTATTATTATTATTATTATTATCATCATCATCAACTTCATAATCATCATTATTATTATTATTATTAAAAAAATAGCCTAATAATATAGCAATATATTTCTAAAAAGTAGGTTGGCCTGTTCAAAAACAGGTATTTTTAATTAGATTATTTCCACCTCACAGATTTTTTTTTATTTTATAGTTCTAGCTAATATTTTTAAGAAAAAGCTCAAGTAGCAGTTTATTTGTTATCACCTCTGGTACTTTTTACCTGTGAATTATAGACAAAAAAAAATTGCAACTTTAAGCACAATTTTTAAGAAAATCACCCGCAAAATCAGGCATTTTAGCCTGCAACAATCACAAAAATACTTGTTGGTGGTGCTGCTAGAGCTGTGTTCACAGTCACTCTGCCCACTGTAGGTGACAGGGGCAGACATGCACTTAGTTACTCTGGCCCTGGGAGTGAACATGAGGTCAGTAATAATGCAGTTTTGAGTGGGAGATGTGTGCGTGAGGATGCTGTTCCAGTGACTTGGTCCTGCGGGGTGAGGGAAGGCGGGGCAGTGTGTTGTCTCCACAGCCTCAGTGCTGAGAGGGAACTTGGGAACAATGCAGCACACCACATTCATCCTCGCACTTTTCCCTGCCGATGAGGGAGAGGAGGCAGAGGTGGGAGAAGAGAAAGGCAGTGGGGCTAAACAGGACTAGCAACAGCAATGATGAGAGGATGAAGATCCTATAGATGAACTAAGGGACTAGCAGTCCTAGATGCATTGCCTGTCCGTCCTGGGAGAGGATCTCTCCTTCAATATGGGCTCCATAAGGTTTCTTCTTTTTTCCCGTGGCTGGGTTTTTTAGGAGTTTTTCCTTACCGAGAAGGGGGGTCTAAGGACAGGAGTGTCCTGGGTCTGTTTAGTTTAGTGTAGTTATTGTTTGTGCTTATTGTGTGTTAAGTCTGATTGTGTGTTTATGTTTGATCAACTGTTTGTGAAGCCCTTTGAGGCGACTTTTGTTGTGATATTGGGCTATACAAATAAACCTGAATTGAATTGAATTGAATGAAGTATATCAGGGGTGGATACAGTAAGTAAGCAAGTAAGAGTAAGTAATGCAAGTAAGAGTCTGAGCTTGTGATTGAATGTTGGAGCCACGACTTAGATGTTTGCAAGTTCAGTTCTGTGGCTTGTTCTTGAAGGGAGATATGGCAGTGCACAGGGAGAGATAAGAAGAACCAGCTGTCAAGCTGACCTCCCAAACTGAGGGAGGAGATATAGGGAGAAGGTAAAGGGGGTAAACAATTTTTTTAATCCATTTAAGCTGATCTTTGGTTAATTTTGTCCGGATCATAATCAGTCAATCAGTTTCTGGACCTCAGCATCGCTGGTGTACATCCGGTTGATGGAGTGACTTTGCTTCATGGTCAGTCCAGTAACAGTTCACCAGTCTGACCCCTGATGGTGTCCAGTCTCCTCCACAGTCTGGGCTGAGATGTCACGGTACAGTCCTCAGTCTGTGCCACTCTCTGATGTAATACTTTCAGTCACTCACATCCCCGAAGCACCCTTTAATTTCCACAGACAGCAGCTGGGTGAATTTGCTGGCAGCTGTCTTACAAATCTTCCGATAGGTCAGGGGAGTCCCAGGGCCAAAATAGGAACCCTGCTATCAAAAATTCCAAATATGAATAAATCCACATCCTCCACGGGCCGGACTTCCAGGCACACAACTTGCCAGCTGTTCCAGGCATCATGCGCAGCAAAGGTCCCGTCCAGGAAGTCAGGTTCCCCCGGTGAAAATCTTGTCAATAGCACTGAGTGACCAGTTAATCAATTTCATTTTGAGTATTTTCAGGAGCACAGCAAAGCAGGGGGTCAAAAAGAAAAGTCTGACAGACCAAAAAAAAAAAAAAAAAAAAAAAAAAAAAAAGGAGCAAGCACTAGACAGAGCAGGAGCAGTGAGAAGACACATCTGCACTGTACCGAAGCAGACCAGTATTGTATTTACTGAAAATAACATAATTCAGCACGTCTGCCTAGTAATGATGATGCATATTAGATGCTTATAATTACTACATTCATAAACATTTCTCTCAACAGTAAGACTCTTTCTCTAATTATTTTCAAGCCACAGCCTTATTTAACTGTGAAATATTGCTAACAGGGATGCTGTGATTATCACTCCTTTTAAAGTGTATCAACCAATAGCACAACTGTCCGACAATAAGGCAACTGGCTCAGACAATATCACAACAGAACACCTAAGGTATGCAAGCCCAAAGACTGCTTTCTCTGGGTTCATGACCCTTGATCCAAGCTGGTAATAGATTTGTGCATCTACAGCCTGAAGGAGGCAGCACAGATGTATTTAAGACAAAACTCCTCTGTGTTAATGAGGTTTACTGATGCATCCAAGGCATTCGACAGGGTCAATCACTTTGAGCTTTTTTATAAATTAAGTCAAAGAGGTGCCCTGACAGCACTGTAAGAATCTTGACATACTGGTTTTCTAATCAGAAGATGCAGGTTATATGGAGCAATACCATCTCAGCCTCTTTTGGTGTCAGTAATGGGGTGCGCCGGGGGAGCTACTGTCACAAGCCCTGTTTAACCTCTACATGGATGAGTTGTCCAATCAACTAAATAACTGTAAAACCAGATGAATGATCTGGTATATCATTTCATGTATGCCCATGATTTGGCCATACTCTCTCCTAGCAGTGTTGGCTTTCAGCAGCTGCTGAAAGTTCTTACTATGGACTGAAGTATGATGTGAATTATAATGCAAAAAATAAAAAGTGTTTTACTAATTTGTCTGACCATAGGAGACAAAGAACTCTGTTTGCCAGACTTCTGTTTGTCTGTGTTTGTAGAAAAACTAAATATTTAGGTCACTACATCACGGCTCAGCTCTGTGATGATGATGATGATATATATCAGCAGTATCGCACTCTGTATGCCCAAGCTAATATTCTGGCTAGGAAGTTTCACCTGTGTTCAGACAATGTAAAAATCCACCTCTTCAGAACTTACTCTACACCTCTCCATACTGCTCCATTGTGGTGTAATTATAAGTATACAGAAGCTTAAAGTTGCTTACAATGATGCCTTGGGTCACTCACACACTCGGTGCATAACTGCAGCATGGCAACAGTGTCAGAGATCTGTTTTCACTTTGACTCAGCAGATTAGAGCAGCCACACTGCCCGCGTGAGACGCGATGCTCGATGGACCTGTCAAACAGGGCTTTGACGTGGCTATCCTAGATAATCAAACCCTCGCTGAATTTTTACTCTTGCGGCTTGCGCTGGGTAACGTTTTGACTTTTGAATGACTTTTCTGTAGAGAAGGAACTGCCAGCAGCGAGCTGCTCACGCAGCCAGTTTGAACAACCTTGCGTCTCTGCGGTGTGGGTCTGACGCCAGTAGACTCGCAGCTGCGCCCGACGCATCCAGTGTGTTTGGGGATTCTACTCAAGAAGCCCAAGTCCAGCAGTGCCAGTCTTTTGTTTTGTAATGCTCATGTCAGTACCTTTCAGGCATTAATGAGAAATTTGATGTACAGATTTATTTGCCACCTGAATAGAGAACAGCCTTGTCCTGATGCTGGTGAATCCCAGTTTTAGGGCAGTGCATTAGCAGTGTGGAGACACCTTTATAAGTATCTTTTATAAATTTTCTTTCTCTTCCTTTCTGCCATATGTGTTGTGTGTTGGGTTTGTTTTGTGATGCTTTTTATATGGATCTTGATTCAAAAAAGTCAAAAAAAGATGAGGCTGATGCTGAATGATCTCTTATAATTTAATGTTAATCGGTAACTGTACAATTGTGAATGGGGCACAAACAGCGCCAATCAGAGTGCTCCTCTGAGGCAGCCAAAACATGATCCAACTGGGCCCCACTATGTCCGACTGTGCAGAATACACCAAACAGACTCTCACAGACTGCGTCAGACTGTCAAACCATGCCCCACAACCAATAATTGGCTCAATGTGTGCCAGCCTTAACACAACAAATGAAAGCTGAAGCTGATTGGATAAACCACCTCTCAGTAACTGCCTTTCACCAATTGATTTTATCCAATCAGAGCCAACACCATAAAACCCCAAACCCTCCCTATGCAGAAATTAGTGCAATGCTATAAACATAATTGCAAAGAGTGTTCGACCTAGTAAATGCAGACGCAACATAGATGTAAGTGTAAAATTTTAAAATTCAAATTCAGCCTCCCACCCCTTCAGCTCTTACACAAAGGGAAAAATGTCCTGCACTTTTAAGTCAGGAGTAAAAGTGCTGTTCAATAGCAGATGTTGAGAGTGGAGCTCCGCTAAGAGGCTTTTCATTGATTCGAGCGGAGCATGTTGAAAGGAAGCAGAGACGAGGAGGGCCCGTCCAGACACAGGGGTAGCCTCAGGACAGCCAGCAGACAGCGCTATGGAAATGACAGGTTGGAGTAAAAACAAAAACATCATTAGTTTCCCGCAGAGCCAGCTGAACTTTACATTATGTGAAGTTTGGCAGCAACGCGATGAGACGGACTGTCAATCTTCACCCAGGCTCAGTGAAGTCTCCCATGGGTCGTCAAGTCAGAGAAATGAATGAGGCAATAGAGAGAGAACTACTTTTATTGCCTTGATGTTAATGCTGCCTTCTTCACACATGGGCTCACATTCTGGTGATGTGTCCATTCTCTCAAAGGCTAACTCTGCACATATGTTGTGTTCAATATAACAGCAGTCCAATATCAGAAAGCAAAGCAGTCTCTGTTTTTGGTTAAAAATTCTACATGGCAAATAACTTACTAACAAGTGTAGTAGAGTAATAAACAGTAACAATAGACCCAACAGTCCTAAAATGCATGCTGCTAATTTTTTGCATTTGAATGCAAAAAATTAATTAAAATTAAATTGCATGTAATTAAAAGTGGCACGTTCAAAGTAATAGCAGTGTGGTGCAATCAGGGACCTCAGTCAGCTGTGAGAAATCAGCTGTTAAACAACTGTCCCTTATGAAAGGACAAAGGCAGCACATGTTGTGGAGGCTGGTTATATTGCATTTCTCTCAACAAATCTGAGTAAAATAGGTCGTTCCAGACATTGTTCAGAACAACAGGGTGCTTTGATTAAAAAGCTGACTGGAGATTCCGGGCCTATTTAGGGATCACAGATCAGTTTAAATATCCAAATGCTTCCAGAGGTCATGTTGTCTTTTGCCGAAGAGGAAATGTCATTAACAATGACCCAAAACACACAGTAAAAAAGCAGCATCTTGGTTCAGGACTAAACAGATTAACGTTATAGAGGGGCCAACACAGTCCTCAGACCTTAGCCCTATAGAAAAGTTGTGGGGTGGCATTAAAAATGCTGTCTCTGAGGCCAAACCAAGAAATGCAGAGGAATCGTGGAATGTAGTCCATTCGTCCTGGGCTGTGATACCTGTCAGAAGTTAGTGGACTCCAGGCATCACAGAGATCCACAGGAATGCAAAATCTTTTTTTCAGTTTATGCAGCAAATGTTTACGTTTCTTGAGAAATGTGCAGACACTGCAATTTTTTTGAAAAGCCTAATATTCCTCTTTTCTTCACTTTCTGTTAATGAATAACAAATTTGATGATTTTTTGTTCATGTTTTGATTTGGAACAGAAGGAGCAGTGTTCTCAATACATTTGCAGGTGTGGAAATAAAAGCTAGAATAAGGATTTTGAGATTTACTCAGTTTGATACATATACTGCTATTATTCTGAACACATGGCACACAAGAAACATCCATTCAGCTTCTTTCAATTATTCACATTAGCAGCTGCGGGTGGCTGGAGGCTATCCTAGCATCTCTTTTTTTCAGACAAGGAACTGGCAATAGCCAGTTAAACGCAAGGGCGAGAACTACACTGACAGACAACCATTCACTCTCACTAACCATTAACACTAGGACTTCGACCAGAATTCTAAAACCACCAGAACTGACAAGGCTGTTACTTTAACGGTTAGCTTTCTTGCCAATGGATTGCAGTGGGCAGTGCTGACGTCATCATCTAAATGATTCTTGTGATATATTATAAGCTTAAAAAATAAATATAGCTGCAAGCGGCGATGGTAAGCCTTCACCTGCTGTGTCCAGAGCTGGTGCAGATTTGCCAAAACTTACCAAATTTTTTGATGTGGCTCTTAAAAATTTACCAAATGTGAAATATTTTGGTGGCTCCTTAGGATTACATTGTATAGGATTCCCATTGGAATATAATGGGGGGTTTCTGACATTGTCATGGCAAAAGCGTTCAAAATAAGGCATTGGTCCCATTGACTTTTTCATTGTTGTGAACTGATGAATTTTTCTGCAAAATTCCATACATTTCCAATAAACTTTATCATTGCGTTCCCTTAGAAATTTTTGTTTTACTCCACAGGGGGTGCTAATGCAGCAAGTGGCATTTTTCCCACATACATTTATTTAAGCCCATGGAGTAAACAAGTGATTTAAATTTGAGCCACAGCCCTGTCTGTAGCAGCCCTGAACACATCCCAGTCAGTTGAGTCCAAACATGTGTGAAGCTCCTCCACAGCCTCGCTGGTGCACTTTTTGATGTCCTCATGACAGGTTTGGAGAGCTTCAGCCTCTGTCTGTATGAGGGGATCAGCTGGACCATGACGTGGTTGGATAGTCCGAGAGTAGAGCGGGCACTGCTCCGCTTATTGTAACAGTGATCCAATGTGTTCTCCTCTCTGGTGGGGCATTTGATCAGCTGTCTGTACTTGGGTAGTTCCTGGCTTAACTTTCCTTTATTAAAGTCAGCAAGGACAATAATTAAGGAGTCCGGGTATGTTCGCTCCACACACAGTATCTGGTCCGTGATTGCACGCTAAGCCTCGTGCACGTCCACGCTCGGCGGGATGTAAACAGTGGCCAGAATGAATGAGGTACACTCATGCGGAGAGTAAAAAGGAAAAAGTTTTTCCAGAAAGTTCCGTGTGATGAGCCACTCAGAGGAGTTGGAATCCTCCAGCTGTAGTGCGCAGACCGGTATCGATCCACATAGCCACGTCTCTGTGAAGCACAAAACACAAGATGAGGAAAAGTCCTTGTTTCTCCTCATCAGCAGAGCCAGTTCGTCCATCTTGTTGCTAAGTGAGCGTACGTTGGAGAGGAAAATCCCAGGTACCGGCGTGCGTAAGCCACGTCTGTGGAGGGGCACATGCGCACCAGCTCACCTTCCTGTTCTCTGGCGTCTTATTTTTTTACAACAATACGTGGAGTAAGTCCATTGCAGATGCAAAAAAAATGAGAAGTAAATCCACAGGGGTGGTGTTCCTGATGTTTATAAGCTCTTCTCTAGTGTAAGAGCAACCAGACACATGCTTTAGGCACAAAAACAAAAAAAGAGCGCACCAAAGTACCAGGGCATCCGTCCCGTGGTGCCATCTTGGAAAGATATTGCTTTGTAGAGATCCTATGCAGCCTTAATATAAATGAGACCCCAGGAGATAGGTTACTGTGTGCTGTTGCCCACTGCTCCTAACAGGTTGCCTCAGTGGCACTGTTGGATGGGTCAATCTATTTGTTGAGAGGAAGGAGCATTATCCACCCTACCACTATGCACCTAATGCTACAGAACATCAAAAAATTGTATTACTTTAAAAGTGATTGAAATCTCACATCTCTTCTCTCTAGGCTCTTACACAGTAAACCCCGCCTCCTTATATGGCTTTCTGGTTGTGTGTTGGAGTCCACTGAGCCTGAATGAGGAAAATAAAATGTCTCCATTACAACAACTTCTCCTGCATATGATGAATAGCGTCTGTAAGTACATTTCCTTTGTAAAATCATATTTTTGGCTTTGGTAACATTGTATTTGACTCATTCTTTTATTCTTTTGTTTTATTCATTTTGTTTCTGTTTCTCTATTTATTCCTCTACTGTCAACACTAGTAATTGTTTCTTAAAAGTGTTTTGTGTGCAACTGAGCTGTAACAAAGTAATTTCCCTGGAGGATTGACAAAGTTTAGACACAGTCCAAACTCTGGAGTGAACTGTTCAAAGAATCCTGCCTTTCACTGAGTTGGTCATTAGAGGAAGAAGAAAAATATTGAACCATTAATCTTAATGTTAATATTAATATTAATTAATTGTGCTTAATGCTGTAATGATTAGTTGTATAGTGATAGGTGTTCCCATTTATTACCCCAGGGTTAGGATGTTGAATTTAGAGCTAGATTTAGTTTCACTAGATTTAGTGAAAGAGGACATAAAGTTAGTTGGTGTGAGAGAAGAGCATGAAGAGAAGAGGGTCAGATGGGGGCAGAGGATTCACTGTGGACTCCTCTGAAGGGGACAGTCAAAAGGGAAAAATATATGCATGCATCCATCATTCCTCATCCCTCATCCTACATCCAGCATCCCTCATCCTGCATCCCTCATCCATCATCCCTCATCCTGCATGATCCCTCTATCTTATTCAGCCGATCCTCAGATAACCATTTCAAATCTGCCTTGTCAGTGTGGCGTGGTCCTTGCCAGTGAATACAGCTTTAGCTGATATTCACCCAGGAAAACTGAAAAAAAGACAAGCATTTATGATCATCATTGCAATTAAAAATTCACTACAAATGGAACAAGAGATACAATTCTCCCCAGTTCATTTGGTGCCCCACTGAGCTGAAAGACCAGTTCACGGCGTTTCCAGTGCTGCCTGTTGTGCTCCTAGCACATTAATCTTATTTATTCATATTGATGCTTGTAATGTTAAGTGCAGAGTTAATGATGGAGTTATTGGAGGCATTATGCAAAATAAAAGCAGACAGGACCAGCAGAGTGAGAAAATCCATGTTTGTGAGGCTGTTTGAGTGGACTTTAATGAAGCACACCGCATCATTCTGCTGTAACTAGAACCCAGAGACTCACCACCAAGGCTGAAGCATGCTATTAACATATTAATAACCTACATTTCATAACCAATAAACAGCCCCCAGTCAGTGCGCTGCGTATGCTTTCATAACGTTATTCATGTTCATGCAGCAGACTCAAAGCACCACAGAAAGCATTCAGAAGTCAATGTCATCTCTTTATGTATGTTTGAACAAAAGGAACAAATGCACACATTAAAATACTCACTTCTCACATGATGGGGACTGCAAGAAGTGCAAGAAAATTTGACATCTTCATGACATCATGACATGACAACTTCATAGCACGATAGTATTGGTGTCAAGACTTTCAATACTTTTGTGGAATCATGAAAAATAATGGTGCTACAGTGCTGTGGTGCTTTCAGTCTAAAAGTAGTCAAGAATTCTGCCAGGTCTGTAGAGGGCAGCACACATTTCAAAACAAGAGCTACTAATAACTGTGACACAAATAAAAAATATCTCTTAATAAATAAATGTCAGACTGACTGACAGTTGATTTATTACTTTTAAAAACATGACTTGTGGTTTCTTGTTTAATTAAATATATTATTGAACTTGATTTTAAATTTAAGGAAGGAGAAAAATAGCAATATCAGACACTACTGAATTGCAAAACTGGGTTTATCACAATATTGATATAGCAATACAAACTAAATCAGGGCCAAAGTATGATATTATGAAAAGGTGATAATATTGTAACGAAAAATGCATATCGTCTCAGCCCTAATGCAAGCTGTCAAATAAATGGCTGACCACCAATTTACATCAACTCAACAGCGGCGCGTAACAGCTGCATCACATCAGCCGTGTATGGACTGATTTTACTCAGTCTGACAATTTACACCAGTGATTAAAGTGTGGCCCAAGAATGACTCCTGCATACAGCATTCCTCATCCTGCATCCACTGTTCCTCATCCCTCACCCTTCATTCCTCAAACTGCATCCCTCATCCTGCATTTCTCATCCCGTAGACCTTATCCTCTGTCCATTATTTCTCATGCTGGAGAAACTGCTCTGACTTCCTTGGAGTAAGTAGTAAATTTAACTGCTGTCCCCAATAATTGTCAGTGAAAGTTCAGGGTCACTTTTGTATTACATCTAAATCTCCCACATACAATATATTTTTCTAGATTAAAAAAAAAAAAAAAAAAAAAAAAAAAAAAATCATGCTTGTACTTTTTATGTTGTCGCTTCATTGGAAAAAGCATCTAGTGGTGTACTTATATAGAGGTGAGATTTTCCAAAATCATAAAAAAATCAATGCAGTATTTTGTCTTTGTCACTATTATTGCCTTTCATTGTGATATGCATTATATCGCCAGCAGGTTCCTGTCAATACATAGAGCAGTAACACTTTAGATTAAATTACACTGTATAGCATTACTTAAGTTTTACTTTTAAGCATTACTTATTTTTTTATTTACAGTAAGTATTTCTTCAGCATTAATGAAGAGTATTATTGTTTGACTCATGAGTAATAGGCCCAGGTACATCAATGCTAAATTACAAACATCAGAGCTACTTTAGTATCTATATATGGTTTTTTGATTAAAATATAGTTAATTACATATTTACCAATGCTTTATTACTGCCTAACACTGGTGAGTTATTCTAAAGTGTTACCCATAGACCTATGCACTGCATTCTCATTTGATGCAGGCTCTCTTCTTGTATTTGTCAAATAAATGAGTCCCACAAAATGTAGAAAATTGCTGCAGCTCCCTTGATTTTCTATTGTTTAGAGCAGGGGTCAGCAAACCTGGGCACAAGAACCACTGTTGGCCCTCTGAAGCATAATCAGTGGCGCTTGGTATGGTCAGACAAGCATCATGAAGCCTGCATAAGCTATACTAATTGACCCATCAGAAGCAGTGCATCCCTTACCGCTCCCCGGTCTGGGTCATACAGAAATGTGGGTTGTAGCAGAAAGTACAGCCAGTACAAAGTATAAAAACTGGTTTACCTTGGCAGAATATATTGATGTAACAATATTGGCAACATCTTGATATTGCAATATGAAAAGTCTCAGAAAATTGTCCTGGACTTTAATAGTACTGAATGATAAGCTCCCGTGGGTAACATGTATTGTAATGTTGTAATGTAATGCAGCCAACACGACAAAATTCTTACACTTTTTCAGTTTTAATCTTTTGAAATATCACAATAATGAATGCACTAAAGGCTGGTCAGAGCATTTTTATATAATACATTTTGTTATCATGAGCTTTTTCTACAAAACCATAAGCCTCCCCTTAATATCACAATAAATACCATACTATGAAATTAATACTGGGATAATAATGTACCATGGAATTTGAATATTGTTACACACCTACTAAATGCTGTACACTCAAGCAGAGCAACACAAATTCAGGCTTAACCTTAAAGTTAAGATATACAATAGGTATTCATAAAATCCAACCAGCCAAAGAGGCAGTGGGAGTATTTGTGTTCAATTCAGTTCAATTCAGTTTTATTTGTATAGCCCAGTATCACAACAAAAGTCGCCTCTAAGGGCTTCACAACAGTTAATCAAACATAAACACACAATCAGACTTAACATACAATCAACACAAATAATAACTACACTAAACTAAAATCCAGGACACTCCTGATCCTTAGACCCTTCTTCTCGGTAAGGAAAAACTCCTAAAAAAAAAACGCTCTGGGAAAAAAAAAGAAGAAACCTTATGGAGCCCATATTAAAGAAGAGATCCTGTCTCAGGACGGACAGGCAATGTGTCTAGGACTGTTAGTTCATTAGCTCATCTACAGGATCATAGATCAGCTCTGTAAGGATTCATCCAGACGAGAGTGGGGTGTGGTAGGTTGAGGAAGTCCATAGAATGCAGCAGGTGGGCCTCATCCAGACAGGTGAGTGGGTAGAGGTAGATCCAAGAAATCCTTAGAGGTGAGGTTGAGGGCCCACAGGTCGGAACAGGAGCACAGATGGGGTCAGCTAAGATCCAATCATCACTGGGACATCTGCCAACAGCCAGGCATCTGAAACAGTCCCCACTCCCCCAGAGGGGAGCGGGAGAGAGGGACAACTTGTGAATAGCAATGAACTGATTGGAGATATAGAATATTTGATAATATTAATTACAGTGATAGAAGAGGAGCAGCAGATGAAACCAGAGGACAGAGGCTCAGTGCACCATACTTCCCCCAGCTTCTAGCTCCTAGAGCAGCCTAGCTTCAGCTGTGGAGTTAACCCTGTTCCTAGCTGGCCTGACCATAAGCTTTCTCAAAGAGGAATGTTTTAAGCCTAACCTTAAATGTAGAGACTGTGTCTGCCTCTCTAACATGAGCTGGAAGCTGATTCCATAAAACAGGAGCTTGGTAACTAAAGGCTCTACCTCCCACTGTACTTTTAGAAACCCTGGGAACCACTAATAGCCCTGCATTTTGTGAGTGCAGTACTCTGCTTGGTTGGTATGGCTCTATAACATCATTAATGTAGGATGGGGCCATACCATTTACGGCCTTTTAAGTCAGGAGAAGGATTTTAAACCTAATTCTGAATTCAACTGGAAGCCAGTGAAGTGAAGCTAGCACAGGAGTAATACGTTCTCTCCTGTTAGTTCCTGTTAATAATCTTGCTGCTGTGTTTTGAACAAGCTGAAAACATTTTAATACGTTTTTAGGGCACGCTGCCAGCAGAGAGTTACAGTAATCTAACCTAGATGTAACAAACGCATGGACAAGTTTTTCAGCGTCACTTTTAGATAAAATATTTCTGATTTTGGCTATGTTACGTAAGTGAAAGAATGCTGTTTTACAGGCTTGGTTTATATGAGCCTTAAATGATAAATCTTGGTCAAATAAAACTCCTAAGTTTCTCACAGTAGAACTTGAGGCTACACTGACACCGTCCAGGGAGACTCTCTGGTCAGACAGAGCATCTCTCAGCTTTTTGGGGCCTAGTATAATGACCTCTGTTTTTTCTGGGTTTAGGAGGAGATAATTAATTGTCATCCAGGTCTTTATGTTTCTCACACAGGTGCTAAGTTTCTCAAACAGGTGCTAAGTCTAAGTGTTACTGCCAAAATGACAGTCTACCTGCATTTACCTGGTTGGCGAGTGTCAAGCCCTGATAATGACAACAGCACTAGCACACATAATAGCAGAAATTGCTGCTATGCTGTCATTGTGAGGTACTGTATGTCTACATTAGGAAATTTGCATTTCATAACCAATAAACAGCCACCAGTCAGTGTGCTGCATGTGCTCTCACAGGGTTATTCATGTTCATGCAGCAGATTCAAAGCCCCCGAGAAGGCATTCAGAAGTCAATGTCACCCCTTTATTTATGTTTGAACAAAAGGAACAGATGCATATATGATTCAAATCCTCACCACATGACTGTGACTGCATTCTAGCTCTGCTCTTGTCTTCCTCTGATGATACTTTGGAGTTGTCCGTGTCCATCTCCAGCGGGGTTAATGAGTTGGGGTTTCAAAGGCCAGCCACGGAGCTTCACATTCTCACTTATGCTAAATTTTAATGTACTTGCTGTGCCTGGGCGCTATTTAACAGCGTGCCCTTGGGCTGCGACTTCCTCTTTATTCAATTGAGCGAGGTGGCAGCAGGTCAGGGACAGCACACCCAAACACTTCCTTTCTGCAGCGCTGCTTTCAGATAGATGCTGATAAAGAGTGATTAATGAGGCTGGCTCAAGAATGTAAGATATTTAAAAATAATTTCAGTCCTGGAGAAACGTGGCTATATGGCAACCTGAGCAATGTACAAGGAAATGTCAGTGGCAGGGGGTTTAGAGAGAGCAGCAGAGAAGAGCAGCGCCAAAAACTAGTTAGTAGTTTATTGCACAATTCGATAAATGGGCTAATTTTGGAGACTTGTGACTCCACTCAATCTTAGGCCTCAATGAGTCACCTTGAACTTAACTTGGATTTGAGTCAGTGGGTGTTTCCCAGTTTCCAGGATCCTTCCTCTAGAGGCAGCCCCTCTGAAGCCAAGCAGAGTGTCCTCCTAACACTGCACCTGAGTGCTTTTGGAACATGCTTGAGAGCATGCTGCTGCACTGAATCACATGATCAAATCCCATGCATTTAAAACATGGATCTATAATAAAACAACTTCTTTATGAGTGGAAAATGGTCAGACAGCAGAACACAGATGCATTTTTGGAGTGTTTTATATAAATATAAATTTGTCATAAAGAAATAAATAAATAAAAACATCACATATTACGTATCATACGTATCATTAGCCAGTCCAATTCAACCCTATTACAAAATGTAAATTATATAATTATAGCAAAATAGGTAAAAAAAAATTTAAAAAAAATTCAGAAGCTAGCAAAAACTTTTAGACTGTGTTAAAAATTACTAGCTGCATCTAATTTACTAGATGCAGATCCTAACATTTGCAGTGTGTTTATCCTACTATTTGCTGCACTGTGAGACACAGTGGTAATACATTTTATTCTTTTCTCTTGTAGGGACTTTTATATTGTATTTAAGTTTGTTTTAACTGTTAAATAAAGCTTGCAAAAACTAGAAGTGGATGCTGTGCATTTTGGATAATTTGCAGTGAGGTGAGGCCGCAGAGCATCCTTCATGAATTAGCCAAAAAGAGGAGACGAGCTTTTGGAGGATGTGGGGAGTTTACCCGTTTGGAACAGCACTGAGGAGCTGATCACTCTGAAGTGGTTCAACCATGAAGGATCCTAGCAAATGAGAAACACCCATTGTTTGGACTGCTCAGGCTTGGATTCAGGCACTTGTGAGTTTCAGTTGTGTCTGTGTTTTGCTTCTTTTTTTTTTCTAAAGCAGTGGGACAAATATTTAAGTCTCAAAATCTGTGTTTCGAAGAAAATGGAAATGGTTTCGTTCATGATAATAAAAGGATTTCTTATGGACAGACCAGTGTTTTTGTGTCATACCTTGACATGTTTTGACTAATTCCTGCAGTCTTCCTCAGAAAAGCCACAATATGTTATGGTGATGTGTCTTGTCAGCTGATTTAAACAGATCAGATGGTCTCCTTGAGGGTGACCGCCTCAATAGTAAATGTGGGGACAAGTTGTGTGATTTATTGGGACAAGGAGGGACAGACTCAAGAAATGAAAGCGTTGCTATTTGACTTTATCTAACTTACCAACTTATAATGAGTCTAAACCTCATTTACATAAAAATACATCTGCTAAAACTGACATTTTGCAAAGTAATGTCTTTACTGAGACTTTCCTGAAACAACAGGCAATACAGCAACCATATATTCAACCCCAGCAAGGCAGGACACCCACAAATATTTATTCTACATTTTAAACAAGGAATAGTGATCTTACCTTGTTGTTCTTAACATGAATCTCACTTTTCATAGGCTAAGATCCACTGAAAAAATGATACAATATCTTAATAAGTGAGATGTGGGACATATGACTGTGCAGCACAACCAGAAGTGGGACAAGTGGTCACTTTATCCTTGATCAGGGGCCTAACATCAGGCAGTGCAGCCAGTGCAACTGCACTGGGGCCCGGGAGGTTTAGGGACCCATTAGAGTGGGCCCTTGTTCATCGAGGTGGAGCACAGAGGGCATACCCACCGAGCGGCATGGAGGAACAACACGTAGCTGCAGTGCGGGGGTCGAGCACACATGAGGTTGCAGGTGCTCACCAGCAGCACCACCAGCCCGAAAGGATGACGTGGGGCCATCCTCCTGTGGGTCCACCACCTGCAGGAGGAACCATAAGGGGCCGGTGCAAGGAGGATCAGTCGAAAGGAGGGGCCTCAGCATCCCGATCCCTGGGCGCTGAAACTCGCTCTAAGGATATGGAATGTCACCTCACTGAGCGGGAAGGAGCCTGAGCTTGTGTGGGAGGTTGAGTGTTACCGACTAGAGATAGTTGGGCTTCCCTCCATGCACAGCTTGGGGTCTGGAACCCAACTCCTTGAGAGAGGCTGGACTCCCTTCTACTCTGGCAAGACAGCGGGCTGGTGTGTGCTCACTTATAGCTCCCCAGCTCAGCCACGTGTTGGAGTTTTCCCCGGTGAATGAGAGGGTCGCGTCCTTACGCCTTCAGGTTGGGGACAGGTCTCTCATTGTTGTTACGGCTTACGGGCCGAACAGCAGTGTAGAGTGGGAGACTGCGAGGGGTGTTGGAAAGTGCTCCAACTAAGGACTCCGTCATTCTATTGGGGGACTCCAACACTGAGGTGGGCAGCAACAGTGATACCTGGAGGGCCGTGATTGGGAGGAACAGCCTCCTTGATCTCAACCCGAGCGGTCTTCTGTTATTGGACTTCTGTGCTAGCCACGGATTGTCCATAACGAACACCATGTTCAAACACAAGGGTGTCCATTGGTGCACATGGCACCAGGACAACCTGGGCTGGAGGTCAATGATCAACTTTGTTGTTGTGTCATCTGCCCTTCGGCCATGTGTCTTGGACACTTAGGTAAAGAGAGAGGCTGAGCTGTCAACTGATCACCACCTGGTGGTGAGTTGGAGCCGCTGGCGGCGGAGAAGGCTAGACAGACTCGGCAGACCTAAACATATTGTGAGGGTCTGTTGGGAACATCTGGCTGAGCCCTATGTCAGAGGGGTCTTCAACTCCCACCTCCGGGAGAGCTTCCGGCGGGAGGTAGGGCATATGGAGTCTGAATGGACCCCGTTCTCTCCCTCTATTGTCGACACAGCCATTCAGAGCTGTGGCCGTAAGGTCTCTGGTGCTGTTGTGGCAGCAAACCCTGAACCCCGTGGTGGACACCGGAAGTAAGGGATGCCGTCAGGCTGAGTAAGGAGTCCTATCGAGCCTGGTTGGCTTGTGGGACTCCTGCAGCAGCTGACCGGTACCGGAAGGCCAAGCATGCTGGGGCCCGGGTGGTTGGGGAGGCAAAAACTTGGGTCTGGGAGGAGTTTGGGGAGGCCATGGAGGAGGACTATCGGCCAGCTTCAAAGAGATTCTGGCAAACTGTCCGCCGCCTCAGGAGGGGGAAGCAGTTCTTCACCAACACTGTTTACAGTGGAGGTGGGGAGCTGTTGACCTCGACTGGGGATGTTGTCGAGCGGTGGAAGAAATGCTTTGATAATCTCCAGAATCCCACTGACATGCCTTCCGTTGAGGAAGCAGAGGCTGGGGACCCAGAGGTGGACTCGACTATCACCCAAGCAGAAGTCACCGAGGTGATAAAAAAGCTCCTCAGTGGCAGGGCAGCAGGGGTGGATGAGATCCGCCCTGAGTACCTCAAGTCTCTGGATGTTGTGGGGCTGTCTTGGTTGACACGGCTCTGCAGCATCGCGTGGCGGTCGGGGACAGTACCTCTGGACTGGCAGACCGGGGTGGTGGTCCCTCTTTTCAAGAAGGGGGACCCGAGGGTGTGTTCCAACTATAGGGGGATCACACTTCTCAGCCTCCCTGGGAAAGTCTATTCTGGGGTGCTGGAGAAGATGGTCGAACCTCGGATTCAGGAGGAACAATGCGGTTTTTGTCCCGGTCATGGAACAGTGGACCAGTTCTACACCCTCTATTGGGTGCTTGAGGGTTCATAGGAGTTCGCCCAACCAGTCCACATGTGCTTTGTGAACCTGGAGAAGGTGTTTGACCGTGTCCCTCGTAGCATTCTTTGGGTGGGTGCTCTGGGAGTATGGGGTCCGAGACAATCTGCTAAGGGCTGTCTGGTCCCTGTGCAACCAGAGCAGGAGCTTGGTCCGCATTGCTGGTTGTAAGTCAGACCTGTTCCTGGTGCATGTTGGACTCCGGCAGGGCTGCCCTTTGTCACCGGTTCTGTTCATTATCTTTATGGACAGAATTTCTAGCCACAGACAGGGGCTGGAGGGAGTCCGGTTTGGGAACCACAGGATTTCGTCTTTGCTTTTTGCGGATGATGTTGTTCTGTTGGCTTCCACGAACCAGGACCTTCAGTGTGCACTGGGGCAGTTTGCAGCCGAGTGTGAAGCTACTGGGATGAGAATCAGCACCTCCAAGTCCGAGGCCATGGTTCTCGACTGGAAAAGGGTGGCTTGCCCTCTCCAGGTCTGGGGGAGTTCCTGCCTCAAGTGGAGGAGTTTAAGTATCTCTGGGTCTTGTTCATGAGTGAGGGAAGGATGGAGTGTGTGATTAACAGATGGATTGGTGCAGCGTCTGCTGTAATGTGGTCTGTTGTGGTGAAGAAGGAGCTGAGTCGAAAGGCGAAGCTCTCGATTTACCAGTGGATCTACGTTCCTACTCTCACTTATAGCCGTGAGGTTTGAGTAATGACTGAAAGGACAAGATCCCGGATACAAGCGGCTGAAATGAGTTTCCTCCGCAGGGTGGCTGGGTGCACCCTTAGAGATAAGGTGAGGAGCTCAGTTACCCAGGAGGAGCTTGGAGTAGAGCCGCTGCTCCTCCACATTGAGAGGAGCCAGCTGAGGTGGCTCGGGCATATGTTTCAGATGCCTCTGGGATGCCTCCCTGGTGAGGTGTTCTGGGCATGCCCCACTGGGAGGAGGCCTGAAAGACCTAGGACGCGCTGGAGAGACTATGTCTCTCGGCTGGTCTGGGAACGCCTTGGGGTTCCTCCCGAGGAGCTGGAGGAAGTGTCCAGGGAGAGGGATGTCTGGGTGTCTCTGCTTAGACTGCTGCCCCCTTGCAAGCAGAAGAAGATGGATGGATGGACCACCTCATATATGTTTAAAAACAGATTGTTAGATTTTATAATTCTGTCTAATATTTTAAAGAAAAAACTCAAGTAACAGTGTATTTTTTATCACCTCTGGTTCTGTGAATTATAGACAAAAAAAATCACAACTTTTAGCACAACTTAAAATAAATAAATAAATAAATAAAAAATCCCCACAAAATCAGGCATTTTAGCCTGCAACAATCACAAATATTGCCTGTGAAATCCTGGAGGGACTGATTTATGGTCAAGTCTGTTTAAAATAAAGTAATAATAATAATCATAATAATTAGGAGCAGCTCATAACTGTTACAGAGATGAATAGTTAACATTTCAATTTTAAATCCTGTTAAATTTGTAAACTCAAACGAAAAGAACAAAACACATTGTAATAATTAATGAAAATAGTTTAACAAAATTTTCACTACATATTATAAATAAGCTGCTGTTTTTGTATCAAACTCCAGTAAAAGAGTGGCATTTTATAAATTATAAAGGTTAATGCATGAACCTGAAGCACTGAATGTGTTTCATAACTTTAGGGCCCATTCTGAAATACTGCACTGGGACCCCACATTACCAAGTTATGCCACTGCCCTTGATCCAGTGATGGTGTTTGTTGTTCTCACTGCCTATGACCTCTGAGGAAGACTGCAAGAAGTACTCCAAACATGTCAAGGTACAGCACAAAACACTGGTCTGTCTGTAAGAAACCCTTTATAATTAAATATTAACACTGAATATTGAACCTTCCTCCTTTTATGAACTACTAATAAAAGCTCCACGTGGGATTCATGACACTTTCTCATTCATACACATTCCTCCTGACTGAGAGCGTAACTCCAGTGACTGCACTGACACACTATGCATTAAATTTGACTTTTTATTTATTTTATTTTTTTTAATAAAATGGAAACAAACAAAAAAAAAACTTTCAAATTACATGAGCCAATATTTTATTCACAATAGAACGTAGCTAACATAACATGTTGATCCTGAGAAATTTTACACTTTTATGCACAAAATGAGTTCCTTTCAAATTTGATGCCTGCTACAGGTCTCACAATAGTTGGGACAGGCGCAGGTTTGCCATGGGGCAGCATCTCCTTTTCTTTTCAAAACAGTTTGAAGATGTCTGGGCATTGAAGTTACGAGTTTCTGGAGTTTTGGTGTTGGAATTTGATCCCATTTTTGTCTGATATAGGTTTTAGAGCATATGTTGCTCTAAACCTTTTATATACCTTTCAGCATTCATATTTCCTTCTAAAACATGCAAGCTGCCCATAAGTATGCACTTATGCAAAGTCTTTGCAATTCGATGTAGAGAAACATTGTTTTTAAAGTATTCCACAATCTTTTTACTCTTCACTCTTTCACAGATTGGAGAGCCTCTGCCCATCTTTACTTCTGAGAGACTCTGCCTTTTTAGGACCTCCCGTTTATAGCTAATCATGTTATAGGCCTGATTTCAATTAACTTCATTAGTTGCTTAATGTTCTCCCAGTTGAATATTTTTAAAAAATTCTTGCTTTTTCAGCCATTTGTTGCTCTTGCCCCAACTATTGAGAGACCTGTAGCAGGCATCAAATTTGAAACAAGCTCATTTTGTGATAAAAGTGTAAAATTTCTCATCGTAGACATTTGTTATGTTATTTATGTTCTATTGTGAATAAAATGTTGGGTCATGTGATTTGAAAGTTTTTTTTCATTTTCATTGTATTCCAATTTTAAAAGCATCCAAACATTTCTGGAATTTGGGTTGTACAAATCTTTGCATAAGAAGAGTTCATGACTGATGAATATTGAATGCTGCTCCTTCTAGTCAGTATTTCAGCTGAATCTGTAAGTTCTGTTCTGCCCCTAACTTTAAGGATTTCAGTTGTATCTACATTTGCTAAATCTCACCACTACCAGCAAAATCTTCATACACACTGAAAATACTGCAATATCTAACTGCTACAGCTCCATGTTCTCAGAAAATCCTAGGTCCTACTGAATGACTAACTTTTTGTACTTTTTTTTGTTTTTACCTTTGTGTGTTCACATTTTTTCAGCTTCACTATTTACATAGAACAGGCTGGAGCAACTAGAAGCGCTGCACACGTTTTAGAGGTAGTGTAGCCAAGTGCGTTCAAAACCCACTGACACTAACTGAGTCTATATATTTTACTAAGAAAAATACATCTTTTATGCTGACAAACACTGTCTCCATTGTTCCCCTGCTGTTTTATCGTCCCATAGCTTGAACAGAGCAGTATATCGCTGTAGTCTTCACCTGCACCGCCATTCCTCCTTCTTTTATTGCTTTGTATATTAAGCTACAGCTCATTCTGCTCTTTATGGCACATTCTGTTTGCGGTGTGGCGGCAGCCAGACAGCCCAGCCTTTCATTTGTAACCCATTCTTGACAGATTCTGTTTTCCTCTCTTTTCCCAAATGCTGAAAATTGTACTTTTTCTCCCTCCTCTGCCGTGCCTTGCTGTAAAACTTGGCCAATTCCCTGCGCTTTCACTTAAAATGTCCCCTACTGGAAATGAGAGGCATAAATCAGCGTGCACGTCTAGCACCAACATGCCCGCCGTGTCACATCAGCTTGAATTTTTTACGACATAGAGAGAGGAAAACGGCGGGGCCTGTTGACACTTCGCAGCCCGGGAGCTACTGTTCGGCACCGGCTCATATCCATTTTTAATGAGCTCTCAGCCGTGATATAGTGTAATTTCACCTCGCGGACCCAGTGACGCTATTTACTGTTAACGAGAAATAGCAGCGCGCCGGCCAAATTCTCCCCGATCGGAGCGTTTATGAAATTCACAGGTTTATGACTTGGACAGACCGTTGTGTGAAGTATGTGCACAGATATGATTATGTATCTGGAATTTGTGAGTTTAAATGGAGCTGCAGATCTAAGCAGGCAACATGGAAGCAGCTGCTGCTAAAACAGGGCTAGAAAAGAAATCAAAGAAAGTGAAAGGCAGAATTTGGTAGATAGGGGTGTAGCAATACATGGATAGGCATCAATATATTGCTTATTGATATGATTATTGTAAACATCACTCAATATCGTGTGTTCTTACTGTATTATACATGGTGCGCTTTTATTTTGAAATCTGTTTTATTTTGAAACCAGTGCACTGAGCCTCTCTACTTCCACTACCCTAACTTTATAAAGTGTAAACAAACAGAGGGGTAAAATAATAAGCGAGGGAAAAGCCTACAAAAATTTGTTCTTGTGTGTTTTTAAAGTTTATAGCAACATAGTTCAGAGTTAATTCATCTGCTGTGACGGAGATCTGGACTACTTCAGAATGGATTATTCACAAACTAAACGACAAGCCTGGCACAACACAGGGATGCACCGGTCAGTCTAAAGAATATGCTTCTGTTGACATTAGCTACAGAGGACAAGCGACAGCTTTTGTGGGAGTTTCCGCATTAACGCTGGGACTTAAACTGAACAATTTACAGCTTTATAAACATGAATATACTTCACAGCAATTTCTTTAAATGTTCAGTTTATTCTAATTGAATCTTAACAATTTCAAACAATATATACACAAATAAAAATAGTTTGAATTTAATTTGAATGTGAAGTTTTATTTTTATAAAATAAATAAAATAATATTTACACAATAACTTTTTGTTTAGACAAAATATTTGGCTAAACAAGCAGATATCATTGATGCACAATGTTGCTAAAAGTAGTTGCTCAACCGCCAAAATAACTGAATTCAGGTGTTCCAATCACTTCCATGGCCACAGGTATAAATTCAAGCACCAGTCACACTCCCCTCTCCACGCAACACCAGGTGCCTTGTATAACGGCAATTAGCAAGCTCCATGTCAGCTGAAAGTGGCAATCAGCTGAGCAGGTAAACAAAAAACAAAAGGACAGCAAAACACTACAGTGCAGTACAAAACCCCCAAAATGATGTTGCCTGTGGTACAACCTTACTTATCCCTACACCAGCTCTGATCCTGGTGTGCGCACATTTTAGAGAAGTGAAGCAGGTTTGATCAATTCATGTTTGGTGCACATTTGATACAGTTAACTCTCTCAGAAAAAAACTAAGGATTTGATACGGACTTCAGAATTTAAGCAGGTAGTTTTTGATTTTTTATAAATTCACTCAGTATTCTTGACAATTAAGCGGTTCGTAGCTGTGCACGCTCATGCACTTCCACAGGGCATTGCGCTGGCTCTTCGCCGTGGTCCGCCCAGTTAACTAAAAGCAGAGGCGATCTCTGATGAATCTGCAATTGGATTTATGAAATAATGATCGGACATGAGCATAAACAACTCCTACAAACAGTTCATATCAGAGATGTTTGGTTTTAATGAAGCACAGAATCAAAAAGTGTCTTTATGCGTGATATACACCTGCACCACAGTTCTTACTGCCCCCTCCCTTTACACACAACCTCCACTAGGACCTTCATGTGCACGTAAGAGTTACTATACATCCATAAAAGGGTACCACTTACCCAGGGCCCACTGCTGGTATATGCCTGGAATATGCATGAGAGATAGTGATCAAGTCAGCATAGGGGCTACCAAGATATTTATACAAAAGGCCCAGAATTCCGTGCTATACACCCCTGGGCCAGACAAACTATTTTCCTATTTTCCTATTCTATACAAAGTAGTCTGGTAGCCCTTCGCTTAAATTTTGTTTCTGTCGGTGAAACAATGACAGGCAGAGTAACCAACCAGAGAAACGAAGGGCAGGACTTAAGAAGTGCACCACAGATCTGTATCCTAAACAAACATGGCTGATTTTTTTTTTTCTTTGTTTTTTTTTTTCAAGAAAACACCACAATACGGGGTATTATGAGCAGCTCTGTACTTATTTCTGAACAGGGACAGCAGCAGAAGCCAGTTGTACAAAGATTTGCGGAGAAAGTGGGTTTGTTTGAATGTGGTCGTTATGTTGGATGTCAACAGGACTTTACTGTTGTTAAAATGGAAACAAGAAGCTCTCATTCCCATATCAACCAGAGAGAAACGCATCCCTTCAAGTGAAGAATTAGACTGTCCTGCTTGTGTAAAGAAAGTAGAGGCTGGTTCGCCAGGCTAACATTGACCCATCTTAGTACTTTTTTCAGTCATCTTCTGCTTAGTACCACTAGGGGTTGCAGGTGGCTGGAGTCCATCCCAGCTACTATGGACCTCAGACAGGGTACTCCCTGGAGAATGGTCTATTAGTATCAGCCTTGTAGTATTCTCCTTTCGCCACTGTCACTCTGCTGCCAAAGCATTGCCACAGCCACCAAATGGGGAGGTGTGACATGTGACCTGGTGGCAGAGCCTGTATGACATGGTGGGCAATCCATTTAAGCTTTTGTTGGACCCACCTAGTGACACTTAGTGACCCCCAGCAAAACCCATACCAGCCTTTGGCCCCAGAGGCATAATGGGCAGTAAATACGTAAGTTGTGAATTAGGCTAATTGTTGGTCTACTATAAATGCGTAACGGCATACCTATTAGTTAAGCAATCTCCTTTATATTTATGTTGTAACTGAATCATCTCACTATTATATGCTCACAGAGAAGACCCTTTTTTTTTTTTTTTTTTTTTTTGCCAGTTTTTGTTTTATGTGAATAGCCCCAAGAATCACACAGAATGAGAACTGAGATTGGCCTAACTAAATTATTAACTGCTCCTACAGATATCGCTTTTCATACAAACCAAATTCCAGAAATGATGGGAAGTTTTTAAGCAACAATTTTAGTATCAGTATCTCCAACTGCATTTAGGTCCCTGTAGGCTACTATGTATAAATATTGTGGCAGTTCAAATATAAGGTATTTTGGTATAATATTTCTAATAATGTAAATTTTGGAGTTTTGAAGCTGCTAAGTGAAATACATGTTTTAGGAAAATTGCTTTAAAATGGATTTATCATGTTATTTTACAGATGTATAATGGTATATTGCAATGGTAGCAGTGTTTTGGGATTTATAAAACAATAGGCCTAGAGAGTTAGCAATGGGTTGGTTTTTGGGATGTTTTCATACACTGTTGGGTGGGGCTTGGACTAGTTTTAGGTTGCTGTTGTGCTGGTTTTAACTCACACCTAGCAATCCTGTGTATAGTTATCTTATTCCTGTCTGATTATCTCACTGAGGGAAACCATTCGTCACCTGTGCTGTGTTTTGTCCTTGTGCTGCTGACAGAATGATGCTAACTGTCGAACCCGAGGCTGACATGGAGCGAACAATGGAGGCAGCCTTTCACTGCTCCAAGGACATCCTGTGAGCTGCAGCCAAGGCCACAGGTGAACACACTGCAGGGAACACGGATGTGCCAGGGCTGCCTCTCAGAAGCACTCCAGCTCTCAGAACTCACAACCAGACTGAACCACAGCATTTACCCACTCCTCTCAGCCTTTGGTGGGTAACCTTGGAGCGCTCAGTGAAGATAAATGCATGTTTAAAATTTGAAAAGCCACGATTCACTTCTCTGTCATTACACATTTTATGGTAATCTCAAATTTATTGCTACAAAAGGTAACATTCAACGTTTTATGATTGAAAGGCTGAATCCTGTTGAATATCAGAGCTCATGAATACAGTATATACATACATAAACATATAAAGTTCACACATACATACATGCATACATACATACAGTACATAATGTACATAGACATACACACATACATACAATGCATACTCGCATACATAAATACAAACATACATACATACACACATACATACATACATACATACATACATACATATATACATACATACAGTACATACAAATATACAGTACATACACACAGAGTGCCTACATATGGTCCATACATACATACATGCATACACTCATACAGTACAATGTTTCCCACAGAAAATGTGTCAGCTAAGGTGGTAGCCAAATTGTGAACCTACAAATTAATGTTGTTTATACAACACACTTACAACTCCTTAATGGCACAAAAATTTGATTTACATAAACACTGCACCATAAAGGCATTAATATTGGATTATGGGGGAATAAACTAAATGTATTTATTATTTTATATAGCCTATATTGAATGGTGGTCAGGGTGGTAGGTGCTTATAGCCAAGGAGGCCACCTTAACTATCAAGTGCTGGGGGAAACACTGCAATACATTCATACAATCAAGCATACATACTTTCATAGATACAATGCCGACATTATTTATTTTATTTTATTTTTTCTACGAGTTAGCAGAATCTATTGCATTCATCATACCACTGTACCTTCATTTAGATGCATGTGCATGCACCGAGTATGGAGTGAATGAAATACCCCTTCCGTACTGTGTGTAAAGCGCTTTGGGTGACTTGTGTCATAGTTAAAGTGCTATATAAATACCATTCCCTTTCCTACACCTATGCTTACAAGACGCTTGCATGTGGGTATGTACGCAGCCATCAATGCAACAAAATTATAGCATGTGTCTGGTATTACTTTCATTACCTATAGGGAACATGTATAAAGTATATACTGTACACCCACAAGCAAATGCACTGAGAAGTCACATACTTCCATTTTTGGATCCGACCAACCCCACTCCGTCAGATACACTGTTCTAGCACTAGACTACCAGAAAGCAAAGCGTTCATGTCAGCCCTCAGCCTCCCATGTGTCCCTCTGTGTAAGAAGCACCACAGAGGAAGGCTTAGTGCTGGAGTAAGAGAGGTATGGTTGCCCTGAAGGGCAAGTCACACCAACAAATACTAAAACGCACACACAAATTTGAAAACACTCTCACAAATATGAAAACACATAGACAAATTTTAAAACACGCACACAAATACAAATACAGCTGGGCAAATTTCAAAGACTTTTGGATGTATAGTGTCCTCATTTGCTGTAAAGTTTGTAGAGTTCGTGTGCGTGTTTTTGTTTGTGTGCATGTTTATGTATTTGTGTGTGTGTTTCAAAATTTGTGTTTATGTTTCTAAATTTGTGTGCATGTTTTTATGTGTTTCAGTTTTCAGGGCCATTGTAGAGAGCCCACAGTGAGAACGACGTCTTCATACACTCATACACACACACACACATTCATACATGCAAATACACACAGGACATACTTACATACACCCATGAAGTTAATAATGATAATGCATTAGTCCTATTTAGCCCTGCTCTAGATACAAATTCGCTTTATAATTTAGTGCATTATTGGTGCATTATTCATTCACTTCTCAGTGGTGGTGAGCTATTTCTGTAGCCACAGTTGTTGCCCTGGGCAGACTGATGAAAGCATGGCTACCATTTTGTGCCTTCAGCCCCTCTGACCACCAACAAACACAGTCACACTGACACATTCATACAGGCAAGGTGGGTGAAGTGTCTTGCCCAGGGACACAGCAACAGGGCTTGAACCGCCAACCTTTGAGTTAGTGGCAAGCGTCTCTATCGACTGACCTACTGCTGCCCCCATACATATGCATACAGGACATAGTTACACACATACGTACAGTTCATACATATACACATTGGAAGAATGCATGTATATATTTACATACATACTTTCATATGATACAATGCCAACCTCCTGACTGTTCTAGCACTACACTGCCAGCGAACAAAGACTTGACACCAGCCCTCCGCCTCCCGTGTAACCCTCTGTGTAAGAAGCACTACAGAGGAAGGCTTAGCGCTGGAGTCAGAGAGGCCACGGCGAGGACGACCACTGACGTCTTCATCCTCCCTCCTCCTCCTCCTCAGCGTGATACCTTTGTCCTCCTCGTACACACAAACACCGGACTGCTGGCTGTGTCCTCCTCTCTGGATTCAGCCTTTGATTCACATCTGTGTGTTGTCGAAGCTCCGTGGATGCAATATCTTCTCTCGCTCCTCTGCATCTTATCGCTCCGTGGCATAAAGACGCTACGCAGTTTTATTATACTGCGTTGCAATATGAGAGTATTGTACTCCATCGACGAGGTGCAAAGGTGTAGTGGCAACAAGGACTGTTCTGGAGGAGAGGGATTTTGATGGATACAAAGACCCAAAGCAGAATCATTTTAATAGTTATTGTGAAAAATGTGAGATGTGAGCGCTCAAAAGACAAAATCCACTTTTGACATCTGCTCTATAATATTTGGGACCCCAAATTTTTAAATAAAAACTAAATATTGGTCATAATATTTTCCACCTCCCAATGCACTATTTGGGAAACACTCCTCTGTATGAATGATCATTATAGGTTTTAACTACATCTGCCTTACTTTATTAAACTGCACTGGTTTCTGGAAGTATTCCTGGGCCCACTTAGTAATGTCATTGACACAATCATGCTGATGAGTGATGCAGTGTCGTCTGAGGGTCCCAAGACCACGGGCTCCAATAAAGGTCTGGGGCCTTGTCCCTTACACAGAGATTTCTCCAGTTTCTCTTAATCTTTTGATGATGTTATGCTCTGTAGGTGATGAGATTTGCAAATCCTTTGAAAGTGACGTTGAGGACCATGTTGTATTCCACAATCTTTTTACTCCTCACTCTTTCACAGATTGGAGAGCCTCTGCCCATCTTTACTTCTGAGAGACTCTGCCTTTATAAGACATCCCTTTTATAGCTAATCATGTTACAGACCTGAAATCAATTAACTTCATTATTTGCTAGATGTTCTCCCAGCTAAATCTTTTATTATTTGGAGCAAACAAATCAAATGAGGCAATTCACACAGATGAGAGCCAAATCTTCAGCAGCTCCTGCTTAGCTCTGCTAAAAATCCAGCAAAATTTTATTTTGATGGGCACAGTATGCAGCCAATCACATGTGAAGACAGACTAGGATCATATCATTATGTGACAGAAGTAAGGTGGGCTCCGAAGACAGAGACTGTAGAGGTACAGGGCAGGTACACAGAGCAACAGACCGAGATGAATAACGGGTTGGCCGGATTTAAATGCAAGCTTGTTGTGAAAAAGTGAAGAAATTAGCAAAAACCAAAAAGAAGTAGCATCTGGCTGTGTTTTATTATATTGAAGACAGGAACGACAAGTACAGAATTTTGTAACTATATAATTTGTGCAAACTGCATAAAAATAAGACTATTACAAAACCACAAATTTAAAATTTGTTTACCAACACACAGATCATTTATAATTTCTTATTTAGGCCTAAATAAAATGCTTTGAGTGATACTAAATGAAGAGCCATTTGGGAGCCATAAGAGCTGCTCTTCTAAGGGAGCTGACTCAAACGAGCCCAATTTTTGTAAAGAGCTGGACTGCCCAACAGTAGCTAACCGGGATGTGTTGCTTGCTCGGAAGACCTGAGACTTCACAGACACTGGTTGGTGCTCCCATTCTTGCAAAGCTGGGGCAGGTGCAGGAATCTTACAGTAGCACAGCAGTTTGTACTCGTGCTTTCCTGCAAGGTCATGCAGTCTCTCTGGGTGGAGTCTGTCTTGTGCATGTCTCTGTGTCAAATCTGTGACTAACTGGCCACTTTCCAGGGTGTACCCCACCTAAGGTCCACAGTTGTTGGGAATAAGCAGAAGATGAACAAATAAATGAAAAATGTTATCTTTTAACTGGCTTTTAGAAAGCAATGGATCCCCAAAATTCAGCTCCTAACCCTATTTTTACCTATGTATTTTGTTGTTTTTATCACCTTAATTTAGTTTTTCTTTTACAAAACATCAATATCTGATGTACCACATACTAGAGGGAGGTTAGGGGCTCACTGTCTGTCATTTATAAGTTTATCCAGGTTTACTGAGGCCCTCAGCACCACATTGTCCACACACAGCAGAGAAGATCCTGTGGTCATAATACAGACCTCACTCTGGGCTCTGACTGAGGCAGAAAACTGTTCTTTACAGTAAAACTATTTATAAGAATCACTAAAACCAAATTCCTGACAGAGTCTGAACTGAGCCAGGAACATGTCTGAAGTCACCCAGGTCCTGCTGTGGTCCTACACAGAGACTAACCCTCATTTTGAGACAGCAGCTGATAAATCCTTTTTATACTGATTCAGCCTCATTACTGATCAAAAATCATACTTAAAGCAAATGTTTTATTTAAACTGTAATGAAAGTCAAATTTCTATTTCAAAAGTTCAGTTTTACATGAGTTCTGATGGATTTATTGGGATTATCCTGTATTAGAGTGAATGTGGCTGCGCCCACTTTTAACCATAAAAATCTAAAATAAAGTTTATTTTAAATTATCCTTAAAGATATTAGGTAGGATTTTTTTTCAACTGCTGAGAAACCAGCGACTGTTTGTCCTTTTTTGAATAACGCGCATGCGTCAGGCCCCGCCCTTCACTGTTCCTTTCCAAGGAACTCCTCCACAGCGACGTGCACGAGCGTTGGAACACGAGTGTTTGTTTACAGCCGATATCAGCAGAGAGTCGCCTAAACCTAGACCTGCATTGTTTGTTTGCGCGACCTTTGACCTAGTTCCCCACACAGACCCAGTCACATGCACAGTCCCTAAATGTGAGCAAAAATATCTGTCCTCCTGCTATTGGTAGCATTAGCAAACTGACGCTGCTGTACAGTTGAAATGGTTCAACAGATAAAGAAAAAAGGCTTTTTTTTCAAACGATAAGATAAACGTACCTGTCCAGCAGAAACTTGGCGACCAATGCATCGTCTGAAGCCCTTTCTGTTCCTACAGCGCACGCCGTCCTTTGAAGGAATCGCCAATAACTACACAGGTTTTATTTTGCTCTTCTACAGTTTTTCTCCTCCTCCTCTGGTTCACTTCAAAAACAGTTTTCCTTTTGTGACCTCCCAGTTCACGGTTTTCCTCAGCCATTGTGCTCTTCGAAGTCAGGCTGTCCACGCTACGATGTTAACGCTGCTAACTCGGCGCTAACGCGGCGCTAATGCCGGACTACATAAACACAGTGTATATGCATGCGCAGGCACAAGAACGCGCACTATCGCCGAAACTAGGAAGTCAGAATGATTGGCGAGTCCGTGGAACAATGGTTAACGTACTCATGACGAAAACGATTGGATGAGGTTTTTTAAGTCCCACAGAGTCCACAGTTTATTAATATTATTATTATATTTTCTAATACACCAATTTATAAGCCTTATACAGGGCAATGAAGGTAGTTTTAATAAATATTGCAAAAAATGAATTTATAAAGATCCTCCCTAATATCTTTAACTAAATCAAATCAGAATGAAGAGTGGTGAAAGAGCTTTGTTTGTGTTAGTGTAGATTGTTCTTGCATAAGACATGCAATTTTTATTAAAGAAAGTCTATAATTTTGGGTGTCTAAATATACATTTACAAACAGAATCTTTTTACTTGAAATGACAGTTAGCACATTACTAACTAACAACCAAGAGGAAAAAAAAAAATCTCAGTATTGTGTTGTTTTGTTTTACAGGTTTTTATCTGTGGGGTACACTGAAAAAAAGGGAGAAAAGGGGTTGCTGATTTTGTAAATAAAAATAATATAGCAATGACATGTTTTAATTACGATTCTGCTCAAAACATGTTTAAATCTTGTAAAACTTGTAAAATTGTAACAGATGTAAAATCTACATGTTTTGTTCATGTTAAGAATACATAAAATAGTTACATTTTGTAGTGAAGCTCCGCCCTACAGCCAAAGGCGGGAATTCCCATCTCCCAACGTTAGGAGGGAAACATTCAAACATACACAGGAGAAGAATCACAGGAGCCATCTTGGCTGCATTTGTCTGGACCTTGAGAGCTTTGTGAAAGGTAAAACTTCTCAAATACTTTAAAAACCTGTTGGAGTTAGCGTGCAGTTATTGTAAATGAATTTTTTTGCTGACATAAAATTTTTATTTCTCTGTGCAGTTGAACACCACATACGGCTAAATCAAGGTTAATGTTAAGGTTATCTAATGCATGATACAACTCACCAGCACTAATGTCAATCATTTTAAATGTAAAATGCCATCTAGTGTTAAGTGAAAGAATATACTAAGTTTGTTACTCTTTCCACAGAGTCTGCAAGTGGAGATTGTTCAGAGCACTGTGCTGTTAGGATGTTAGATGCTGTTTAACCTGCAAAAACTGCATAAGTGTAATGACTGAATATGTATTATTACATTGCAAGGTTACACTGGCACTTTTTTGTGTTTACACAAAAAATACTATAAATGTGAGCAGGTTAATGGCTTTACACATTCACAACCAGCTATGGTTTTCCTGTTAGCCACATGTAATTTAATGTGCAGAGCTTACTGTTTCACTAAAATGCCTTTATCTGTTTCAGGAAAGGTGGAGGGCTGTCTGAGAAGTGCTGCAGAGCTTTATGTCATAGATAACTCAAGTAAGAAAACCAACAAAACTGATTGTGTGTTTTGTTTTTGTGACAAATAAATAATAACCAGTGAACGTCTTTTGCTTGTATCTATAGGATGACGTTGGGCTGAAGGTCGTATTTACCTCACTGTGCACCTGAGGACCTGGGGAATCAAGTGAAGAAGCATGTGGTAAGTCTACTTTTATTGATGTCATTTAGTTATAATATAGTTACTAGTCTTCGCCATACAGGCGCTCATCATACATTTATTATGAGTGAATTTATTTTAGTTGTCCAATTGAATGTAATTCTGTAAACACATTTAAAATAAATAAAATATATATTATATAATAAAATATAATCATATTATAAATTGTCTGTTTTCTACGTGCAAACAGAATACTAGGTCTGCAGTTCTGTATACTTGTTTAATAAGCAGGATTACAAAATAATATGTGGTATTTATAAAGCAATTTATTTGAATATGGCAGTTCATAATGTTTGAGAATCTGTATTTATACAATACTAATCAAATACTTTGTCTCAGCAGGAAGAAGACAGAGCTGACTTCAAGGAATCAGTTGGAACACAACAGTAACAGGAATTTACTCTCTGCAACTAAACTGTGGACTGTTCTGTGCTTTAACCACTCATGTTCACAAGCTATAGATGTTTTATAACTGAAGTCCAGCGAGTGTTACTGACTTTCTTAACAAGAGTTTGTGAATTTGGTGCCTTTGGTGCCTCCTGTTTTCAGATTAGTAAGTATGAAGTATGTCCAGTCCAAATATTTGTGTATATTGACTGTGCTATTTTCTAATGTCCTGAAAAAGTGATCTTTGTTTGTCTCAACCTTGTCACAATCCAGATTATTTTTCGCACTTGTACAATGCTCTGTCTCTGTATGTTTTTTTACTTTGAGTCAATACAATCTTGTGGAAAAGTTATTGTTGTCTCTTTTTGTAAGGCTGTGACCTGCTTATGTCACATGCACTGCAGCACTAGTGTTAGCTGTAATTGTGCAGTTTACATTGAATCAACAGAAATAAATTGCATAGGCTACAATATTTAAAGAAATTATTTAGATTTTACACAAAATAATTAAATTCACACAATATGAAAGTTTTTTGTTACTGTAACACATGTAAAATATGTGCATTTAACATGATTTGATCAGATTTTATTAACATGAAATATATACGTTTGTATTATAAAAATTATATGCGTAAGAATTATATAATTACGTTTAAAAGCCTAAACATAATTGAATTACATGCAACCGATGTACATAATTTTTTTACGTAAATCCAGCGACTTTTTTTTTTTCAGTGTATGAAGTGACCCCACTCAGTCATCTGTGTATGTAAAACATGTTGCTAGGAAGGGTTAAAACTGTACCATCCATCCATCTTCTAGCACTTATCTGGAGCCAGGACAAGGAGCATCTGTCTTTAGGATGATTAGCTTTGAATATCTTCCAACACTGATGGAAGGAGAATTTGTACAATTTTGAGAA
Source organism: Bostrychus sinensis (assembly GCA_020698575.1). Classification (NCBI taxonomy): domain Eukaryota; kingdom Metazoa; phylum Chordata; class Actinopteri; order Gobiiformes; family Eleotridae; genus Bostrychus; species Bostrychus sinensis. The sequence continues at coordinate 30,737,973 of CM036259.1, forward strand.
AGACTTTATACCTTACTACATGCCCAACCATTGTGAGAGTAACATGGGAATATAATATAACAGAAGTGAAAACTACATTTTGCCGTGATTTCAGTTCCCTCCTCAGCCTGTCAGTCTTTAAAAGAACTTACCGAGACTGAAATAGTTTCAACTCCTTACGTGAGAATGAAAGTGTCTCTTATTGTGATGTGAGTTATTTTTTATCAAAGACTGACAATGACCCTGAAACTCTGTTCAAAAGTAATACTTAATAAAAAGTAATACTTTTCATTCTTTCTGACAGAGGGAAGAAAATTCCGTACAAGACTTGAGTTGAAGAGTTGAAGTTTTATTTCAGAATGAGCTGGCTCTATATCCAGTGCTTTTTTATCACATATTGTAATGTAGTATTGCTTTGATATGCATCTCAATAAAGGTTGTGTACTGTATATATACTGTATATATGTATGTTCCTGAATACCAGTGGTTCTGAAACTGTGGTACAGATACCACTAGCATTACATGGACTTCTTGAGGTGGTGAGTTCAAGTCTTGATTTACCCAGTTTCATCCCGCTTAGAATCTTATATTAAAACTACTGCTATGTACTGGTTTAGGCACACTTAAGTCCTGTTTTTCTTCTGGCTTAGTCCTGGTTTAGTCCTGGTTTAGTCCTGGTTTAGACCTGGTTTAGTCCTGGTTTAGACCTGCTTTAGTCCTGGTTTAGACCTGATTTAGTCCTGGTTTAGACCTGGTTTAGTCCTGGTTTAGACCTGGTTTAGTCCTGGTTTAGACCTGCTTTAGTCCTGGTTTAGACCTGGTTTAGTCCTGGTTTAGACCTGGTTTAGTCCTGGTTTAGACCTGCTTTAGTCCTGGTTTAGACCTGATTTAGTCCTGGTTTAGACCTGCTTTAGTCCTGGTTTAGACCTGCTTTAATCCTGCTTTAGTCCTTGTTTAGACCTGCTTTAGTCCTGGTTTAGACCTGCTTTAGTCCTGGTTTAGACCTGGTTTAGTCCTGCTTTAGCCCTGATTTAGTTCTGGTTGCTTTAGTCCTGGTTTAGACCTGCTTTAGTTCTGGTTGCTTTAGTCCTGGTTTAGACCTGCTTTAGTCCTGGTTTAGACCTGCTTTAGTCCTGGTTTAGACCTGATTTAGTTCTGGTTGCTTTAGTCCTGGTTTAGACCTGCTTTAGTCCTGGTTTAGACCTGCTTTAGTCCTGGTTTAGACCTGGTTTAGTCCTGGTTTAGACCTGGTTTAGTCCTGGTTTAGACCTGCTTTAGTCCTGGTTTAGACCTGGTTTAGTCCTGGTTTAGACCTGGTTTAGTCCTGGTTTAGACCTGCTTTAGTCCTGGTTTAGACCTGATTTAGTCCTGGTTTAGACCTGCTTTAGTCCTGGTTTAGACCTGCTTTAATCCTGCTTTAGTCCTTGTTTAGACCTGCTTTAGTCCTGGTTTAGACCTGGTTTAGTCCTGCTTTAGCCCTGATTTAGTTCTGGTTGCTTTAGTCCTGGTTTAGACCTGCTTTAGTTCTGGTTGCTTTAGTCCTGGTTTAGACCTGCTTTAGTCCTGGTTTAGACCTGCTTTAGTCCTGGTTTAGACCTGATTTAGTTCTGGTTGCTTTAGTCCTGGTTTAGACCTGCTTTAGTCCTGGTTTAGACCTGCTTTAGTCCTGGTTTAGACCTGATTTAGTTCTGGTTGCTTTAGTCCTGGTTTAGACCTGCTTTAGTCCTGGTTTAGACCTGATTTAGTCCTGGTTTAGACCTGATTTAGTTCTGGTTGCTTTAGTCCTGGTTTAGACCTGCTTTAGTCCTGGTTTAGACCTGATTTAGTTCTGGTTGCTTTAGTCCTGGTTTAGACCTGCTTTAGTCCTGGTTTAGACCTGGTTTAGACCTGCTTTAGTCCTAGTTAATTCCTTGTTTAGACCTGTTTAAACCTACTTTAGTCTTGGTTTAGTCCTAGTTTAGACTTAATTTAGTCTTGGTTTAATCCTGCTTATGCCGTTGTTAGACCTGGTTTTAGATCCACTTTAGTCCCGGTTCTGGTTTAGCCCTTGTTTAGTCTTTGATAATAACAAATCTTTGTGCCTTAGTCCCTATTCTATCCCTTGGTTTACACCTGGCTTAGTCCAGATTTGGTCATATTTTTTTCCTTCAAAGATGATACTTATGTTTCCCTTGGTGCTTCTTGGTAGAAGAGTATACTCTGTGCTCTGTACTCACACTGACGACGAGAGCTCTCCTTCAGCCCTGCTAAAGAGTTCTAACTAATATCTTTTTCATATTGGAAGAATTATTTTTATTTTCTGTAAGGTCGATGAGTTTCTGGATCTATTCTCTCCTCACATTCTTCCACTCTGCCGTGTTTTCTCCTCCGCTATTGTCACACAAGACTTTCCGAGTTACACTTAATGACAATCTCGTTTGCGGAGTATAAATAGCCTCAATTAGCCGCCGTGTCCCCGTAGTTAGCAACTGACACCGAACACGCCATCCATCCCCAACTTCTGCCATGTACCGCTTCTTCTTCCTCTTCCCTCCTGCAAGCGGCTGCCATGGCGACGCTCAAAAATAACCCCGGGACTGAAAATGTAAGGTGATTATCAGCATCTGTTTGCCTGGTACCCCCTCCCCCACCCACCCGCTCACAGCTTGCCGTTAAGCCTTGCGAACATCACTTCCCGCTAATTAAGTTTGTTTATAAGGGATATTAAGTTTAGGTGCAGCGTAGGTGTGGGTAACCTTCACGAAGCGCATTGTGCGAAGCGTCGAGAGTAAACACGGATCTATTCTAGCACATGGACGCCCACGGGTGCACGCCCACAGCACACCGCCGCTCCACAACTGTCAGCCCCACACACACCAGTAATGAAGGGCAGCAGGTTGACTTTGTTCGCTGACTTATACACCCTTCTTTTCTTGCTCTAATTATTGTTGTCTACTTTATTAAGGTTCAGAAGTGGTAAATGGAGGCAGTTAAACAGTAATCAACTTAATTATTGCTCCTATTAAAAAGTCACCAATGAGTTCTTTGAATCCTCATTGAACTTGGTTTGAAGTGGCGCCCTGAAAGTGAGAGCATATTACTCAGACTGGGTCTAGGTGCATTTACGTGTTAAATTTAAAACATATATTTTCAAATGTCCTGATGGTCTCTCGCATGTCAGCAGATCAGAGAATCTTACTTGCCCCAAAGACAAGATGAAACAGATTAGCAGTTAGGGTGAGCAGCAGGGATGTAATTCTTCGTAAATCGTCTAAAAATCAATGCAAATGAGATAAATTACGAATCGATGAAAAAAAAAAAAAAAAAAGAATCGGAATGTCCCTTTAAATTAGCATGCAGGTCACTAAAGTATAATGGTGCATAATCTGACTCACATGTTTGGTGCTAGACAACTTTTCCTGGCAATTTTACTGAAGAGAAACATTCATTTATATCAAGTTTGAGTTTACAGGACTTGTAAAATCACTGACCCAGCATTCTGGGAACGTATGAGAGCTTAATTACTCGGAGTGGCTGAGGAGTGCGCACACAGCGCTTACCATGGACAAGGGAACAACAACAAGCTCAGTGCATCTGGCAAGAGAGACTCTTACTCCATTTACCATTGTTCAGACAGTAGCTTGTTGTTAGCAGCAAGCTAAAGGAAAGCTAAGTGGCTAACAGCTTAGTTAGTTTATCTGAAGTTTCAGCGGCCCCGCCCTCGGAGCGTTTCCATGGAGAACAGGGTCTTTACTGAGGATGTGTCTTTTCTCACTTGACAAGACTTGACTTATATTAGACCAATATTTTTCTTGAGGTGTGAATTTGTGATGAGCTGCTTCTCTAAGATGCACTGCTACTCCAATATATCTGGTTTGGAGGATAGAGAAAAGTTGTTAATTAACCTGTTTAATCCCAATTTTTTCTCAGACATAAACATATTAATTATTGCAAGTGTTATCAGTGCTCTAATGAAACAATCAGTTTTTATTTTTAACAATTTTAATGGAAAAGTGGGTGAAAAGTTGTGTTTTATGCTTGCCAACAATTGTTGCCGGTGGGAAACGTGGTCAATGTCGAATATTAACACTTTAGTGATATTTTTTTGGATATGTCCCTGTCTTTAACCTGCACTGGCTTTTGTTTCCATGATAAACTGTGGTGACTGTATTTATTCTAAACAGCTGTAGCCTGTAGACTGAGGACATGTGCAGGTGAAGAGTTTAGTGCTGAGGAAAGCTCAGGTTGTACCTGTTCTACACAGAGTCAATGGGAACGTCAGACACTTTGCAAAAAAAAAAAAAAAAAAAAAAAAATCAACATTTAGTTTCAATGGCTTGAAATAAAATATGCATAATTACAAGCATGGTACACTAGGTCACACACACCAAACATGTTCACAATCTGACTCAGGGTTAAACTCCTGCAGTTGAACACTACAAATACATGGCCATAAACTTTAATATGAGACCTACAGACAGTGTGTTCCCACCTGCAACAATTGTTGCCGACCCTGTTTCCACTCATCCTGTGTTCAAACCAAACAAATTATAACTACATATGTGAACACTAGAGACCTGAAAGATGGTGTACACCAAAAATCATCCTCATAGCTTCATGTTTACATACTTGAATAAGCTTCTGTTTGAGACTTAGATGGAGGCTGAGCTCCTCTCCAGGTGTACCTTGTGACCTGTGGTCATGTGACCTTTGACCCCAGACATGTGAAACTCACCAGACTTCTTCAGAACTCCTCAGTTCTGCTAAATGAACTGATAATAAAATATATCATTCTAATATATATCATTCTATATAACAGCAGTAGAGCTTTAAAAGTGAGGGATCTTTTTCTGGCAACAATTGTTGCCGGTGGGATTAAACGGGTTAAAGTCACAAAAAAATGCCTATTTTTATGTTATTTTTTTTGACATGTAATTGCTTTAATATCTAGGCTACTTTAATTAAATTTATGTTAATAAGAAATGTACAACAATTTAAGTTTGATAAAGAGACAGAACAAGGGTCTGTAAAAATATATTTTGGTCATAATTATACTGCAAATAAGTCTGCTAATAAAAAACATCAAAAATCATAATCGTGAGCAGGGCTTGACATTAACACCCGCCAACCTGCCAAATGGGTAGATTTCATCCGTGGCGAGTAATGAAGCCACCTCCAGTAGCCACTGTGGCCAGTTGGACAATTACACACCACCAAGCAGCGCATTCCTTTTTACTGTCACTTTGGCACAATTAAAGTTTTCTTGATTACAGAGCACTTCAGGCAGCTCCTGTTGCTCTCTCTCTGGTTTGACTGATGCATTCACGCACACACTCTCTGAGCACCCAGAGCGGAGGAGCGCTTGGAGTTCATGTGGGCCCTGGCTGGGAGAAGCACGCAAGGATTGAAGGGACAAGAAGGAGCGCACGAGGATTGTGGGTACACTTTCTGGGAGAAGCGTGGGGGGACAGGAGGACTGAGCATGCAGGGCTCAGGCTCGTGTGCTGCTGCATTGCGCCTGCCTCAGCAGGACAGAGAGGACAGATAGGACACTGAAGTGAAGCTTTCGCTGAACAGCCTATGTCCTGTTTGAAAGCACCTTCCTGCTTTGGGTTGTCATGGAGACACATCTATTGTTTAGTTTAATTAATGAGGCGAATGGACAAGTCGCTACAAACCTGCTCTTGCGCTGAAAACAACCTTATAAGCCTATTATTCTAAATAAACAGTAGCCTAATCATTTGAGGATAATTTAAAGCAGTATATTATTATGGGGCTTGTTCAGCAGATTTCACTTCTGTCTTTGTCTTTGAGCAGCAGATTGTCTGCTTGAGTCCCACACCAGCACATTTTATAAATTAAACTACTATATGTTAGACTAGCTACATGGAAGAAAATACAAATACGCTTCTAATAAAATAATAATAAAATGCAGAGGTGGAGCTCTATTAGAGCTGATAGTGGTATACTCTAGGTGCATTAGACTATATTTAGGCAAATTTAATTAAAAGCAGTACCTTGATTTTGGTTAGAATAATAGCCATGGGTTATTTTTATTATATAAAAAAAAAAAAAAAAAAAAAAAAGATACACAGTTGTGGCTAGTGAAAATGATCGGTGGCTAGTATCTGTTCAAAACCACAAGCCACAGTGGCCAATGAGAGAAAACGTTACTGTCAATCCCTGATTGTGAATGTAAAATTGTGAATCAAATCGAACTGAATCGTGACTTGAGTGCATCATTACATCCCTAGTGACCAGATGTCCCAGTTTTTGTAGGGCTGTAGTCAACCAAAGAAATGGCTAGTCAACCAAACACCAGCGCTGTTTGAGCTGGATGACCAAAGACAAGCGCCCTGTCACACTGTGACGTGAGTGTGTCACACACTCGTGCACCAGCCCCAAAATAACAAAAGTCAACAATGTATACAGTCACAGGACAAAGTTTAGCAATGCACTCAAGGATATGACAGACTCACAACATTTCAGCGTAGCTTTGTAGCTGATGCCAACAGTCAAAGTCAAGATCTATTGGCTAAACCACACATGCACAGCATGTACACATACAACCTAAGCCAACACTGGACCTGCTATATAAATGCAAAAAGTGCAAGCAACTATTCCACCAACAAAACTTTTGGTCAACCAAGACCTCACTGACTAATTACTCAACTAAGGGATCAAAGGCTGTCACCCTAGTATTTTCTACTCAAATCCTATGTCCTAAAAATCAGTGTCCCACATTTTTACTGTTGGCTAATATAAACTTTTATGCAAACTTTTTTTTTTTTTTAGGTTGAGTTTGAGGTTTATACCAAATTCATTATACATTTGTCTGATGTCATTGTCATCTTTTTTTTTTTTTTTTTCATACTCCCACACTTTCACACAGCAGGCTCTGACAGGCATACAGGCAGCCTCAGCTCTGATTGGATACTCTACCACAGCCATTCCCAAAAACCTCACAAAAAACACTGACTGTTGGCTAAAAGATGTTTCAAAGTAATATATTTGAAGTAAGTTTAAGTATATAACTGTTATTAATTTCAAACTCAATTTCTTTTTATGTACTTAAAGTAGACAACCTTTGGTGACTCTGGTTGCTGGCTCATTCAGAGCAAATGCTTGTATAGCTCCTGTTTCTCCTGACAGCGCTGTGAGTTGAAATGTTTTTAACCACCGCACACCACCCAACTCGGCTGCACACCAATGCGCTCTTGCGTGTGCTTTCACATACACATGAATGGAATTTGGCGCACTGTGTCCTCTGTGAAAGCGACTTTAAACTCACATTTTCTCTCACTTTTGCTCATTTTTAATCTGATCACCAACTGTTTTTAAAACGTTTCTGAAAAGAAATTTTTCTCTTTGGTTTTAACTCAGTTTGAGATCCACAACAAAAAATAATCATCTGTTCCTTTCCCCATAAAAAATACTACTCCAGGTATGTTTTTGAGATTTAGCAGAATAGGGGACCTTTAATAAATTCCTGGATCCAGGCTGTCATCTGGATCCAAATTAAAAATGATTCATTGTTCACATGCAAACTTAACCTCCTTGGCAGGGGTGATAGGATTAGACAGGGATGTGATTGACTGACATTTTAAAGCCCCCAATTCCATTGTGCAACTAATTAAGTTGGTTGACAACAATTCAGTAAGATGTCTGTGTATAAAAAGGAACAAGTTAGAAAGGCAGAGTCTGTATTTTTAGTATTAGATATATTGAATGCTCCTGATCTTTAGGTTCTCAAGCGACGCTGCATTTCTAGAACATTATTCTGCACTGCATGGATCCATAAGGGTCATCACATGTGTCACATTTTTCCACAAAAGGTATAGGTATATGAGCTGGTTACTTCAGTAGCAAAGTGTTGCACAATACTCACATCATTTCCATGACTGAATAAACAACCAATGGGACTCAATGGAGATAAATATCAATAGCTTGTTCCTTTATGAAGACTATATGGCTGTTTAGCTGAAATCAATGTCTTTTTTTTTTTTTTTTATAGTGCCATTATCAAACATTAGCTCAATAAAGTCATTGTGCTGCTTGTGCACTCTTTTTCTCTCATTAGCAGAAGCTGATGTGGCACAGTCCAGGGCAGGTCCTGAACACCTGCAAGTGTTTCCAGAGGCCTCAATCAAAGAGTAGGGGGCTGAGAGGGGCCTCACTCCTCACTTATCGTCATTTAGACCTGTGCATTAGTCACATCGTCCCTCTGAGTGCCACTGTCTGGTTCTATATGAGGGACACTGAGACCAGGGCTTTGCAGGAGGCAACTGAAGTAAATAATTTTCTTTCTTTTTTTTCTGTGTTCATCTGTTAGTAAGACATCTAAATGTTTTTAGTGTATAAGGAAACTACCCAGGCCTACCGCAATACCTCTTTTCCTACAAAGAAATGACTCTGGTCTCCCTTTGATTGAGTTTGATTTCCAGGGGCGGGACTTAACGGCGTACAGTCAGAGAAACAAAGGGTGATAACATAAGCAGAGGGTTAACTCCGACAACAACACACATGGCAGCGCCTGTTTTGTGATTTTTTCCTGAACGAGGACAGCAGCAGAAGCCAGTTGTATAAATCTTGGGGGGAAAAGTGGGTTTGTTTGAATGTGGTTGTTATGTCAGACATCCACTGTTCCACTGTTACAGGGTATACAGAAACATTATCTACAGTACAGTAGATTTAATCATATCTGGGATATGATTCATCTATAAATACTTAAATATCACTCAGGTGATAATAGGGCTTTATTTCAGAAATCAATTATCAGCGGAGTTCAGCAAACTTTTTTACACAAACGCCAGAGTCATGTGATCAACGGACAGTCTACTATACAAGTGCATACAGAGTCAGCTTTAAAATTCAGACATGTTTGACTGTGACTGAGGTCTGGTTAAGTCTCTATAGCACACACATTTGCAGATTTGGGTGTTTAAACCTCACGCTTACAGAAGTGTGTGAGGCGACTACTGTACTGTAATGGCAGAACTGGGGCAGAGATGTGGGTGATGTCACAGGCAAGAGAAGACTGTGCTGAAGATGAGTTGCTGGCTGTGCAGAGGTGGGGCACTGAGCCAGAGACTGGAGCCAGCCGTGGAGAGGCGGGTCGTGGAGCCAAAAACTGGAGCTGGCCAAGAAGCGGTGAGGAGCAACGGTGGGCTAAGCTGGACCTCTGGAGGAAGTGTGGAACAGCGGCGAAATGAGACAGACCTCTGGAAAAAGCGTGGAGGAGCAGCGGGCCAAGATTGAGACTAGAGGTAGTGTGGAGCAGCACCAGGCCGAGACAGACACAAGCGCTTATGTGGAGAAGACCGGAGCAGGTAAAGTAGATAGGAACTTGATCCACCATTTGAGACTCCAGTGAGAAGCTGAACACAGGTAAGTACTCACAGGCATCAGTCAGGACTGGCAAAGCTGAAGTATTGGGTCTGACAGGAAAGAGCTTCTGTACAAATCTGAAGTAGATGAGCCTTGGTGTCTTCACAACGAAGAGTGTTGAACAATCTGGCAGAGGTGAGCTGGGCTGAGGCTGCTTATATTTATGGATGAAATAAGCTTCAGGTGTGCAAGTTGGTGTGACTTGATGACAGACAGACGTTCACAAAAACTGGCTTGGAATGTGGACCATGACACCCTGCAACTACCACTGACTCATACAGACTCGGTGCATTTGTGAATCATGGTAAAATGTTTGTAAATCATGGTCTAAACATCTTGTAGGTTATGTTTCCCCAGGTAAGTGTCAACTCTGCGACAAACTGGAGCTTTTCCAGGGTGTACCCCATGACCAATTTATCATATTTAATCACTAATATAAAATTACAATGTAAGAATAATTTTAAATATAACTTTACTAACTTTAACGCCATCTTCTCTTTACTAAATCATGTAAACCCACTAATAGAAAAAGTGTCTTGTAGTAAAATCGTGTGATAATTTGAGCCGGGCGCATGGGGCCAGACAAAACTGTCCTGTGAAATCCCATCAGAGTGTGACGGGATCCTTCCAGAGCCACTACAGAGCGGCGCCGGAGCACACCAGGATAACAATCAGTCAATCAAGAGCTGGATATGCTCCGTGAAATGGAAGTCCCGGCAGATCGCCTCCTGCAGCCTCATTACAGGGATGAGTAAGTGTGCATATCCTCCGTCATTATCCCCAACCACTGTGCACTGGCGGAGCACATATGGATATACAGCAGACAGTGAAGAGCACTTCTTATATACTCCTTTATAGGGCGGTGGGTTTCATTAGAGCTTCACACATATCAGCCTCACACAGCAATAAAAACACAATACCCCAACTTTATTCAACGCCTGGTCACTTCTTCAGGCTTTATTATCTTAATAAAAGGTAAAGGTTTACTGACTCACCAGTATCAAACACTTAAATGAATTTTAGAGCTTATTTTAACCACCAGCCAATGGGAGAAATCCTTATTCAAGCATGTGATTAGCCAGAACTTGTTCAGAATCCTTTTAAAAATCTCTGGATTCAGATGGTGTTCTGAATGCACACAAAAAATGTATAATTTCCTCCTTGGCCCAAACAACCATTGAGCCCACTCTCACAACATAAAGAGATAACAATATACACCATCTCTAAGTCTGAAGGCCAATACATACACTGTAAGAATTGAGAATTTTTTTGAGAAGAAAGTTAGTTTCAGGTCATTCAGGACATTTCATCCTTCCATAAGAACCTGAAGTACTGCTGTGATTAGGCCGGGAGTTAGGTGGGATTGTATACAGTTGTATAAAGTGTATAGCAATACTATACATAGTCTATAGCCACTAAATTGTTTTTTCTTGTCAAAAAGAGGAGAAAATTGGCTTTGATTATAATGTATAGTCAGACATACTTTATTTACTGCATTGATATTTGTGTTCTTGTTCAGTTGCTCACACAAGCAGACTCCAGCATTTTCATTCCTGGGCATGCCCATTTGTGGGCAAAATCAAAACGCACACACCCAACCATGCACATAAAAAATAAAGGCATCACCCACCATACTAACAGGCTAGCCACCAACCCAGCCATCCTACAGTGTTCCCAGTAACAGCGATCTTCCAGCTGCTCTCTCACTAATTTGTGGCCCTTCGTGGATAATCTCCACCTCAGCATGTGCTCCTTGCCAACATCTCCAACTTGACATTTTGAATTTCCACTTTGAGGAACAAAACCTGCTAGCTAACATTAATTTGCTGCTATGTACATTTTAAATGTCTCAAAGAAACAGAGAAATAATCTGGCTGATTTCTAGCGGAAATTCTCACAGAAAACTAAGCACAACTTTTCAACAACATCCCATACATGGCACGTTTGACCCATAACACAATAGTTCTTAGCCACCTGCCAAAAGTTCTGCTCAGCTGATGCATTGAGAACAGGCTGCAAGAACTGCCGAACCAGGAAAGAAAATTATGTCATTTATTTCTAGCTTCTTGGGAGTATGTCATGGCCTTAATGGTTATTGCCTCAGCAAAGAATTCTCCTCTTTGTCCTACCATCCCAACATATGGATGAATCTACATGTCCCAGAGAGAATAAATGTGAGAGTGAATGGTTGTCTGTGTAGCATACATATATAAAATATATGTACTTAATTAAGTCAAATATTAAGAGTATTATAATACTGCATCGGTACCAGTCACCCTTGTGCTGACATGTAGATTAAAACACCTAAACTAATGTCTAAGGAGGGAAAGGTTAACCAGCAGGGACTCAGTATAATAGATAAAGACCACCAGAATCAACTTAAATTGGATTAAGTATAACATTTATTTACACTGTTAGGCAGAATAGTGTACTGAGGCACAGGTAAATATTGAAAGGAATGTAATTTTGAACAGAACCGTTATGCAGAATTACTGATTAAATATGATGAATTGTAGTGGAGTGAAGTTATAGTATGACTCATTAAATTATTGGAGATTTTAGGGAATAAAGGTGGAATGAGACTCTAAGACTATTAACGCCAACTCTGTCACACAACACTGGGCTTACTGTGCTTGGAGCAGGAGGGGGAGGGGACGATGACGACAGCCAGTCTCCAGGTTCAGCCGGCGGCTCGTATGTTGGTCCTTGCCCTTTTGGATCCGTGGGGTGTCACAGGGCTGGTCTTTCTGGTCCAAGCCGCGGTTCGTAGGGTTTGTCTTCCGACAGCTCCACAAGCCAATCGCCAGATGTCACGTTAGGTTTGAACAGCGGGCGTGATGCCGCTTATGGGAGAGTTTAGCTGTTGTTCAGCGTAAGGCACCATCACAGTCTCAGAGTATGGCAAATGTCCTTTAATGCCAAATGAAAAATTCAATAAAAATCTTTCACAGTGGCTAACAAGTATAACTTCTTAAAATATTATTATTATTATTATATTATTATATTATTAAATTATTATATTATTTTCCCGCCGCTTCCTGTTTCTTCGTCTGCGTCCTGACGCTGTTTCCTGTGTCCCATCAACTGTTTTTCATTGGTCGCTGGACACCATGAATTCCCAGATGGATCTGTAAACAGCCCACACTACAGGAGTGCGTCCAGAGTCGGCTTTAAAATTCAAACATGTTTGATTGCTTGCGACTGACGTCAGGCCAGGTTTTTGCGGCGCGCACACTTAACGATTCGAGTCTTTGAACATCACACACTAACGGATTTCAGGGTTGACTGGTGATTACGATTCCCTGCAACTGTTGTTGACTGGTAAAGACTCGCTGCAACTGTGAATCGTTATAAAATCAGGCAAAAAAATCGTGTAGTGTGTCCCCAGCTTTAGAAGACACAGAAGACGAAGGAGAGACGAAGGAAGCTGAAGAGACTGAAGAAAAGACTAGAGACTGAGCAGAGGATCTGGGTGTGTCCATTACTCCGTGTTAAACGGGCGGCCTTCTGTTCTCTGCAGTGATAGTGGGGAGATCAAATTACCTTTGCTAGACGCAAATGTGTTTTACTCCACTTCAATTTAACTAGATTTTAAGGCATGTTACATTTAAACTGAGTGGAACGTTTTGTAGCAACCAACATAAACCATTTTGGTGAACAATGGTACTGAATAAGCATATATCCAACCAATATTAAACATGATGATTTTAACAGTTTGCACAAAAACATAGTTATGACATTTTCCTGTAAAGTAACATGTTAATGCATGAAATCCATCTTTTGAACAGATGAGCGATAAAGTCTTTAATATGCATACTTTTATTGGAATGAACAACAGGCAGAGGTAGTGACCACAGTCCGTCTTGTCCACTAAGTAGCAGTATTGCTCCATGTTTCGAGTCCCCCCTGGAATTCGTAAAAGAGTTGGAGTGCTCTTATCGCACATGTTAGAAGTTTATGGCAGATTTATGACTTTTAAGTCAACAAAGTTGTCATGAGGGGTACCAGAAAGCAGATACCATTCTTATTCATTGTCCTTGGGTCACTATAGGTCAGACACCTGGCTCCTAAAAGGAATGTCCTTTTTGAGTTAGAATATCAGCAGCGGGCCAATACTCCTACATCTGGTATTGTCATCCCTCTGACTAACTGGCCATTGTCCAGAATGTGCCCTGCCTCAGGACAGTGGCCTCTGGGAAATCTCCAGCCAGCCTCAATTCCCATCAAAAGTAACAGAAATTATTGAAATAAATGTATGCGAAACTTACAGGAAAACATTTTATTTTGTCTATAAAATGCCAGTCAGATAAATAAAAAAATTAGTGAATGGCTGTCTGTGTATGAATGTCAGCCCTGTGACTTGACTGGCCATTGTTCAGGGTCCACCCCACCAAAGACCCATAGTTGCCATTTACCCACAGCCCCTAAATGAATAAGCAGAAGATGAATGATTAACATTTTGTTAACAGTGCTATTGTTGTCTGTTTTAAGCTTCTATGAACAATTACTTTACTCTCCCTGCAACACTGAACAGGCGAATCTGCCCTTGTATGGCAACATGGCAAACCCTTGGTGCAATAATTGTTGTATAATATAATATAATATAATATAATATTGTGTATTGCATATTTCTCTGCTGTAAAGGTGACAGAGAACTAAGTTTTCATCTGGATCACAGTTAGCTTTGACAACAAAAAGCTTTAAACAGCAGCTCAAACAGGTGCCATGAGCAATAACTGTGTATAAGGAACCTCCCTTTCTTATACGTCAAAGGCCATGAGGCTCTTGTAAACAAACAGCAGTTTCTAAGACAGCACTGCTCAGGAGTCAGCACAGAGGCAAGTGTTCTGTTTGATTTTATTCACAAACTTTATACACAAACAGGCCTCTTCTGCTACACACTGTAGTTATTTTATAGTTTTTAGCTAGTCCCATCCAATCTTGTAGTCGGCTCCTCTGAGGCTGTCCACGAAGACCTGGAGAGAAAGAGGAAATAAATAAGCGAAGTGATGCAGTGAACATAAAAAGTTTATTTAGTAGCTTTTAGAGTATTATTTTCAAACCTTTTGAATTATCTGCTACAGAAAACAGCTATGATTCGCTGATGTATCTTGCTAAAGCTACTAAAAACACTAGCTTCCGCCTTCATTGTGCTCAGGCTCAAACTGAGCAAAGGATCATGGTCTATGTAGTTCTCTCTGTTTTTTACCATGCCGCTACAACTAAAGTATGCAGGAAGTCTACCGTTTGATATCGTAACAAGACCACAACAATATCCAGAGACTTTTGCTATTGCGATATTGCCAATGCTGTTACATCTTTAGTCGCTAGCCCTCTTCCAAGTTGCTGACAAGGTGTGCGTGAATCATTTCATCTTGAGTGTCTATCAAATCTTGTTCCATGATTGGCAAAATTGACAAATTTGACTTCTGTTCAGTTCAAAACTACACTTGATTTGCGCTGCTTGGAATATCATTTGGTGCCTCCACGTAAAAATGAATGGTCGCCGGTCACTTCAGTCACTTTTGGTGTGAGTCCTCTCTTGTATTACAGGCTGCTTGTATGCTGCAATATGTGCTGAATGATACAGTGTCTCCAGGATGTACAGGTTGCACATAGTTGTCTTTCCATTTGCTGCGAGACAATCTGTAACCATTTGCTTATGGCGGTACTCCACAAGCCTTAAGAGCCAGGCGTGCAGTGTGCCACCAAGTTCCAGCAGAAGGAGGAGAAGAAAAATGGCTGAACGCTGCAGAGTAAAGTGTCTCTTTACAGCTAGTTTCTTTTAAAGGCAGAATTAAAGAGCATCATTTTTCACTGAGCGAACACTATGTGGGCTGGAGCTGTCAGAGTCCAGAGCACCGCTGATGGGAGGGGGGAGGCTGAATCAGCACTGTCCCAGCTCTGGTGACGGTTGGTTGGCCGGTCCAAGTGGCTAACTGTGGTGAGGCCCGCCAGAACAGCTCCACACAGCCAGGAGGTGACTAAGGCCTGCATTCTGATCAATTAACCCTCTTCTTCTACATTATGTAAAACAGATACACAGACTTCATCCTCTGATTCATATTTCATCTTTGAATTAAATGTTGGGGTTGTGCAGTGGTGTTGCTGAGTTTGCTGAGTATGTGGTGCCACTACAGCTTGCCTACTGTCTTGTCAATAAAACCATGAAAAGGTCAAATATCTTTAAAAATGTTGAGGTTAGCACTGCAGTTTTCTAGCCTGGCAAGCCAGACTCTTCAACTTTCTTTCCAAGGACAGTCTGGTTCCTCACTCAGAGGGAGACGATTTGCAACTGGCCTATCATAGTCATTTATCTGGAGCACATCTTACGAATGTAGAAGGTAACCAAGTTAGCGCTGACTACTGAGCTAATTATAGAATTTCTCTGGCCTGTTGAAGTCTTTTTGCAAGTTAGGGTTAGTGTTTCCCAGACTCCAAATGAGCCAGAAACAGATCAAAATGTCATAACAAATTCCTAACTTATTGTTAAGAAAAAGTTATTGAGTTTTAAAACATAATTCCAAAAAAAAACAAAAAAAAACAAATGTGGTGTATTATTATTATTATTATTATTATTATTATTATTATTATTATTATTATTATTATACTACAGCTTCACTTATTTACAGCAGAGAGAAGCGGAGAGATATGGAGCGGGACTTGTGTTGTACTTTGTTGTATTGTTGTTTTTTTTCATTCTGTATAATATAATATAATATAATATAATATATAACACAATTGCTGTAAATTCAACAACTCCTGAAAACCAGCATTGTCTTGTGCTTATCCAGTGAGTGATGAATATGAGCAGAGAGACAGAGGAGACATGATAAAGGATTTGCGAAACATGAGCTATGATCACTAAGGTGTCTTTCTTTGCAATGTTTCTGTGTTGCATCTCCATATTAAGGTTATGTTTACCTCTTTAATGATACCAGACAGGTTTATAGAGGAAAGCGGCTGTTTCATGAGGGGCAGTAATCAAAATGATTGTGTCTTTTTTGCATGTATGCAGTTTGTTGGGACTGTTCAATCCCCACCAAAGAGGCTTCACATTCAACAGCACTCATTTGTTTTGGATCTTGAACACTGTCCAGTCCTACTATTTTTATAATCTTTTCCATAGCAGAGGTTGATCAATATATTGGTCAGCCGATACATTGGGCCGACTTTTGCATTTTTTAGACAATTGTTCTTGCACTTTTATGCTGATTTTTGGTCAGGCACATGTCCGGATAACCATGGGCTTAAAGAACCCCAGTGTTTATAGGCCATTGCTTGCTCTGAATTTTATCAGTATTGCCATCAGCCATTGAAAAACCCATAGTCGGTTGACCACTATTCCATACCATTGGCAAAATAATTCCAGACACAAGGAGTGAAAAAAATGTGTTAATTGTTTAAAAGAGAGACTGTAAGCTTTGTGTCTCAACAGATAATGCATTTACCCTTAAACTAGATGGTTCCTGGTTTGATTCCAGCTCTGGGCACTGTATCTTTAATGTTGCGAGGTGGGGACAATGACTTGGCGGAGGTCTACACTCATACAATGCTTCAAACCCAGATCTAGTATTTTTTTTTTAGTAAACAGACATTTTTTTCTAGTTACCAAGATCAAACTGAGCCATACTGACTGGACCTGTACCACTCAGTGAAACTTGTGTTTTATGAGAAGAGTAGCTGTTGAGTCCCTCTGCGGTGTGAATTACTCTGTGGTGTGTCTGCCGACTGGATGTGCCGGGTAATATTCACAGATCAGAGCGCCATTCATCACCTCCGTCAGCGCTGTTCACTCTATCCCACCAAGTCCTCATTCATCAGACGCTTTGTTCAGTCAGCCTCCCACGGCACCCCAGCACAAACACTCTCCACTCTCCGCACTCTCTCCACAGTCTCCGCTGCAGCCCACAACACCACACGCCGGCAAGGATGAGGGAGTGCTGCAGGGAGGGAAGGAGCTGCTACCTAACACAAACGCAATAAGTCAAGAGGATGTGGACTTTTAATTAAATCGTTCATCTTTTTGTCATTCGCCGCTGGATTGATAGTAAATGAACTGGCACGGCCAAATTGACACTCTTCAAAATGTGAATGGGGGGATAGCATAGTGAGAAATTTGTTGTCTTTATAGCTGTAAGAGATAGGGCCCCAGTATTCATTAAAAAGAGACATAACCAAATCAAGACATCAAAACTAGATGCCCTTCTAGAGCGCAGACCACTGTCAAGGCTTTTATTCTAAATATCATCATAAAATTGTAAAGATGAACCCTAGACTTGGACTCAAATCACAGGTCTTCTAGTTCAGTGGTAAATGCTCTATCCATTGCAACGACTCAAGTGACCTGCTGCATCACAACTCTAAAGATAAGTTGAAGTTTGCCTCTATGTCTATCTGCAGAGCTACAGCCTGGGTAAACATTGCACATTGAGAAGGTTATTCTTGAGGGGGAGAAATATCATTTCATTTATGTCACCAAGCAGCAGTTTCACATGGACAACATGGAGAAGGAGTAGACATGGTGCTCAATAGCCATGATTTCAAGTTAAGATGGTATAAATCGATGGCTTTATACAAACACACGTAAAACAAACACGCTGCTGCAATGTTCTGAGTATAATATCTCACAATGGTAAATAAGCCACAAAAATTGAAAATAAAAGAACAAGTCAATCAATCAATCCACCACAATTTTCTCTAGGTCTGCATGTCGTGTTATTGTGGCTTCTCTATGGGTACTCCAGCTTACTCACCACTGTCCAAAACATGCATGTGTTAAGTGAATTGGTGACTTTAAATTGCCCCTAGTGAATGAATGTGAGAGTGAAGGGTTGTCTCTTTGTGTCAGTCCTGCAGCCAACTGGTCATTGTCCAGACCATACTTCGCCTAAAGCCCCCTTTCACAGAAGGCACCGAGTCAGGGATTGGAAGGGGAAGTTAGCAAGTAGCAGTCTCATTTTTAGAAACAGAATTTAGCCTCATATTTGTTTACCATCTCAACATAAGTAATAATCAGGACCTCCTCAATCCTCTCATAATTGCACCATGAGGGCTACACACCTGTATTCTAGGCTAACTTTCTACCATGACAATGGTAAACATTCCATTTCTACCGCGTTGTCTGAAAGGACCTTTCAGGCTTTGTGATTGGACATGCTAAGCTGACATTACAGGACTGGAACCTATGCCCAAGTTGATTTTTTTTTTTTTTTTTTACTTCTCAGCTTGGCGGCAGGTCGTTGTGCTTGTTGCCCATTGTGTCCTATGTGAAAGAGCCTCAGACCCATAGTTGCTGGGATAGGCCTCAATCACCTGTGGCCCGTTCCTAAGGTAAATAAGCGGAAAAGGATGAATGACTGAGAGAAAATATACTCTTTATTGGTGTCCTAACTGCTTGCGGTTGCTTGTGGTTGCCTACAGTGCGAAACAACTATCAAATATCCAAACTAACTTTATTCTTTTATAACTTTTGTGCACTTATTCTATATTCATTGCAGTAATGGACCATTTCCACCTTCTTTCACCTGCTTTTGAGACAGCGCCGTTCCACTTGTATGTCACAGTGGATAAACGTTCCCGCTCATTGACCACCGTCGAGGCTGATCATCTCCTTGGAGCTGTTCTAAATGTGCTCTAATACATCTTAGCCTTTCCCTGAGATATGTACTTAACTGTCCCCTCTGATAGATATGCTCTGCCTAGATGCATCCCTCTCTGCAGATGGATAGTCGAGAGCGGCGGGGCACAGGTAGACAGGGAGGAAGGCTGAAGGTGAGAAGAGGCCATTTTCTGGTGTCTTTGACGGAGTGTCTTCGGGCCGCGGCTGCTAACAGTCAATGAAATGCATCAGGACATGTTACATTGGCTGGAGATGGAGGCAGAGGAAACGGGAAATCCATTTCAATGTCATTATTCTTGTCTTCAGGTGGCAGACTGCGTGACGCAGTGATAAGAGCTGGGAGGAGTCGCCAAAGTCTGAGCCCAAGTCAGAGGAATGGTATTTTAAAATGAAAACAACTCAAGTAGAACCAAAAGTAAGGAATATGATATTGAAATAATAAAAAATAAAATAAAATGTTTAGTGTTCTATGTTTTAAAAATAATTCTTTTTCCCCCCAATTTTCCCATTAGGAGTTGTGGATGGCCTGAAACTTAGAGCAGAGACAAGGTCTGAAACTTAGAGAGGAGACTCAGATTCAGTTTACACTGTCTATGGATAAAGGTAGGGACAGTTCCACTTTCAAAAGGGATCCAAAGAATAATGAACTGTGCCCACTTTGAGTTACTGTGGGTAAACAGCAAACCAAACTGAATTTTTTTGAGGCGCCGAGACACTGAGGGGCATCAGCCCTCACCCCATGCTCAATGCTGCCATGTGCACTTAGTGATGTAAGCTGCTGATGTGATGAGTCTGGTCAATCACAGTAAATACATGATGCAAGAAATCATGGACACATAAATGTGTTCTACACTTGTCAAGCATTATATACGTTTTTGTTAGGTAACAATCAACCTTATTTGCCGGAATATGATCAGAAGTAATTCACTGAAATAGGACAAGCAGTTATAGATGCAATCAAAGATGCAACACTGTAGCGGTGTGCAGTGCATTTCTCTCATTATCTCAACTGTATTTATTATTAAAATACCATAAAACTGAACTTCAGATGTCCTGACAAAAGTTTTTTTTAGCCTGTGGCCTGGAGCCTCTGTCAACAGCTCAGTGTGATGAGACTGAAGGCTCATAGACTCATAGACTGTGCAGAGCAGCAGGGATGGAGCAGAGCAGCCTCAGGGACTAGGAGCCACTAAAGAGGAAACCTGGGCAGATTTTTACACAAAAACAAAAATGAATGCCCAAATAGTTTGATTTATGCTGTAGTCTGTGCAGAGCAGTAGCTAATTTTTTAAATGGAAGACTTCTTAATAATAATAAAAAATGTTTTGTCTTGACCATAAATTGTGTTCATAGGCTATTTTTTTCTACAATGTACGGGCTGAGAATATTATTATATCATCTCAAATGCACCAGAATACAGGAAATCACATTTCTGTTCAACATTTCTTGTGGGTGAACCCTCAAACCCCCATGCCTTATAGAGTTTTAAAAAAATAAATAAATAAATAAAAAACTTATGTTAATATTTATGTTTTTTTACTAAGATTTTGACAAATGTACATCCTTTTTGTAGTTGTGGGGTAGGGGAGCAAACCTAAAATTGTGCCTAGGGCATCAACAGATCTGACCAAAACAGCAAAAAAAAAAAAAAAAAAAAAAAAAAAAAAAAAACAGCAAAGTTCCATTACCAGATGACCAATTGTCTGGAATTCATTTTTTATGTACATTGCTTTTTTTTTTTTTTTTTATCAAAATAAGTCAAAATGAAACCCATCCACCTTAAAATGTTTAAAATCAGTTTTTTGCAGTGATCACTCAAGAGAACTCCAGTGGCACTGTATTTATGGGGAGCATGGGTTAAGATTAGATCAGTTAGTCTGGACTTAGCATACCATTTTGAATTTTTTTCTGAATGTGGTTGTGTGAAACACTTGAGCAGATTGGTCGAGTCAGCTGAGGTCTGAAACACAGTCTGTCCACAGAGTTTAATTTAAGCCGAACTCTGATTTGTTCGTGTTTAGACAGTAACGTGGAGAAAAGCAGCCATCCCTGCAGACCGGCTCACTGCTGCTGTGGTGAGCGCAGCAGCTGTCAGTGAGAGAACATGTGGACTAAAGCACAGGGAGCTCCAGAGGCAGTTAATGAGCGAGGCATGTGTGATCGCACCACAACCTCCAACACAACAAGGATCAGCGAACACCATTATCATGAAAACATGTGACAGGGCGATGGTAACAATTCAATCCAAGCTCTCGTCATTTTTGGTAAAGATACACTCCCTGATTTTTTTCTTGTATTTGAAGAAGACTAATTCCTGAGTCCACAGCAGCTTAATGGAAGTCATCTCTGAAAAAAATGAGATCATGTGACCTCATCTGGGCTTTATTTTAAAGAGTTTCTGACTGAGGGTTAACTAGAGCATGGACTGAATTTTTTGACCAAGCACACGCTCAGAACAAAGGGGATAGTCCCATTTGGATCAGAGCCACTGGTTATAGATCTTTATCACAAAAAAAACAAACTTGTCAGTAGTCACATTACAATGCTGTGGTCTCCATGACTTTGCACTAAATCTCTCTACCTTGTGCTCTCTGTACTGCTTCTGTTAGGCTCAGCCCTGTCCATTCTTTTATGTCAAATGTATATGGTGAGTCAGCGTGTATGGTGTGTTTGTAGAGCGGTCGTACCCTTGCAACTGAGCGGTTGCATCTTGGCAAAGTTGCACTGGGCCACATACAGTATATTGCACAACTCCAAGTATGGCTCCAAGTAGTTGCCAGGGCACGTTGACGGCCACACTCTGGTCAACGGTGTCGACCCACCAGCTAAACTACATGAGGGTAGTCTGGTGAATGGGGAAGGTAGAGCTCTGGGCAATAGTGCCAAGTAGTCAACGGCATCTCTACAGAGGGCAGAAGAACTATGGAAGTCAATGGCCCATCTAGGGGCAGAGAAACCAACATGAAGAGGAACAGGACCTTATATCTTGGTGCGGAAAGCAGCCAACGACCTGCTGCAGTATTTAGATAATCAACATGACAGAAAAGAAGCAGTTACTCATAGTGTTATCTTATTTCTGGGTAGCATTTGTCTGAGGCAAAATGGAGTGAGTGTTTTCAACAAGCTTCCTAAATTTCATGTTTGCAGACTGGAAACAGTTACAGAGGCAAATACCCACAAATAAGCCAGACAAAGGCTATACTTTTTTTTTTTTTTCATAAAGAATTTATTCATGATTATCAAGTAAAGTAAAGAAGAAAACTTAAATGCTATCAACAATTAGCTGTAGCTCACTACTGATGACAGCCAATAAACAGTGTCGTATTAAATTCTGTTAGACTGAAAATGTTTCAAATGAAGCACAGACCAAGTATATATTTACTGCTGAGGCTGACTCACAGTGAGATCGATGGTGATGTTTTGTAAATGTAAACATGCTCATTTGTGTAACTAAAGATAACCTATTTTAAGTCATATCCTGTAGTAAACTGTATGTTTTGTCTCTGCATGTGTGTAGTATGAAATGTAGTGTAGGGGCCGGTCATCGTCAGAGCAAAAACTATTTTATTTTTGGACTCGGGTATTTTACGGCACTTGCAACCATGACTGGAACTATCGCGACATGACTTCCGGTTGAAAATGTGGAAGTGTGAAAAAGGTTTTTTAGTTAGGTCCAAGCTTGTGCCCATCTTTCAACACTGGACTAATGGCAGCAGCAAATCCAACTGGAAACATATTAATTCGAGCGCTGGCTCCAGGTGTTCAGACCAGAAAACAACAGGAAAAAAGAGGAAAAGAGACAGAAGAAAAATCTCACATTAAAATCAACTTTATTATCCCCATGGGGAAGTTTGTCTTCTGCATTTGACCCATCATTCAATGCTGCTGGAGCAACCTGTCAGGAGCAGTAGTACAGCACCCACTTTGAGCCAGGACCTGGTCAGGAGTACCTAGATGGAGGATTAGCCTGTTGTGCATGTTTTAGCATGATAGGGGAAAGCGGAGCACTTGGAGGAAACCCACCCAGACACAGGGAGAACATGCAAACTCCACACAGAAAGGCCCCACCCATTTGGTTCAGGAATCGAACCTGGGACCTTCTTGCTGTGAGGGTGAACGTGCCAACTACATTGCCACAGTGTCATATATAAGGCTTTTTGGGCTCAATGGCAGGAGTAAATAAGGCATTTACATCTGAACTAAAGGCTGTCCTGTGGAGGTCTGTGCCCTCCAAGTGCTTCTAGTATCTTACTTTTTTCTCCTAATCAGCAAAAAACTAAATATGACTAATGACTTCTTTGTACTGAGTAATGCATAATAATTCCTTTCAGTTTTAAGCTATCCTTTTCTATTTGGTGTGTAACCCTCAGTCGCAGGACTGCATTCACATCTATGCATGCAGTATAACACAGAGTCTATTGTGACTGCAGCAGTTTTTTTTTTTTTTTTTTTACTTCACATATAGGCTATAGTCCTGGAGGATCGGTTGAGTACCCTAGCAAAGAACAGAATGAACATGGCTTTCATGCTATTAGAAGTAAGTCAAAAATGTTGTTGACTGCCCATCAGCGGTAAGACCTGCATTTTCAAGTTATTAAAGATCACTACATTAGCATTTCACCTTTTATAACTTAAAATAATGTATATGTAGAAAACATTTCCTCGTGGGGAGCTGTTACTTTGACTTTGATGAGCATTTGGATTAGGTTGTTGCCAGGACAGACTAAAAACCAGGCATTTCGTCTGGGTGGGCATGGTTTAGAGGGACGTCTCCATGGAAACCCAGGTGCACAACCATGACTCATGTGGCTTTTATAGTAATTTTGACAATAAATAGTTATATATATATATATATATATATATATATATATATATTTGTTTATTTGTTAAACTGGTTATGGTTAGGGGACCGGTTAGGATTAGTGAAATGTATTTTATTTTTTATCTTATTCTGTGCTGACAACACAACAATAAACCAACCCTAGGGTTATCCCATAATCTGTTACCAAATAAACTTTTTATTTATTGTTTATTACTTGTTTGTCCAAGATAAGTCAGCTTTGGCATTCACCAACCGCAACGAGACGCACACTCTGAGTGTGTGACATAGGATGTTAAGCCTTGTCTGTCACCCCCTGCTGGCAACGGTGGGGAATGGACAGAGCATAAAATGGCTAATTAGCATGGCTATTAGCAACATTACACTAACAGATAGGTAAATGAGGTGAGTGCTACGTAGTAGCTTAGGCACTGGAATGATCACAAGTCCGGTGATGGTGTATGGGCTTTAGAAATGCACAGGAGCACATCCTTGTTTCATGTGTCTATGTAGAGTAGTGAGACTGAGTGTTTTCAGCTCTTGAGAAAGGCAGCGCCTCAGCATACAAACATGTGAATGAAGATATTGCTCCAGGTGTGTTTCTGAGGTGGAAACGGCATTAAAAAATGATTCAAAGCTCCAAAATGTTTATTAAGCAGAAAAACATGAAAGACCTTTAAATAATGAAAGTTGTGTCAGGAAGGGCATCATGCATAAAAACATATGCCAAATAATCCATGACATTCAAATTTGCTGTTGCCACTTGAAAAAAATGACTTTCTTTCTAACCCCTTATTTATGCGTCACGTGTGGATCAGTTTTGTTGTGGGTTCCAATCCCCACCAAGTGCAGCTATTTTTCACGAAGGCCGTCGCACACACAATGCTTTCTCTGTAAATTAGTCTGATCTATACTGTTCTATATCTAAACTGTATATTTTGCACATCATTTGACTAAACTTTAGTAAATGGTTAAGCTTCCCTTTCCTCAAACAGTAATTACACAAAGCCTTTCCGGAGTAGAGCAGTGGAAAAGCTCCTGGAGTGAGCTTCTGTTATTTACAGCAGTTGTTGGGAGGCGTGTGCCGTATTAGAATGGACTAACCACTGCTTCAGCCTCAGGGACTTTGGCTTATATTTGCAGAGCTTAATTTGAAAAATACCTGGAGGAAGGGACTGGAGCTGCAGCAGAGAACAGAGCGTTTGTGTTTCACCTGCTCGTGCGGCTCATTTATGCAGAACAGAACCACAGAGGGAGCCTTCAGCCGCAGTCTGACAGCAGGATGTAGGATTATAAAAGCAGAGCAGATCTCACACCTGTAACTCTGTCTTAAATCTCACATTTTTCTTGTGCTTTTCACAAAACAAAAGGATACGTTTAGTTTTTTTTTTTAGTTTAGGCTTTATATTATGGAGGTTTATTACATCACAGGGTATTGACCATGGTGATCAGACCTTCTAAATGCACAGTTATGAACCAAGTCTTTGAAACATATCCACTATTTTTTTTCTTTTTTTTTGTGTAATTCAGAAGTTTGTTATACCATGAAACATTAGTCAGATTGCCATTTACACAGAACCATAGTAAGTCTCCCACTCACCTGTCTCCCACTGGTGAGTGGACAAACTGCCTATCTTGTTTACATTAGTAACAGTATAATAAGAGCTTTGTTGCTTAACCACACCCAGAACTGTCACAATTCCCACGCTATTTAAAATACTAAAGGTTTATAGATTACCTCAAGTCTTTGTAGATACACACCTTCACAGTCATTTACACTTAAACCCTTTTTTGTATATGAAATAAAAAGTTATCGCTACACATTGCAGCCATGGCACTGGCTGAAAAACATACTTCTTTGGATGTCACTTAAGTGAACGTTGCATTGTTGGAGTGTATTTTCAGTATAAAATATAAAGACTGCATCCCTTTTGGTCTCTGATTCTCTGAACTATAATGATAACACTAAAGAGAGCATGGTCAGTCTTGGCTTGAAGTTCCACAGTCTCGCATAACATAACATTTAACTCCCAGTTTTTCTTCCTACCATAAGGAACAAAGAAGTAACAACAAGTACAAATGTGAGAGCAGGATTGGAGCAGAGCGTGGTCCTGGGGCTAGAGTCGTGTATACAGAGTAGCCGGCAGCGCCCGGTTCACAGCAGGGTTAATTGTGGGCGGTGGAGCTGGTGGGGCAGTGCAGGATGAGCCTGTCTGCAGATTGAATTAGCCATGTATGCAGCAGGAGGAAGAGGAGGAGGCTTTGATGTTGAACTGGACACACTGCCTACTCACACTAATAATAATCAAACTATTTATAACATCTGCTCCTTTATTTTGGACAAGAACTTTGTTTTTAATCATGACACTGACCTCTTGAGCTTGGATAACTGGACTCATATTTATAATTAATAAATATGAAAGTGCATGTATTTTTGGAGTGGGTTGAATGAGTGAACATGCTACAGACATGCAGTAGGTCTGTAAGATGAGCACTAGACAACACAGAGGGAAATACTGAATTTACAATGTGTTTAGCCTTTTTCTACAGAATACGGAAATGCAAAGTTATGGTAGACTTTATTGTCCCTGCATTTCACCCTTTTTCAGTGAGGCAAGAATGTTAACCTCTTTGACACCATGCTGAGAATTGTGTGGAGAATAACCACTGGCTTGTGGGGCTCTCAGACAGACCCCTGGATCAGCAGCCATGTCTGTTTAAGTCGAAAAGACTAACTAACAAAACATTTTAAAACACAAAAAGAGTATTGTTTCAATGTTATTTTCTGTTTATGGCTCTTCAGTAGTTCATGGCGGTGTGCCACAGTCTCTGTGATGAGATGTAATGTGTGTAACCCTGATATTGTGGTTCCATTATCTATCATTATATATAAGTCACATTTGGACAATATTCCTTGTACAGTGGTTCTAAAAATGTAGTCTAGACCTCTTCTGGTGATACTTGTAGAAGTCTTTTGCAGTTCAAGTTTCTGATTTTTGTAAAAACCTACACTTGTTACCTTAAGTACGCGTTTGGGCCCATTGACTTCCATTATAACCACAGATTTTTGACATCCTGCAATCCTGACATAATACTTTTTTTCATGAAAACCTAATAAATCTAAGCCTTTACCTTCAAAATAAAGGGAAATTAGGTTTTTGGTCATTCAATGGAGGGCTGCTTCTTCTAGCTTGCAAAATGCATGGGAATAAAAACACTGAACCCCAATAAATTGGTCTTGGTGTGTTAGGATCGATGTAACAGAGTGGTGGGAGTGTGGCTGAGAATATATTTTGTTCATGAGGTCAGGAAGGAGTCTGTGAAACTCAAGTATAAAAAGGCCAAATGAGTTCTGTTTATAAACAAGTGGTGTGAATGTACCTGAGAATACTCTTTTGTGTGTGTGTGTGTGTGGGTCTGTGTGAGATTCAAGTGATCAGAATCAAACAGGCTGTTGACATTTTTGTTCTTGACCCAGAGGGGAGAGTCTGTGAGTCAGATGGAATGATTTCTTTTCAGTCAGACAAAGGCAGGAGTGATGGTTCCTTTACCTTGTCATGTTTCGACTGACGCCAACAGTCTTCCTCAGAAGTGTCACCTGACTGTTGTGACATGTCTTTATCAGCTGTTCTTCTCGGGGTGGTCAGCCTGAAGGACCTGACCACGCCCCCTGCTGGTCTATCAGACTGACCACGCCCCCTGACACTGTTTGGTCTCTGTAGAAGAGTGTCCCAGGTCTGAGAGAGCATCAGCGCTCCCTCATCCTGGTCGATGGTGTCTAATCCCTGCTTCCTGATTTCAGCTGCTTCCTTGATCCAAAAAATACCATGGAAACAATGCAAAAAAGAGTATATCTGTGAAACAGGGTTAAATTCCGATATTTGAAAAAAAAACAAAAAAAAAAAAACAACTAAACACAAGTAATGCAAAAGGGGTGAAAGGGGAAGACGAAAAGAAAGAAAGAAAAAAGAAAGAAAAGGCAGAGCAGGAAAACTTGAATTCGGCCATATTTGATCTTTTGAAGAGACTCTGCAGGGTGGCTGGGTGCTCCCTGAAACCATGAGAAAGGGTGAGAAGTTCGGTCACCTGGAAGAAGCTTGGAGTAGAGCTCCTGCTCCTCTACATTGAGAGAATCCAGCTGAGGTTGATGCTCTCTCAGACCTGGGACACTTTTCTCCAGAGACCACAGGGCGTCAGGGTCAGTCTGATAGACCAGCAGGGGGCGTGGTCAGGTCCTTCAGGCTGACCACAGCTGATAAAGACATGTGACAGCAGTCAGGTGACACTTCTGAAGAAAACTGCTGGTGTCAGTCAAAACATGAAAAGGAAATAAATGATAAAGGAAACATCACTCCTGCCTCTGTCTGAAAAGAAATGATTCTGACTGACAGACTTCAGCAGAAACCTGCTGTACCAAGGTCCAATGGGAGAGAGGAGGCTCTCTCTGGGTCAAGAACAAAAATGTCAACAGCCTGTTTGACTCTGATCACTTGAATCTCACACAGACCCCACACACACAGAAGAGTATTCTCAGGTACACTGACTCCACTTGTTTATAAACAGAGCTCATTTGGCTTTGAATACTTGAGTTTCACAGACTTCCTCATGACCTCATGAACAAAATATATTCTCAGCCACACTCCCACCACTCTGTTACATCGATCCTAACACACCAAGACCAATTTATTCATTCAGTGTTTTTATTCCCATGCATTTTGCAAGGTAGAACAACAGAATTTTATTGAAAATGTATAAAATAAAGCTCTGCTGCCCCTGGTGGTTTAGGGGGTCAATCTGACCAAAAACCTAATTTCCCTTTATTTTGAAGGTAAAGGCTTAGATTTATTAGATTTTCATGAAAAAAAGTATTATAATATGTCAGGATTACAGTATGTTAAAAATCTGTGGTTATAATGGAAGTCAATGGGCCTAAACGCGTACTTAAGGTAACAAGTGTAAGTTTTTACAAAAACCTGTCTTTGCTCCAGAAAAAAAAATGCATCAAAACCAATGTTGTTATTAATTATTGACTTAGTCAAGGCTCTAAATAACTTTACCCCAAGAGATCCACTCTGCAACTCAGTTTTGTATAATATGGCAAATTTTGTGTTTTCGTCATTTAAAAAAGTTGGGGTTTTGATGACAAAAAGGCTGTAAAAATTTATAAATTATGAATAAAAAGAAAAAAAAAAGAAAATAAATTTCATATATATGGTTAGGGCTGAAGTAGTAGAAAGGATTTCATGCAAAAAAAAGATAATATTTGACATTTTTATAGCTATTTTATGAGAGGTCCCAAACGGGTCCCTATGTTAATGAGTGTAAGTTTTTTCAATAATCTGTCCTTGCCCCAAAAATAAAAATGCATTAAAACCAATGTTGTTATAAATTGACTTAGTAAAGGCTCTAATAATTTCACCCCAAGTGATCCACTCTGCAACAAATTTTTGGATAAAATGGCAGATTTTGTGTTTGTCATCTAAAATAACAGGATTTTTGATGACAAAATGGTCATAAAAACATATAAATTATTAATAAATGAAAATAAACTTCATATCTATGGTTTGGGGCTGAAGTAGTAGAAAGGATTTCATGCGAAAAAGTAAAAAAATATATTAATATTTGATATTTTTATAGCTATTTTATGAGAGGTCCCAAACGGGTCCCTACGGTAACGAATGTATGTACATTTTTAAGGTGCCCAGAGGGTTAAATCAGTGCAGGTTTAGTCCTGGTTATGGATTTAGTCCTGGCTTTCACCTGGTTTAGTCCAGTCTTAGTCCTTGTTTTGTCCTGATTCAGTCCAATTTTATAGGACATAGGCGATATTTTCTGAGGTGGTATCATAAATGTATTACAGAACTAGATAGTGAATGACGTCACGACTGCTATTGTTTTCAATAGCTGTGCTCATTAGCGCTTTATGCCAAAAAAGTTTTTTACTTCCACGGTACTTATGTGTTGTGCAGCCCATAAAGCAGGCGCACTGCAGCCCCAGAGCAAGCGCACTCTTTTTGCATCAATGGGCATGATGTCGGGTTAGAGCGGTGATGTCACAAACCATAAAAAAATGGGGGGAAAAAATGGGAAAAATCCTCGCTGGGCTGCATGTGATTTTTTTTTTTTTCTTTTTTTTTTTTTTGCTGCAGTTAA
Source organism: Bostrychus sinensis (assembly GCA_020698575.1). NCBI lineage: Eukaryota > Metazoa > Chordata > Actinopteri > Gobiiformes > Eleotridae > Bostrychus > Bostrychus sinensis. The sequence goes on from CM036259.1 coordinate 30,767,912, forward strand.
TGTCCTATAAGAACTGAATGGGCAGGTGTGTCCAAACTGTTGACTGGTACTGTACATGGATACATTGTACTTAAAGGCTGCACAGTGTCCCTCCCTCCTCTGTGCAGTGTCCCCCCTCCTTTGCGCCGTGTTTCCAGTTTCAGTTTCCTCTCTCGCCCCGGTGAGCCTCGGCTGCTCAGTCATGCGCGTCTGGTTACAGACCTTGTCATTAAAACGCTCCGGAAACCTTTGTATAATTCCTTGGCAGTGAATCAACAAGCGTTGTCATACCTAATTCCTGAATGAGGTTGCGTTCCGACACCGGTGCTATTATTTATGAGCAGACAAAGCGCTGTCCCGGTGCCAGACAGCCCGAGCGAACAGAGACATCCTCCCAACACAATTCAGCCGCTGACAACTGAATGCGGCCCCCCCGGCACTTCTAATAATGCCCCGCTTTTTTTCTGTTTACATGGTGATGGTGGCGGTGTTGTGAGTGCTGCCCCTCCCGCGCCCACCGCCTCTGCCCGTCAGAGCGTCCTCTGAGGAGAAGCCCGGCGCCTGTCATGTTCACAGCAGGATGCCTCCTTACTCATTATGCACCAGTGACATCATTACAAAAGCAATCACGGGGCTCTGATAAACGCCGGGCTAATTAAAAAGACAGGCTGATGAACAAACCAACAAACACACACACAGACACACACACACACACACACACACAGACAGACAGACAGGCTGCTCTCACTCTCAGCTTGTGTGGCGCTGTAAATATGCAGTGCTTTATGAAGTCCTTTGCCATCAGTGACTTCAACACAAATGGTGTGTAGCAGCTGTTACGACAGTCTTTTGAGTGATCGAGAAGAATATCATGGAACAGGAACAGAACTGAGACAAATTAAGACCAAGATCTGTCCAAGACCAGAGTGAACCATGACCAAGGGCATAGGCATCAGGCAGTGCAGCCAGTGCAACTGCTCTGGGGCCCAGAAGGTTTAGGGACCCATGAGAGTGACCCTTATCCATCTATAGACATGTCTGGATTGAACCCTCAGGCATCACTTCAAATTACTATACACTTGTGACCTTAAGGACCTAAATGTCCACTTCCACTATAAAATTGACCAGATTACTATTTTTTTTATGCATAAACCTTTTAAACAACTTCAGTCTTGCTCAAAACTATCAAACATTCAATATTTTTTTTTTTAGGATTTTAAAACCCTAACCCTATGTTACAAACATTTATACCACAAATCACAATCTGCTAAGATCAGAGCAGCCCCTCCCACAGCACTAAAGTGTCCATCTCTCTCCGTTCTGTCCTAATATTGCTGTCTGTCCTGAAACCAATCTACACCAGGATCTAACCTTTACTGATCAGTGTCTGGGCCTTTGGATTATGGAGTGGGGCTGAGAGGGGAGGCTCTACAACTCATATTGTAGTTCTCTATCAAGTTTACCTAACGAGGAGGCCTATAGATCGGGCAGACTGTGTGAGGCCTTTCTGTGGGGAGTGTGCATGTTCTCCTTGTGTCTAGGAAGGTTTGCTCCGGATTCCCCCATCATCCTAAAACATGCACAATAGACTAATCCTCCAGCTAGGCATTTGAATCCAGCAAATGACAAAAAAGCTTCTGAATCCATTAATTACAATTTACTGTTTACCTGTTTCAGTCCTGGTTTTTGTTTAGATAGTTCTGATTTTACCATGGATTCATCTCAGTTTAGACTTGGGTAAGACCTGCTTTAGTCCTGGTTTATTCCTGTTTTAGGTGTGTTCCATTAATGGATTTATACTAAATAATGTTCTTTCTGTTTCCCATTGACTGATTCTCTAGTTATTCTAACTCTGTGGTGGAGACTGATTAGACTAAAATGAGCTTGACACATCATCTACAGAGAATATAAATAAGAAAGTGAGCATATATTTTATTCATATTTTTGGAGCTGTATCTGTGGTTAATGTTCCAGAAATTTTACTCAAAATTCTTGACTCTACTCATATAAGATAAGGTTAAGGTATACTTTGTTGTCCCTGTAGCGAAATTCGTTCTCTGCATTTGACCCATCCTTCAGTGCCGCTGGAGCAACCTGTCAGGAGCAGTGTGGCAGCCACGGTGCAGCACCCAAGGATCCTTCTCTAGATCTTGAGGCAAGATCCTGGTCAGGAGTACCGAGATGGAGGATTAGCCTATGCTAGCCTGGCCTGCCAGACAAACTCTTTTCCTATTCTATAGAAAGATGTTAGTCTGGTACCTCTTCAGTAACTTTTTTGTTTCTGTGGCAGAACAATCTCAGGTGGAGTAACCAATCAGAGAAACAAAAGGTGGGACATAAGCAGCGCACCACTGACCCAAAAACATGGATTCTTGAGTTTTTTAGTTTTTTTTTACCACCAGAATATGTCATATCAAGAGCAGTTCTGTTCTTTCTTCTGTAACAGGACAGCAGAAGAAGCCAGTTGTGTTTGTTCCATTGGATGTCAATGAAACTTAACTGTTCTTAAACTGGCAACGAGATGAATAAAAAAAGCACACAGAGGACTGGACAAAAACGTGGACTTCAGCAAAACCAACCGGTGACGAAGGAAAGCACTAAACACTGTTAATCAGGTCAGAAGTTATTAAATTAGCTTGGTAGCTAGCACTACCTTGGTTAGCTCTTGCGCTTTTGTAAGACACACTGCAGATAAACCCACACAGACTCAACATGCAAACTCTACACAGAAAAACCAAACACTGCCTGGGAATTGAACCCAGGACCTTCTTGCTGTGAGACAAGAGTGGTAACCACTAAGGCACCATACTACCGTTTGAAATTTTAAATTCATTGTGAAATAATAATGTAATATATATATATATATATATATTACATATTATATATATTACATATTATATATATTACATATTACATATATTACATATTATATATATATGCTCCACCGCCACGCCCCGTCCTGCTCCCTCTGATCCTCTGCTGCCAACCTTCTTTCCCTCCCCTGCAGGACCAAGCTCTGAACCTGGGGTGACAGAGCCTTCTCCGTCGCTGCCCCCACCCTCTGGAATTCACTCCCACAACCCATCCGTGACTGCACTGACCTCCCCACCTTCAAAAACCTTCTCAAGACCCACCTTTTTAGAACTGCTTTTAAAGTTTATAGTTTAATATTTGTTTGCTTGTTTTGTTGCTTATTTCTCTTGTTTTACCCTTGTACAGCGTCTTTGAGTGTCATGAAAAGCGCTTTTATAAATAAAATGTATTATATATATATATATATATATATATATATATATATATATATATATATATATATATATATGACGGAGGATCTGTACTTTTCCTCATGAAAATAAGCATCTCTTGCCTGAAAATCAAAAAGGCAGATTCTTAAAAACTGGCTTATGTAACAAAATTTGTATTTGGCATAAGTCATAGCTTATGCAGTAGAGCTATGCGTGCTGGCCCCGCCCCCACCCGGAGCCGTTATATTTTTATGAGTCGGGGGAGTCTGGATATTAAAGGTGCGGCGCTCAGGTATCATAAGGCCCCTAGTCTTTTGACCTTTTCAGCTCTCGCCGTGGCTGTTGTCATTGGCTGTGAGGGAATTAAAGGATCACTCCGGGAAGGCTTGTCTAATCTAATCAGAGTGAGCCGGTGTGAGCGGCGCGGCACATGTGGGAGGCGGAATATGAGCTCAGGGACTATATATACAGCCTCTTTAGGTTTGTGCAAAGGGCATCCACTAATCAAGGCAGTGCGAGCCGAGCCGGGCCCACCTTTAAATATCCGCTCATCCTCGTCGTCTGTGTTTATCTCATTAGTTCTGAGTGAACAGCTCACACAGTTCTCTGGAGCGCGGGGCTGTTGTTCGAGACACGACAAAAGACAAATGACAGATGGTTCCGAGATCTTTAAATACACAGGACATGAATCAGAGCATTGCGACTGTTTTCCTCAAACACGAGGCTGTTGCTGGCTGTGGTTCCAGGGCAGCCATTTCTTTTTGTCAAAATTATATCTACCACCGGTTAAAAAAATCAATACAACAGATAAGTCACACTATTAAACACTAGTTAAGTATTAGTTAAAGAGTACTTTGATTGTTCACAAAGCATTATTTCAACATGAATAAATACAAGAGTTATAAATATTGTAATTCTGCAGTAATAAACTCATGTAAATCAAAGCTAAATATTAAACATCAGTGTTGATTCAGTATCTGTAAACATTAGAATAACTAAATAAATAAATAAATAAATAAATATGTAAAGTGGTATCAGAAATTCTACTTCTTTAACATTATATTACTTAAGTAGAAGTAAAAGTTGTCCAAAAACAATATCAGTAAAATAAAAAATAAAAAAAAGTGTAGTAAGTGGAAATAGTACTACAGTACAAATAAAAAATACTACTGCTGCCACTACGAGGCCAAACCTGGACCAAATCTGCACACAGCACAAAAAGATACATAAATAAATACAGTAAAATAACAATTATTAATATATGTGTGTGATATGAAAAGTTTAATTTTGTATTTTGTATTCAAACATATAATAATAATAATAATAATAATAATAATAATAATAATTGGTTGTATATAATATTTTTCTAGACACTCAAAGCACTTTACATTGAATTATTTCTTCACTCCGCAGTCACACTAAGTGGAGGTGGGTTACTTCTGTAGCCACGAAAGTATGGCTGCCAATCTGCACCTATGCCCTCTCCGACCACCACCAAACACAGTCACACTGACACATTCATACGTTGGTAAGGTGGCTGAAGTGTCCCGCCCAAGGACACAACAACAATATGCAATGCCAATAGCGGGCCTCGAACCACCAACCTCGGGTTAGTGGGTGAGTGTCTCTCTCTGCTGTGGAGAATATTGTTGCATCAAATATAATCTCCCAGGTAAAAACAAACAAACAAAAAAAGTAAAATAAAAAAAAGTACAATGAAAAATTTTCATTCATTCATCTTCTTCCACCTATTCCAGTTAGGGATCGCGGGTGACTGGAGTCTATCCCAGTAACTTTGGGCCTTAGGCGGGGTACAGCCTGAACAGGGCCAGCTTGTAACAGGGCTGACACACAGACGAACACAGACAGACAACCATTCATTTTTCCCCACAATGCAGATGTTGTAGGGTCATGGCAATTTTTTTTTTTTTTTTTTCAGATGTGTCTTAGGTAGGTTGAAGATTATAGAATATTGGCTTTGGTGAATTGTTAGTTTTTGTGCAGTGTCAGACTGAAATTCACACTCACACTGACCTAACCTGACAAAAATGTCCCACTGACTTCCTTTAAAAACACTTTTTTTTTAAAAATTTCACTCCCATTACAGTATGAAACTGAGCATTCTGTTGTTTCATTTTCACAAAAAGGGTGAAATTTGACATTTTTACTGTATTTTATTAGAATCAACCTTTTTCCTATTCTAGGCAGAAAAATAAGACGAATATAATGGGGCAATGTAATTACCAGGAGACGTAACTCCCATTTTTAAATCTCTTTGTAATTGCATAAAATAATCATGATTTTTGTGATATTTGGGTTTCATTTTTAAGAAAACTAGTAAAATTAAACAATTTTAGTGTTCATCACTAAAATCATCTTTATAATAGTAACACCAATAACACCATAAAATGACATGCGTTTCATGCAGAGGCCTATAATGGGGAAATGCCTGATTTTATGATAAACAGGAAAAATTACAAATTTTACTAGTTTTCTCAAAAATGTATATTATATTATATAGGAAAAATACAAGAGTATGACACAAAAACTAACCATGCACCCAAAGCCAATATTTTGGATAATCTTCAACCAAGAAATATAAAAAAAAAAAGACATGGAAATGTTTTTTTATGTTTTTTTCCATAAACAACAACAGTGGCTTTATGTTTTCAAACTGCCAAATAAAGGGTTAAAATCGTAAAGTGTTGAATGTTTGATAGTTTTGAGCAAGACTGGAGTTGTTTAAAAGATGTATGCAGAAAAAAGCTGGAAAAAATATTAATCCAATCAATTGATTTTTATTGCATTTTTTTGGAAGTGGACATTTAGGACTTAAGGTCACAAGAGAATAATAAATTGAAGTGATGCCTGAGGGCTACATATAATTCCTCCTGTGTAGGCTAAGGGAGTCAATATGTTGTGTTTTTACATTTTTACATTTTCAAATCTGCACATTTTCATATTCCGCTCTGGGGTGATTCAGGCCTGTGTGGAATAAAGGATGTGGAAATGATGATGGTTTATACAGGAAACCAAAGGATGTCATTGTACATCATTCACTAAACCGCGCTGAATGTGAGGGTCTGCCTGGTGCACACCTGTTACCTGGTAACACAGAGCGGCTATAGATAGAGGCAGCAGCTCTGACAGATGGACTCCTGCATGTTCTCACACCTTCTGTGTTCATTAGTTTTATTAGAATGAACTCTTTACACAGCTCCTCCTGATCATTTCTGGAGTGCCGCTCGATCACTTTAGAATCTGTGCGTTTAATGCTATGAGGATTTGAGTTTAACAAGTAAACATAAAGAAGCAAGTAATAGTAGCCCATTAACATTTCTACTTTGTAACTAAGTAAAAATATTTCTTTGCTACAATTATTTAATTAAATTTCTTGCTGAGAACTAATGACATTAACAAAAAGGTGCAATAGAAAATAAGGAGTACTACTTGAGTGCATCTTTTATCTGGAGCGTGGTATAGTGCTTAATTAGCACAACTGTTCAACACAAAGCTAATAGATATATGAGTCGAGTCCATTGTAGTGATGGTGGTTTAAGCACTGAAATTATCACTATATTTGAACAAACAAGCAACATAACTAAAAAAAAAGAAAAGTAAAGCACAAATAGATGTGGAGTGTACGAGGCTTCAGCTCTGCATGTACTCCATTCACACTGATAGTCGCAGGGTATCACCATCAGCTGGGGCTTTGATGCTAGAGGTAAAACTATGTGCCAAAAGTTTAGTTTTTTTTAAAAGTTGGTACATTTATCTCAGCCTCTCTCTGAATGCAGCTGTTTATCACAAGGACAAGACACATTTGATTCAAAATAACATGTTATCTTTTATTTCCGGTGTCTTTCAGCAGCAGTGTGTAGCTCCACCTTTTCATAAGTGGCCCCAGAGCTGGACCCTCTTGCCAAGGGGTGCCAGGCGTAGCATGGTTTGGTACACTTTGTGGGGATGCCTCAGTCCACTTTGGGAAGTGGAAACACATCCAAACTGACCCGATTTGCACCCTACCATCCCAGTGGAAATGTTCCTTAAGATTTCAGGAGAGGGCCAGGGTGACAATGTGTGTATGTGTGTGTGTGTGTGTGTGTGTGTGTGTGTGTGTGTGTGTGTGTGTGTGTGTGTGTGTGTGTGTGTGTGTGTGTGTGTGTGTGGGTGTGTGGGTGTGTGTGTGTGGGTGTGTGTGTGTGTGTGTGTGTGTGTGTAAAGAGCTATGCACACTTCAGGATTTTTGTGTTAGTCTCTTATCATGAGGAAGGTGTCTTCTGATTACAATCTTATGATTGTTTTACTGAGTATATGTGCATGCACTTGAGTATCCTGGTTATGATTGGGTTTTTAAGTATTGTGGTCTTATCTTAGTGCTGTGCAGTATCCTGAATTCAATATCTAGGATATTCCAGTAGAATATCCCAGTTAAAAGAAACCAGGATAATTTACCTGGAAAACTCAGAGACCAGGATACAGTGGCATGTATATGTAGTAGGCCTGTAAATCACCACTTTTATCACAATACAATATTATATTGATATAATGGACTGGCAATATGATATCTGGTGATACCTCAGAGAAGGGCCCTATATCAATGTATCTATATCAATGTTATCTGCTTACTTAACCAAATATTTTGTCTAAATAAAAAGCTATTGTATATATATTATTACATTTATTTTTATTAGTATTTCTATTGTTATAAATGGTCCAAATTTAGAATAAAGTAAACATTTAAAGAAATTGCTGTGAAGTATATTCATGTTTATAAAGCTGTAAATTGTTCAGTTTAAGTCCCAGCGTTAATGCGGAAACTCCCACAAAAGCTGTCGCTTGTCCTCTGTAGCTAATGTCGACAGAAGCATGTTCTTTAGACTGACCGGTGCATCCCTGTGTTGTGCCTGGCTTGTGAGTTTGTGAGTATTTTATCCTGAAATAGTCCAGATCTCTGTCACAACTCTGAACCATGTTGCTCTAAACGGGAACGAAGAGTTTTAGCAAACATTCCCCTCACTAATGACTTTAACACTTCATTTATTTACACTCTGTAAAGTTAGGCAGCGGAAGAGAGAGATGTGGTGCACCGGTTTCAAGCGTGCCTTGGATATTACAGTAAGAACGCACAATACAGACTGATGTTTACATTTTGCATCAATACAACGTGATTGTGGGTAATTATATTACGTAGTGTCCTGCTCTCAGACTAGTACTGCTACACTACAGCCGCTGTGGGACTTCGCACAAATCTTCACCATATTAGTCCCCATCTTCATAACTTTTACTACAACTGTGACAACACACTGCAGTCTTATATGTTTAGTTGGATATTTTTCTCCCCTCTCTGTTGTTAGATATATATGAATGTGCTATGTGGCTTGATCAGCCTTTCGTGTGTCCTATGGCAGTGGTTCCCATTACCATAACTTTTATGTCTGAATGATTTTTGGTGACAAAAACTTTCATTAGTGCAGACATTGTATACCTACTTTTCTAATTATTTTTTACTTAATTTACTTATTTTACTATAAATGTATTAAAAAATTATTGTCATATTATAATAATCATAAGTTTACAAAAAAAAAAAACTACACTGCTCAAAAAAATAAAGGGAACACTAAAATAACACATCCTAGATCTGAATGAATGAAATATTCTTATTAAATACTTTGTTCTTTACATAGTTGCATGTGTTGACAACAAAATTACAGAAAAAATTATCAATGGAAATTAAATTTATTAACCCATGGAGGTCTGGATTTGGAGTCACACTCAAAATTTAAGTGGAAAAACACACTACAGGCTGATCCAACTTTGGTGTAATGTCCCTAAAACAAGTCAAAATGAGGCTCAGTAGTGTGTGTGGCCTCCACGCCTGTATGACCTCCCTACAACACCTGGGCATGCTCCTGATGAGGAGGTGGATGGTCTCCTGAGGGATCTCCTCCCAGACCTGGACTAAAGCATCCACCAACTCCTGGACAGTCTGTGGTGCAACGTGGCGTTGGTGGATGGAGCGAGACATGATGTCCCAGATGTGCTCAGTTGCTGGGTTGTTGCCCTCCTACGACCTCCTCCACGTCTCCTGATGTACTGGCCTGTCTCCTGGTAGCGCCTCCATGCTCTGGACACTACGCTGACAGACACAGCAAACCTTCTTGCCACAGCTCACATTGATGTGCCATCCTGGATGAGCTGCACCACCTGAGCCACTTGTGTGGGTTGTAGACTCCGTCTCATGCTACCACTAGAGTGAAAGCACCGCCAGCATTCAAAAGTGACCAAAACATCAGCCAGAAAGCATAGGAACTGAGAAGTGGTCTGTGGTCACCTCCTGCAGAACCACTCCTTTATTGGAGGTGTCTTGCTAATTGCCTATAATTTCCACCTGTTGTCTGTTCCATTTGCACAACAGCAGTGAAACTGATGTCAATCAGTGTTGCTTCCTAAGTGGACAAAATCAAACTGTAACAGAGAGTTACATTGTGTTGTTTAAGTGTTCTCTTTATTTTTTTGAGCAGTGTATATTATACAATAATATCACTTGTTTTGGACCAAATTTGACCAAATTGAGTGTCACCTGAAAACTTGACCTAGCTTCAGGATCTAGCTGAAGTCACCATGTCCCTGTAGTGGCAGGTTAGAAAAAACAGAGTGGTTTTAGCAGCTGTTCTAGCCCTATAGTCCACATAAAGTAATAAAAACGTCCAGTGAGAGCGGGGCTTCTTGTTGGCAGCTCCCTCCTGAAGGCGTGTTGAGTGACAGCTGCCCCCCCGTCACCCCCCTTCACCCCCCCCCCCCAATGTGTTTACATGAACCTGTCTGTGCAGCCCAGAAGTGAGTGCATATGTTAAGCCGCCCCCAGCCTCCTACCTCGCCCGCCTGCCGCCCGCTCTTCTCTTCCTCCTGACATTTGTAGATGCCTGATAGCTGTCTAATATACTGTTGCAGCTCCTGGCAGTGGGAGCTGAGGCGGCCGCAAGGGGGGGTGGGGGGGGGGGGTGGAGGTGTGTATGTGTGTGTGTGTGTCGGGGGGGGGGGGACTGTGTGTGAAGAAGCGGCTCATATCTGGGTAAACAGAACTCTTATTATTCTTTATTGTGCTCCAGGAGCTAAGCTGCTTTAGATTGTTGCAGGGCATTTTTCAAGGGGAAGGCCAGATAAAGGTAAGTTCTTAATGTCAGTGTGAATGAGGACGCACGCAGCCCCCCTTCCTCCCGCACACTCAAGAGACCTTTCTCTGAGCCTTTTAATATCCTGTCCTGATACACGCTGCACAAACACTCCCCGCCAGGAGACGCGCTCTTCAATTAAGCTTTAAATCCACCTCTGTTTTACTCCAAATAAAAACTCTTTTAACTTGACAAGCATTTCTCACACTCTACAGATAATCATTCATTTAACATAAGAAATAATAGAGTACTTTTTGTCTGATTTAAGGTTTTAAGGGGCTACATTAGCTTTTTATTCATATTTTTAAACTAGTCTTGGTTACCTCTAGAACAGCAGCACATTTTACAATTTTTAAAAACTTTGTGCCTAAAAGAAAGTGTTTTTAATCAGTACTCTACTCAGGGTCCCTGCAGGTATCAGCAAATCAAATTTAATTCCATTTTTAACATTTTAATGCAACAAACATACAATTGCAGCAGTGTAAAATGTCAAAACTTATTTGCAAGTATTGTAAAATACGATTCATAAAGCACTAATAATGTTAAAAGTCAAACATCTGATGTTTGGGTAATTTGGTCCCACTGAAGCAAACTCTTTCCATCCGTCTATTACGCTTGTGTAGAAATCAAATTAAATCAAATTATTTATATATACATATTTTTACTGTTGTTGTGTCCCTGGGCGAGACAATTCACCCACATTGCCTAACCCAGACACTGTATGTGGCTGGTTGCGAGAGGAAGGGGATACTTTATTGATCCCCCCAAAAATTCAGATTCCAGCAGCAGCGTTACAAACTAACACAATTACAAAGGCACTCAGCTGCCGTATTAGTAAGATGCAATTCTAGCCACAATTTAATTAGTTTAAAAAATATAAAATTTGGTATATAATGTATAGGCAGAGATAAAAAAAAAACCTTGGCAGAATAAATTGATGTAATAATATTGGCAATATCTTATCACAACAAGAAAAGTCTCAAAATTGTCCTGGATTTCTACAATACTGAATGGTAACTCCTGTGGGTAATAATCATTATTTTGTTGCAGCAGAGTGGTAAAAAAGAGTGAACTACATAGACCATGATCCTTTGCTCAGTGCAACCAACATGACAAAATTATTACTAAACACTTTTTCAGTCTTAATCTTTTGAAATATCACAATAAGGCTGGTCAGAGCATTTTTATATAATCTATCTTGAGCTTTTCCTCAAAACCATGAGCCTTCCCACAATATCACAATAAATACTGTACCGTCAAATTAATATCATGATAATACAGAACTGTGAAATGTGAATATTGTTACATTCCTACTAAATGGTGTTCACTCAAGCAGAGCAACATAAATTCAGACTTATCCTTAAAGTTAAGCTATACAATCGGTTTTCATAAAATTCAACCAGCAAAAGAGGCAGTGGGAGTGTTTGTGTTACTGCCAAAATGAAAATCTACCTGCATTTGACTGGTTGGCTACTGTTAATGTCAAGCCCTGGTAAGAATTAAAACACATGACAAAAGGCCCTCGCACCCCTTGTGACCGTGTAAGGGCCCAGCCACTGCCACACAGGAAACAAACCTTTTGGAAACTTAGGTCAATTTCACATTGGCAGTGTTTAGGTTGGCACAAAGAACTTTCAACCCGAGTGCGGTGTGCTTGGGTCAGTGTGAACACAACAGCCACACTCTGGTGCACACTAAACGGCTGCCCCGAGAATATGGAGGACCATGAGCACCACGCGAAAAGGAATAGTGCTTTTATTAAAGGAGTTTTTAAAAGAGCCTTTAATAAATGGATTATGAAATGCTTTTATTAAAAGAGTTTTTAAAAGTTTATTTAATAAAGAGATTACTAAATACTTTTATTGAAAGAGTTTTTAAAAGAGCCTTTAATAAACAGATTAATAAATGGTTTTATTAAATTAGTTTTTAAAAGAGGATAGCTTCTCCAATTAGCTTCTCCTTTTAACTTTTCTGTGGGGTTCCTGGTCCTCCTGGCTAAAGTTAAATAAAATAAAAAGCAAGCAATGTAACAAGCTCTGATTGGTCAGAGCTACTCACGCTCTGATTGGCCAGACAATAGGAGTTTGCGCTAACTACTTCCGCATTCGGTTAAACGGAATGATTCACTTCCGGTCACAGCTTGTAAGCGAGCAGCCGGACAAGGGAAGCTTCAAAAAACATATTTATATTTAGTAATCCATTTATTAAAAGCTCTTTTAAAAACTCCTTTAATAAAAGCATTATTTCCTCCATACGAGATTACTATAAACAGGAGGTCTGGTAGCGGTGCACCAGAGGTTCTCGCTGTGGCCTGGAGTGGTGTCTGTGCTGTAAAAGCTACTGCCTTTGGGCCAACCCACCAGTTGTTTTGCTTGAAATAATAACTGTCTGTCGTTTTGTGGAATCCAAACCCACCTGGATTAGTACTCTGCTGTCCAGTACGTGGTTCCTCTCAGTGTGCACAAAAAGAAGTGCCAGCCAAACACACACTGCGTATGAAGCAGTGTCCCCTGAGCTTTGTGTGCGTCATGGTGCATAGTTGGAGAATCTTTCCATGTCCTGCAATGAGTTCCATGATATAACACAGAGCTAAATTCCTCTTTTCTTGAGAGCGCTGTTTTGCAAAGGCTACAGCTTCTGCATGTATCCTATAAATACGTAGTTTGCCAGGTCATGGAGAGGGGAAGCCACGCATTAGGCGCGTGTTGTAGCACTGAGGTCCGTTGTCATGGAAACAAGTCTGTCGGTCAGCTAACGGTTAACACGTGGCTTATGGTGCGGCATTTGAGGCTGATGGTATACAACGTGTGTGAACACAAACCAAACTAACAGAAAAGTAAACACACCTGCGTCTAGTGTACCCTAAGGCCACACCACGGAGTGCACCAACATGTGTGAAAACCACCAGAGAGCTACAGCAGTTTTCCTCTTTTTAGAAAGTCACTCTTGGCAGTTGGTAAAGGTCTTCTTCTGTTGAATGAAAGTCGCACAGCAATTGTACAAGAACAAAACACAAGACCAAAAAGGTCATTTTTACTCCAGAACAATTAACTACTTTAAATGCCATTACAAAAAAAGAGCAGTTTAGTGAAAAAGATTATTTTTCTTCATTCATTTAGTTATGATAGTGACAATATTTATTGTACAGAGCTGTAGCCTGGCCGGCCAGACAAACTATTTTCCTATTATATACAAAGAAGTTAGTCTGGTGTCCCTTTGGTAACATTTCGTTTCTGTGGCGGAACAATCACAGACGGAGTAATCAAGCAGATAATTAAAGGCCAGTGCACTGCTGACCCAAACAAACATGGATTCTTGCTTTTTTTTTTCATAAAACACCAGAATACAGCAGCTATGAGCAGCTCTGTACTTATTTCTGAATGGGGAGAGCAGCAGAAGCCAGTTGTACAAAGAGTCGTAGAAAAAGTGGGTTTGTTTGAATGTGGTCATAAAGTTGGATGTCAACGGGACTTTACTGTTGTTATAATGGAAACAGGACAAAGAAATAAAATCACACAGAGGACTGAACAACAAGGAGGACTTCAGCTGAACCAAGGTGACAAAGGAAAGCACTAAACGCTGTTAATCAGGTCAGAGAAGTTATTAAATTAGCTCAGTAGTCAGTGCTACCTTGGTTAGCTCTTCCGCTTTAGTAAGACATGCTGCAGAAAAATGTCTGTGAAAGGCCAGTTCCAAATCAACCGCAGATAAACACTTTGCACCGAGAGAGGAAACAGACTGTCCTGTTTGCGAAAAGCAAGTAAGACAATTTGGTTTGCCATGCTAACAGAGCCATTGTTTGTTTTTGTTTTTTTTGTTTGTTTGTTTTTTGCAATTTTAACTGCATTTAACGTTGGGGCAGCACAGTGGCAAAGTGGTTAGCACTGTCGCCTCACAGCAAGAAAGTCCCGGCTTTGATTCCTGGACCGTGTGGGGCCTTTCTGTGTGGAATTTGTATGTTTACCTTGTGTTTGGATGGGTTTCCTCTGGGTGCTCTGGTTTCCCCCAACAAACATGCACAGCTAGGTACTCCTGACCAGGATCCTGGCTCAAGATCTGGAGAAGGGTTCCTGGGTGCAGCACTGGGGTTGCCCATTGTGTCCTTGGGCACAGTATGTGCCCACGTTGCCTCCAGTTTAGTTCAGTCGGTAGATCTGTTCAACCACTAACCAAAAGGTTGTTGGTTCGTAGTGATGGGTGATACCACACCTTTAAGATTCGTATGATATTGATTACTTTTGAAGGAAATTTTATCATGACACGATACACGATACATGACATGATACTGATCATTTCTTCTGGGTACATTTTTGTTCAATCATCAATCAATAGTATTACCCTTAAAGACAAATCCCATGATTAACATATTGGCCATTTAACAACTTTATCTGAACAGTCATGAGTTGTCGCAAGTAGGACAAACAACATCAAACCATCACTAGTGCTTTGATCCCCGTTCTTGCCAGTGCATACTGCTGTTGTGTCCGCGACATTGGTGTATAAATGTGTTAGTGTGAATGGGTGAATGGTTCTTTGATGTAAAGCCTTTTGAATGGCCATTAAGGTAGAATAGTGGTATATAAATGAATGAATGAATGTCTGTTTATTAGGCCTATTTAGGTATAAGGGTCAAAAGCTTGGACAAGCATGCAAAAATCTCCTTCAGCAGACGTGTCCACACTCTGGCCTGTGGACCATTTTTTATTGGCCCTCGGGCTTTCTTCTTAATTGGCCTAAATCACAGGTCATACTTTTGACTGCAAGGTAAAAGCGTTATACGGTTGCTTTATGGGACTATGTAGTGAAAAGTTACTCTCTATTATACACTTTTTCACAAAGCAGTCATTATGTGCATTGATTTATTTTACCTCATACAAGAGCAACCTCTGTAGCTGCTGCCCCCTAGTGGCACTGCAGTAGTGAGGACTCCCGAGTGATGTCACAAGAGCTTGGATGGATGAGACCCTGGGAGCTTGAGGGTTCTGCGCAGTATCTTTGCTGTTCCTAGGACTGCGCTCTTCTGGACTGAGATGTCTGATGTTTTTCCTGGGATCTGCTGTAGCCACTCTTCCAGTTTGGGGGTTACTGCCCCAAGTGCTCTGATGACCACAGGCACCACTGTTGCCTTCACTTTCCAGGCCTTCTCCAGTTCTTCTTTGAGGTCTTGGTACTTCTCCAGTTTCTCGTGTTCCTTTTTCCTGATTTTGCAATCGCTTGGTATTACGCTGTCAACCACAATGACTTTCCTCTGCTGTTTGTCCATCACCACAATGTCCGGTTGGTTCGCCACTACCATTTTGTCTGTCTGGATCTGGAAGTCCCACAGGATCTTAGCTCGGTCATTCTCTATCACCTTTGGAGGTGTTTCCCATCTTGACCTCGGGACTTCCAGACTGTACTCTGCACAGATGTTCCTGTACACTATACCAGCCACTTGGTTATGACGCTCCATGTATGCTTTCCCTGCCAGCATCTTACAGCCTGCAGTTTTGTGCTGGATTGTCTTGGGTCTTGTCCTGTATGGTAGATCTGGGCCTCTCTTGCTCTGGTGCTCAAGGCCTGCTCCTGTGCAGCCATGATCAGTGCCTCTGTGCTGTCCTTCAGTCCAGCCCTTTCTAGCCATTGATAGGATTTCTGGATATCAGCCACTTCAGTTATCTGTCGGTGGTACATCCCATGTAGGGGCTTTTCCTCCCATGATGGTTCCTCCAGCTCCTCGTCCTCTGTTTTCCACTGCCTGAGACATTCACTGAGCACTTCGCTTGTTGAGGCCATATTCATGATGCAGTATTCAAGGATCTTGGCTCTTTCATCCTGGATATATATATATATATATATATATATATATATATATATATATATATATATATATATATATATATATATATATATATATATATATATTGCAGAAGGGCATGAAGAGTAAAATGTGAATGATTCACTATGGAGATCCCTGGTGAAGAGGGGTGAGGTGAAATATGTCACCCATAGTGAGTGGCTGTCCTTGGTCATTATTTTTCAGTATGTGGCCCTCAGTAAAAAAAAAGAAAAAGTTTTGACCTCCCTGGCCTATTGTGCTACCACTGAAGCCACATGTAGTACTCTCTTTTCGACCACCTTTTTTTTCTCTGTACAACCCTTGTCTTCCCCAGGCTTAGAATCATAATGCTTTAACTACTTTATTGCAAACTATATATATATATATATATATATATATATATATATATATATATATATATATATATATATATATATATATATATATTCATACAAAGCAAATTATTACTAAACACCAGCAAAAACAAAAAAAAAAAACAAAAAAAAAAACACAAAAAACACATATCTCTCTATATTGTTTACATGCATGTATGATACATATGTATATCATATGTATGATCATAATTAATGTGTTAAATTGAAATTGATGGCAGGGTTTACAAACTAATGTTGATGTATATGTCACAATTTATTTATAGTTTCATCTTTATTATTTATTGCATTATAGAAATCATTCAGGTATAATTTATGAAATATATCTATTTTATCTCTAATAACAAAAGTTTATTCTGTATCATAATATATTGTAATACTTGTAACATCACTTGACTGCAGTCCTTTTTGCCTCTGTGTCTGGGTGAATTACAGAGCTCCAGCTGATGGCAGTCCAGAGGTCCCAATATCACAGAGCGCAGAACCCTGGGACACGGTGCCACCCCCTTCGTTAGCCTCTGGAAGCTAACAAAGGCTCAGGCGACTTCCCGCCTGTAATTGGACCTGAGCCATTCACTAAGAGTCAGCAGATGTGAGGTTCAAAGGGAGAGCTCAGACCGGCTTTAACCTGAAAAACAACAGCATGTGCTTCAGGTCTGTGCAGGAATTCAGGACAGTAGTGAAGGACTCTGTCTTTGTATCACTTTTGCCCCAAGTAGTTGGATGCTCAGGCCCTTCTTTAAAAAAAACAAATCAAGTTCTTCCTTTTAAAAGCCCTTTAAGGTCACTGAGTATAAATATAAAATAGGAAGAAAAAAACTTTTTTTTTGTTTGTTTTTGTTCATTAAGCCCTCATACAGAGTAAAAGTGAACTCATTTTCATATTTTTACCTTCTAAATGCTAGTTTGTTAGCAGAATTCCCACACATTTGTCAATAAAACAATAATTATTTACTATTTAAAGATGCAAAGTGTTTTTGTTTGTGCAGGGATTACCAGTCCCGGATAGGTCTCTGATTAGCCCTAACAGCAATTTTGATAAATTTTTACTTTGTGTGCCATTACAGAAAAAGGCTGAAACTCAGGTTCTTCTTCTTAAAGCCCTAAAATGTTTCGTCTACAGTCACTGTTATCTAATGGGAATTATAAGGAAATTATTTCCCACAATACAATGAAAAAAGTATGGATCTCGTGGTGAGTTTTTTGTGTGTGTATTTTTTTGCCTCTGAGAGTTACAGGGGAATTAACATGATTTAACATTTCTGTATTGTAATAGCAGTAGAGGGAAATTAAGTGATATTAATGTAAGTCAGTGGGACTAAAAAGAGCTTTCAGAGGAAGAATATGTGTTTTTTTTTGTTTTTTGTTTTTTTTGTCTAGACAGAATATTCTGTTTTTTTTTGTTGTTTTTTTTTTACCTTAAAAGTGGTAATATTCAACAATAACAACATGTTATCCCAGCATAAAACTCAGCTTTTTACCCACTTTTCCAGTAAAATTGTTGTTATTAAAAATAAAAATGTATAATTCTTCAGAAATGGGAGAAAACACGTCCTGCAGCTGCATCTTCAAGGACACAATAAGATGAAGACAATGTCGAACGAGAAAAAGAAATCATAAAAGGGACCGCACCAGATCGCAAACAAGAGTCAACATCAGACAGACTTTTGCTCGCTGGCGCCAGATGAGAGACAGAGAAGGCTGCAAATTGGATCATGTTTTTGCATCTTTATTGTTGGACAGGTAAATTAGCCTCTTTATTTTTTCTTTAGAACATGCTTTTTCATACAGTTATTAGTTGTTTTTACTGCGAGATAAGCTAACGCTAGCGCTAACTCTATAGAAGATCCAATCTGCGGCCACACAAGTGGTTACAGAAGTTTATACAGTAAATATGAATGCACTCTCTAGTCCCATTCTTAGTTTGACGTAACTTTTTAGCTAAACTTTACTAGAGTATGTTTTGACTTTGTAATGGTAAAAATGTTAGCACTGCTTACTTTTTTGTTTACATAAACTTTTATCCTCGTATCCTCCTCAGCTATGAACGTAGAGGTCATGTAACATCCACACCGAGCAAAAGACATGGAACAAACCTTCCTAAACTACCCGTCTCCAGTCTCATGGAGTCGGATCATGAAAGGTTGTTTTTCTGTTTCCATTCCCATTCCATTCTTTGTACTAGCTAGACTTGTTATTGACCAACTACTGTATATGGCTTATCACATTTCTATCGTTTTGTTTTTTGTTCATGTAGCATTAGAAACGTGATTGTTTCTGGCATGGAAGAGGTGGCCACAGAATCAGAAAAAGTGGATATTCTTGAATCAAGGTGAGTGTCGCGTTTGTGCAACACATTCACACTCCTTGAATAAGGGCAATATAATGTGGAAAACTTTACAAAATGTCCTCCTGTTTTGTTACATTTTCTACTTTTCTGGCAGTATGCACTCATTGAACATCTCAGAACAATGTGAGGAACACCAAGATGAGCTAGAGGCTGCCAACGATTTGAGGAATAGCTTGTAAGTGCAATATCTGTTTGGAGTATTTAGGAATATGAAATGCATGCTTGTGAAAATACATTTCTCTGTGTATAGTATTGAGGTGCAGGATGATGTGTGCTGGGAAAATGATGATTCTGATGAAGATTATTTACCTTTCATCTACTTAGGGTAAGTACTACTTGCAATTGATAATAGTATACATTATATGATAACTATATTATGGATATATTATGGGTAAGCTACGCCAACTTTTATTTTAACAGCTCTACTGGCACTGCAGCAAAAGACTTAGAGAAGCTTCAAGAAATAAGCATGGATGAGGCTGTGCTTGATGTGGAGATGCCCCCTGTAACTGAGCCAGAGCAACCAGATCCGTCCATCAACAGAATAGAAGTTTCAGAGGACCTTGTTGGAAAAAAGGCCAGCGTCTGCTATAACGACAACCTGCTATCTCTTGCCAGGTACTGAGAATAATCAAATGCAGCCCTTTTTGTTATAAGAATGTGAATGCTTTAATTAGATACCATTATAAAGGCCTTGAGCTAAAATTATTCTGTTATTGTCATGTGAGGTCTTTCACATGTGTCTCACAACCTGCTTTCCTTTTCAAGTTACTTGCAGTTACCAGTACAATTTTGTCAGTTCAAAGACTCAGTTTTGGGCACAGTATGCAATGGAAGCCCCCCTTTTCATGTCCATTTAAAAAGCAGAGGAACTGGTGTCATACTGGAAGTGTGATTTTCGCACTACTCATTGTTTGCACTTCAAAGTACAATGGAATTAGATTAGCATTGCTTTGTAAATGAACAGCTGTCTGGAGGACATCTGGTAAAAAGTGTGTATACATCCACCTTTGATGAGAGAAACAATGGGACAAACCCATGGATCTAATATTAGATGGATTATGTAATGGACTACTTCTGAGTGAAATGCTGTACTACAATGACCTATATCATCTTTTCCAGGTTTGTACTAACGGGCATACTGTGTGGCAATGGAATTCACAACCTCTTCTGAAATTGGGGATGCAGGGAGGTGATTTCATGCTGGCAACAAATATTCTTCTGTCTGGAAACAACTACCACAAAGTCCATCTCCTTTTCAAGTTTCTGTGTATGGGGATGGTAACCGAGACAACCTTCTTTGGAATACAGGATGCCTATTGCATTGAGCCAGTGGAGGACTTCTGGCTACAATGCAGGGAGAACGTGTTGAACCGAAGTACTTATTCTTGGTAGGTGTTATATAAAATGTTTCGTCTTGTAAAACTGCTTTGTTCATTTTCCTGGACTATAATGCTTTTGTGTATTATTTTTAAAAGGAAATAGCAGAATGGATTCCCCTGGTAAATTCTGCAGTTATAGAATACATTAGAAATATAGAAAACATTTTACTAATGAAAACACTCATACACCATCATTTGGTTTTGTAGGTCACTGTGCACAGTATTGCACATATACAATGCTGGAGCAAGAAACAAGAAACACTGTGCACATTTACACATTAGATAAAAGGAGGACTGGAGGAAATTCTGTCATCTTGGAGAGAGAGTGTTTGTCAATGAACTCGCTCCTCCATGAAATACCTGTAAAAGAGGTGGTGACCGATGCACACAGGCAAATATCTGCCTTGATGGGTAAGTACAATCAACACAGAATCATTTCAAAAAGGGGGAAATTACAATAACAGAAAATGTGATGTTTGCATTAGATCCTGTGCGTGGAAAATATAAGTCATGGGGAATTAGACATTCCTTGGATGTTTGGCATGCCTCTAAAAACCTTGGGAGGAAGCTCAGAGAGGTCTTTTTTTTTTTTTTTTTTCAAATGACATTCCTTTTGGTACTGTGTACTTATTTTATGTAGAGAAACTGCAACTGAAAGAACAGTTTTGTTTAGTTTTTTTTACTCAGGCTGCAAAAGGGAAGGAACAATCTCCACTGATGCCTTGGGTCAAAGACGTGGTGAATCACTTATGGTATTGCTGTCAACAAACTGAAACTGAGGAGCAATTCTAGGTACTATATGAGGATAACAATAATTCAGTTTATTATTATTCATAATAACACTGTGACTTTGCTTTATAGATAATGTGGCACGGTGTACTACATCATGTCCGCAATGATCACACATGGGCAACTGGCAGCTGTGACCACGACTCACTGGAAGAGGAAATCAGTAGGGAAAAGCCATGGATACAGCAAGGTTGTTAACACAGTATATCATAGGCTGATCCAGTTCTTAAAACTAAGTAGTTGTTTTTTATTATTTTTTATTGTGTGTTACATACAACAATGTTTTACAACTTCACTTTATTTCATGCCTTGACAGGTTCTGCAGCTCACCAAACAATGACACCAATTGTTCTGAACAAACGCTGGCTCAAGGATGTGAAAAAGTACATCACATTTAGGTATGTTTATGCAGTATACACCTTAAATGTGTCTTCTAACACTCACAGTTTCCACCATTTGTTTTTTTTTCAGGACGACCTCTGATTTGGAGAGTTTTCAGAATCACATACTCATGTATGGTGCAAAGCGTTTTGCCTACAGTCCAGCTATAGACTACAACTACCATAACAGTCGTGGTCTTGCACACAACAAAGATGGACAAAAAATGTAATTATTTTTGAACTTCCACTTTTCTACAGTATAAATACAAAGTCCAGCTAATGAATGTATTTTATTTTACAGCTACAAATGGTACAACAATAAAAAATCCAAAAACTGGAGTGTGTACGCTCTGAAGGAGGCAAAGACGTACAGTTACATTCCTGAGCTCCAGAAGGCCATTGTTTTGAGGAGAATAGAGAGTGGTGTTGGCCTTCCTCGAAGAAGAAGCCTTAGGGAGGACGATCCCAGACGCCTTGGACTTTTGTGTTTATCTGAGGCACCACAGCAGAACTTGTGGCGAGACACAAGCCACGGGGAGAAGCGGGTCTACTGACTGAAAACAAAATAATGCATAGTTTGATACACTTAGTGATCTTATTTTTCCCGGTTTTAATAAAGTTTCAAGTCTAGTAAAGGTTTTATTGTAATGTTTTTGCCTTGTAAATGATTGGTGTATATAATACTCAAAATGTGGTTTATCAATACACTTTGCAGTAATGGAGAAAATGCATAGCACATTGATGAAAGAAGTAATAAGACATAAGACTTTGAATTATTCAAAATGTTTTATTCAGTGTAGTCAAGGAAGGCGTCTCACTCTGAAACCGGTATATTGTTGCATCGGGTCTGGAAATGTTTCCCTTATGTTCCAAACACAGCAGCTTGGAATAACAACCCTGTTCCCCTCCCCTAATCGGCCATACTGCCACAATACAAATTGTCTGTAAGCTGCATGCCGGTTTGAACGCTCATCTTCTCCAGGTCCTA
Source organism: Bostrychus sinensis (assembly GCA_020698575.1). Lineage (NCBI taxonomy): Eukaryota > Metazoa > Chordata > Actinopteri > Gobiiformes > Eleotridae > Bostrychus > Bostrychus sinensis. The sequence continues at coordinate 30,790,410 of CM036259.1, forward strand.
GCTCGTCATCAACTGCAAAGATGTCATTCCATGCTGCACGAGCAAGACGCAAAACTCCTACATCTAGAATGTAGAACTCCATGTGTCGTACTTTGCTAAGGCAATGTTCAGGAAGCTCACCACAACAGAGCCTCTCTATGTCTGTAGGCATTTCTTTGCAGTTAGTGCAGACACACCAATGCAGATTACCAGCTAGAGGAGGAGGTTGACTATTTCTTTGCAGTGCAAGCACATCAAAAAGGAGCCCAGGCAATCTGTCCAGCACAGATTGCAGCAATGAATCTCTTTACGGGGCAGATAGGGATTGTAGTCTCTCCTAGGACAGAAACAAATTTATCATAAATTTATCATTTAGTACATATCCTAAAATAATGTTAATACTAGTCTATTTATAATGTCCACAAACCTGCATGTCAGCTCTCCTTCTCTGTTGATCTTGATCTACTTTGGCCTCTGGAGCTGCTTTGCCCTCTAGAAATGATTTGGCCTCTGGAAATACTATGGCCTCTGGAGCTCACACCTCCCCTGTGCGCACCCCCCCCTTCCTCCTCCCCCACCTCTCCCTCTATCTGGAGGTGACTCTTCAAATGATGAATATGAGGAAGATGGCTGAAAACAACATAGCAAAAAAATTATAACAAAAAATCGCAAATAAACAACTTATTGACTTATGCTACAAGTACTGAATAACGTAAGCTTACTGTATAACCATGATAACCTTGAGATTGTAATTTTGTGCAAAACGTCAGACGAGGATATAAATGATATTGATCATTCACGTTAGTGTAATTATATGCATATTAGACACTTTTAGTTTATTGATTACTATTACAACAAATGAGCCCTGACAAAATGTACAACAAACTGCAAATAACAAACAAAGACACCCCTACTAGCTACTGGATAAGTCAAAATAAATAGTAGAAGGCTAAAGGACATGAAAAAATAACTGTACCTGATAGCAGGCCATAGTATTTTTTTGACACAATTCACTTTTTGGAAATCTCCTTTTTGTTTTCTTGTGAGCTTCCAAAGGTAGCAGCAGGTCAACTTAAGTTAAACAATGATGGAAATAGACGCACGCTCGCACAGTTTCAGGAGGAAGAGGGGTCCTAGCTAGTGTTTACGTTTTGCAACAGTGCAGTGGCACCTGTGGCCTCTAGAGGCGCAAGACCGGGAATCTTACACGATGTAACTTTAAATAGTTTATACAAATAATAATTTACCATTTCCATAGCCTACACTAGCGTGATAGCCAGCTTCCAGTTTGCTTCCAGTCGGACCAAATAACCCAAACATTGGATGTGTGACATTCAGCATTATTGGTGATTTATGAACTGTACTATCTGTACTGTTTACTTGCAAATAGAGTATGACAATTTAAGCTCCCATGAATATGTTGGTGGCATTAAAAATGTTAAAAAATGGATAACCCTGCTTTAGTATTTGATGCTGTTTTGACCCATTTCTGTAGCCTAGAAATCTAGACGCACCCTACCGGCAGAAAATATTTTTTTGCCTAGCGGGTTCGTCTAGTACCGCACCATAGGGGCCAATCTTGGCTCCGTCCAGGGCTTCGTCGGCCCAATCACAACGCTCTATCTGTGTAGCGGGCGTGTAGCGAGTCAAGTAGGCGGGGCTTAGCACAATGACAACAGGGCTGGGCGACGGTGCAGAGCAGAACAACTACGGTGGCTGTGGCTAACGAACAGCGTTTGTTTGAATCAGCTTTGACATCAATTTTGGAAGAGTTAGATTTGGGTTTTTCTTTGAAAGTGGAGTTTTTCTTCTTAATGAAGGATGTATTTGCTGTTTTGCCGACCGGCTATGGCAAACGTCTAATATACCTGCTGGCTCTGCTGGTCGCTAAAAAAGCTCACCTTGTCCATTGCTCTGATTGGTCATTCCACTGGCCTATAACGCGCAGAAGCAGTTTGAATGACATCCGTTGATTCCACCCCTAGGCTTGAGCTCTGTCTATGGACCGTCCCCAGACTATACATTTGTCAGGCTAGCATTTCTGAGGAATTGGTGCAAAAAATGGCAACTGAAACTTGAAGCCAGCAATTTAGTATAGTGTTGGCAAACCACAATAAACTTGTTTAGAATGCTGCTGAGCGGTCTGTGATGAGAAAGTGTAATATTCTTAAAGACAATTATCACATAGAGAGAGTAGTTCCATCAGGTCATTGGCTTCAGGGATCTCCCTGATCACAGGACAGGCCAGGACTTGTCTGATTCATGACAAATGAAAAGTGGAGCCATTCTCACTCCTTGCGTTCCCCAGGGCTCTGTCCTGTGTCACTCTCATTTCATGGGTCACTCCAACAGCTGTTTGTTTGTAAGTGTATCAAAGAAACCTTAAAAAATGTTGCAAAACTCAAGGGTACAGGATCCCTAAAGATTTTTGAGTTTTGGGGCCAACTCAAAATCTCAAGTTGTTTTTGTTCAGTTAATTTGACATTCATATGTCTAAACAATTTCAAGTTTTACTCTATCATTATCATTTTATCATTTTAACTCATCTTACAGCCAACTTACTGTCCATTGTTCAGAAAAAGTATCATTATTGATAATAATAAAAACTACATGTGGATTATTCACGTCTGTTACAGTTGTTTGCAGTGTCAATCTCTGTTGTTGGTGTTTATTTAAAAATAATGATTTCTGAGCACAACTGTGTTGCAGTTCTTTCGTTTCTTGGTATATTAAGTTTTTATCATTATCAATAATAATAATTTCAGAATTATTCATCATTAGTGATGCGTTTACTGTCATTTCAAGTAAAAATATTCAGTTTGAAATTATAGACTTTCACAAACACAAACAAAGCTCCTTCACCACTTTTCATTGTAATGTGGTTTAGTTTAGAATATGTCTATATAAGTTAAATGGTGTTTTCATAAGTTATATACAAAAATAACATTCTGAAATGTTGGTTCTGATCATTTATATTAGAGATAAGGTCCATAATCTTGCTATATGTACCCACCCACACCTAAAAATCTGCATATTATTTATACAGATTTTGCCTGCCCCCCATCTCAATTAAATACTATAGGCCTGTAGAATGTTGTGACATCATCTGAAACCCAGCAATAACTCCAATATAGCCGAATCCTAATGAATCTGCTTTTCTTTCATTAGAATATAAATAAAACTCTTGTTGTAAGTATGATTTTTGATCATTAATGTGGCTGAATCATTATAAATGGATTTATCAGCTGCAGTCCCTGAGCCCATTCGTAGGCCTCAAAAGTAAGAGTTAGATTCTGCTGTTATTGACCTAGCGCTGAAACTCTGGACTTTCTTGTCTGAAAGCTGCAGACAGCAAAAATAGGTACTTTCAACCCTGATATGTTATGGTGTTTATGAAATTCTCAAATTTCCTCAGAAACCCAAAACAATTATATGAAGTCATGGACAACAATTAACCCAAACAAAGTCATGAAAAATCGGAACATTAAAATAAATTGTATCTGAGATATGCCAAAAAATATATGCCTGGGGTCACATTTTACCCCCTTTGGTCAGATGAAAGTTAAGTAAGTCTTCTATCTAACTTTTCACCTGAACCTACCTCACCACAGTCTTTTGTCTGCTTATACTTGTGCCCCAATGGAGACAAAAGTGTCCTGCTCAAATTTTATTTATTTTTTGATAACATTGCAGCGGTTCTTACGTTTTCTATGAAATTTGGCTCAGGTGTGTCTTTTATCAATATTTTTGATATTTGATAGTGTGAAAAGTTTTAACAGACTTTTATGGAAGTTGGTTTTTAGATTGTACATAGCAGAGAAAAGAATGATTCCTAATAAAAATAAATTATGTCATTGGACATACCCAAGGCTGTATTAATCTCCCTAATAAAATCCACTTTGCATTGAGAATATTAAAAATATTACATTTTTTGTGTTTATTACAAAAAAAAAAAAAAAAAAAAAAAAAAAAAAAGACTAATTACATACACTGGCATAAAATTCAGAAATTGATTAAAACATTTATGCAAAAAAAAAAAAATAAAACAGTAGAAAAAAATGAATGTATCCATTTTTTGTGATGTTTTGTGACTGGGACATTTTTGTCACTGAAAAGTAACAACGTAACTTTTTAAATTGTGGTTTAAGGGTTAAGAAAAATACTGTACTGATCTCTTTTAGAAAAACATCACATGTTGCATTGTTCTTATGAATTTTAGCACCTACTTTAGTAACTGTGCTTACCATTGTAATACACGCAGTAACTAATTTGTATCTATTGGATTCTGCCAGTGTTAATTTTGTTGACAAATATATTTTGTCATAGTTTTTGTCAACAACATATTTTTGCAGCCAAAAACAAAACAAAAACTAAATAAAAAGTAATGAATGAGGACTAAAACTACAACTAAATGCACTGACATTTTCATCAACGAATAAAAACGAAAGGAAAATGAGCAGACTGGACGATAAAAAATAAACTGATACCTCTTCAATCAAAGACTCCTGTTAATGTTCATATTTTCTAACCAGGACTTTAAGTAGGTCGGGACATGTGTACCGCCTCGTTACGGAGCGCCAGAAACGAGGCTCCACCTCTGCAGACCGCCCTGTTCCCTCTCTCTACTCCATCTTGGGGTTTAATTTAGCTTTGGAAAAATGCGTTGTTTTGTGACCCTGCTCCTCTCCTTTCATCTCTCAATCTCTCGTGCCCTGCACGTCTTTCCTCCTATCCATTACGCATGGGTAAGAAGAACAAACTCTGAGCTAAATTTAAACAGAATCAGATTTAAACTAACTCCATGCTGTGTCGAACAAAGGACAGAGAGATACGGACATCAGTTAGTTTAATAAAGTAGCAAAGCTGCAGTATTTGTCTCGAGAAGCTGCTGATGCGATTTGTTCGAAAAAAAATAGACTAAAACTAAAAAAATTGCATGACTAAATCTTGACTAAAACTAAATAGCATTTTAATCAAAGGACTAAAACTAAAACTAAATTAAAATTTGTTGTCAAAATTAACACTGCATTTCGCAAGGTGAAAAGAGTAATCAGAATAATGGCACTCTAGTACTACTACTGCAGCTTCTGCTCCTAGTACTAGTACTTTTCTTATAAAGCTTAAAAATAACAATTTGAAAAAAGGTTTTTGTAGCTCACTTTGGGCCAGGTTGTGTGTATGTGACTATGAGCTGTATTTGGTGCTGTGTTTTGGGGGTGTGTGAAAGTGAAGCGTACACCCCCGTCTCCTGACCCTCACATCTGAAGAACTGCTGCGCCAGCATGGGCTAATTAACCGGCAGCCTAATTACAACATTCACTGAGTAATTAGCAGCCAATTACTGAACCTGTCTTTCTCACTGTCTCAACTGTCTGACTTTAGATCTAAACTTTACACAACACAACTTTACTGACAGGAATTAATTAAAACCAACAACAAGCTTATTAAACATATTCTTCTGTACACAGAGTCATTTAACAACTCAGCCCACAGGCATGTTTCTCCTAGCAACTACAGAAATACTTTGATTTCCATGAAGCTTTGTGTACAGGTTCTTTGAGGTTATCATTTATGTTGTTCCACTTTACAAATGTGGTTGTATCTTCTATAGTTCAATGAAAGGTCTGTAATCTGCTCACAAAATCACCAACAGCAGCCTCCCTTCCCTGGAGGTCAGGTACATTAGCTGGGGTAAGTAGCTGCGGGAGGTCGGAGGGTTGTTTCCCTTTGGGGCACCAAAAACGCCATGGCTATAGCAGGTGCCGGTCCCAGTTACTGGGATAGGCTCCAGTCACCCGCGACCCCTAACGGGAATGAATGAATGAAGGTTTAACATAGCCTATTAAAACACTTATTTACCTTTAAAAACGTCTTAGATGGACATTTTACAGCAGTGCAACATTAAATAACATTCATACTTTGCTATAACCAACTTATTCTGCTGTCTGTTTAAGCTACTTACTGGCACAGCATTAATACTTTCATTGTTTCATATAATTTTTAAAGGCAAACAGCGAACCAGTCGGCTAGCCTATAATTAGCCCAGAAATTCCACCCCTTTCACCGTTATTTCAAACAACTGTTAAAACTAGGGATGGGAATTGATAAGATTTTATCAATGTCGATGCCATTGTCGATTCTGCTTATCGATCCAATTCTTTATCAACTCACTTATGGATTCCTGATATATCTCTGAATAAAAATGAACTAGATTTGTGGCCATACAGTTTATTATGAAGCAGAAATAGAAGCTTATTTTTATTTTCATGTATGTGGGCCTATTTTAAACTGGGCTCACTAAACAGAAGTAACATGTATTGAATGTACAGTAGTAAATTACTGGAAATGTATGCTTTTTAAATAAAAAGGATTGTGGCTTTAATGTTGATTTAGGGGCAGCAGAAGCAGCTTTGCACCTGTCTGTCTGAATAAACCACTCATTAAACTAAACAGTAGTCTGTGTTACTGTGACAGTGTAAAGCAGGGAGGGGCCACATCAGCGTCAGACAGGTGAGAGTCAGACAGGTGAGAGTCAGACAGGTGAGAGTCAGACAGGTGAGGGTCAGACAGGTGAGGGTCAGACAGGTGAGGGTCAGACAGGTGAGGGACAGACAGGTGAGGGTCAGACAGGTGAGGGACAGACAGGTGAGAGTCAGACAGGTGAGGGTCAGACAGGTGAGAGTCAGACAGGTGAGAGTCAGACAGGTGAGGGTCAGACAGGTGGGAGTCAGACAGGTGAGGGTCAGACAGGTGAGGGACAGACAGGTGAGGGTCAGACAGGTGAGGGACAGACAGGTGAGAGTCAGACAGGTGAGAGTCAGACAGGTGAGGGTCAGACAGGTGAGAGTCAGACAGGTGAGAGTCAGACAGGTGAGGGTCAGACAGGTGAGAGTCAGACAGGTGAGAGTCAGACAGGTGAGGGTCAGACAGGTGAGAGTCAGACAGGTGAGAGTCAGACAGGTGAGGGTCAGACAGGTGAGAGTCAGACAGGTGAGGGTCAGACAGGTGAGGGTCAGACAGGTGAGAGTCAGACAGGTGAGAGTCAGACAGGTGAGGGTCAGACAGGTGGGAGTCAGACAGGTGAGGGTCAGACAGGTGAGGGACAGACAGGTGAGGGTCAGACAGGTGAGGGACAGACAGGTGAGAGTCAGACAGGTGAGGGTCAGACAGGTGAGGGTCAGACAGGTGAGAGTCAGACAGGTGAGGGTCAGACAGGTGAGAGTCAGACAGGTGAGGGTCAGACAGGTGAGGGTCAGACAGGTGAGAGTCAGACAGGTGAGAGTCAGACAGGTGAGGGTCAGACAGGTGGGAGTCAGACAGGTGAGGGTCAGACAGGTGAGGGACAGACAGGTGAGGGTCAGACAGGTGAGGGACAGACAGGTGAGAGTCAGACAGGTGAGGGTCAGACAGGTGAGGGTCAGACAGGTGAGGGTCAGACAGGTGAGGGACAGACAGGTGAGAGTCAGACAGGTGAGGGTCAGACAGGTGAGAGTCAGACAGGTGAGGGACAGACAGGTGAGAGTCAGACAGGTGAGGGTCAGACAGGTGAGGGTCAGACAGGTGAGGGTCAGACAGGTGAGGGTCAGACAGGTGAGGGTCAGACAGGTGAGGGACAGACAGGTGAGAGTCAGACAGGTGAGGGTCAGACAGGTGAGAGTCAGACAGGTGAGGGTCAGACAGGTGAGGGTCAGACAGGTGAGAGTCAGACAGGTGAGGGTCAGACAGGTGAGAGTCAGACAGGTGAGGGTCAGACAGGTGAGGGACAGACAGGTGAGACAGGATTCAGCATTTCCTACGGAGATTTCTCTCTTTCTATCGCTCGCTCCCTTCCATACTGTATTTCTTATGCAGGGGAATGAGCTCCTGCTGTCACAGTGTGCGGACATTTAGCTCCTACCTCCGCGGCTCTCTGGCTTCACTCTGCTGTGTCCACACAGTGGGACGTGAGCGCGCCAGGCTCCGTGCGTCTCCACCTCCGTGCTGCCGTGTCCTGTGAGCGCGTGTACATTAATTAGAGAGAGGAGAACAACATGCACTGCACGATGAGCACTGTGCTTTGTAAGACGACTTTTGCAGCAAAGTGAACGTAAAAAGGTTAGAGGCGCAGCTCGGGGCTCGGAGCAAAACCTGCTCACACAAACACAGCTGCCCAAAGCAGCATCGATAAGAAGGACTGTTAAAGGCGGAGGCAGACAATTCCGATGGATTGGAAAAATTAGAACCGGTTCTCGGGTAGAAGCGGGTTTCCATGCCCATCCCTAGTTAATACAGACCTTTCTTTTGGAAAAACTGGGTGACATACTGCCGCCCTTGCCTTTCCCTTTCTTCTCTTTCCCTTTTCGCCTTTCGTTTTTTACAGCCGGACTTAAGTTGGAAGTGGGACATGCTGACAATACAGAGGTCAGCTGCATCAAAAACAGAAGCAGTAACTACTCTTGTCGTTTCCGGGCCTGGTTAGGAAGCAGACTGAACCATTTGCGGAGGGGGCTCTTAGGAAATAGAAGGACTTTGTTGGTTTATTTTGAATCGACTTTATTAAATAATAATAATCATATTCAGAGCCCCAGCATTGTAAATAATACAGCAAAACATAAAATCTAAAAAAATGTATACAACAGAACAGGCCTATATTCAAAAATTTTTCCTGGGCCCTCCTGCCAGCCACGGGCCCTTGGAATCATCCTAACCTTTCCCCCTCCTACAGCACCCCTGTTTATATGCACTCAGAGAAAATCCGTGATACTCCGAGTATCCTGGATTTATAGGGTAGTTGAGTGTGGTGTGGGTGCTCAGCGGCATATAATAAGGCTGTAGTGTAGCAATAGTTCAGTCAGAGAGCAGTGGGATTTGAACACAGTAAGCAGGTCCAGCACTGAGCATAAAGGTGGCAGTTTTGTTAGATTGCACAGCTTTCATGATTATGACTAGATTAATAGTTCTGAGAGCCTAGGTACAAGTTTCAATCTCTGTGGCGAAGCATGGATATATTATGGATCCAGCCATGTGGCAAAGTTACCGCTTGTGCCGTGTTTGTTTTGCTGCAGCTCTTGAGTTTGCACTGTCAGAAACCAGGATACTGCGTTTACATGTCACAGTATCCTGGTTACTATTGGAGTTATCCAGGTAGAGTATGCAGCTTTATCACAGCCTGGATACTGGCTTATCCCAGAGAATGCAGGACACTGTGTTTACATGCAAAAAGTCAAAACCACAATACTTAAAAACCCAATCAGAGCTGTACTATGGCAGTTTCGCTCTGAGAGGTGGAGAGCTTGAGCCACAAAACATCTCACAATGGTAAAGACTCTACTTAAACTCAGCAGCTCTTTCTAGTGAGTAAAGTTAGTATCTTTGGTTCTGTATCTCAAAATGGTACAAAATCCTTTAAACCCGCCTGGAGCTAAACAGTGATCTGGGCATGGGTGTCTCACCTGCAGGAGATGTGAGGAATGTGGGGGATATAACACCCACACTTTTGGTAATTGGGGAATGCAAAACCAAGACTTTACTTTCTAAGACAGTCTGAGAATCAGACAGTTAAACTAAAGTAGGATCCGTAGCCTCTTGGTTCTCCCTCCCTCTCACAGCAGCACCACAGCCAGGCTCTGTCAGCCAATAGCGTTGCAGAACATTGACATGAAACCTCTTCTCTGATTGGTTACTCTACTATAAGGCCCACCTTTTACTCTCTGATTGGCTGAGATTTGAGTGGGGAAATGCAAACGGAGAAGAAGCGCTAATTACTGTAGTGTGGAAGTTCACAATAGAGAAGTGGTATTTGAGTCTCTGCTTTTGTCCGCCACATTAGGACCTATATGGTCATTCATTTCGACAGAGTCAGTTTGCTAATGTGCAGAGACCAATTTTGCCAATCCTGGCTCCAATTAAAATGTTTTGCTTCTTCATTAAGTTCAAATATATTTTATTTCAGGTTTAGAAACAGCCAGAGGATGAGAGGGAGAGGACCGAGGCTTAGAGGTAAGAACAGGAATTTTCCAGTCTCACTATTCTCATTTATAGCAAATGACTGATTTTTCCTGTTAGCACATCACAGAGATACTTTAATTAACCGAAGCTAAATAGCTAATAGAGGCTAAATATTAAATGTTAGAATAAATATGCATATTGTATGAAAAAAATGTAGGCTATTTAAAACCTACATATTTTCATATTGTATAGACAATATATAACACAACCATGAAAAGTTGAAGCTGGTATTCTTTTAAGAATAACTTCTATAATATTTCTGAAAATGTAGTTTAACATCAGAATTAGGGCTGTGTAAAAAGAGCTGGGTAAACTCTAACAATATGAGTGAGTGGCATAAATAGATATTACAGTTTTTTATTATAAACGTGGATCATGCAGTGCAAATTTGGAAAACATGTGTGCTATGGTGTTGTACTTATAAGAGTAAAGAGAATATTAAGTGAATATTTCAGTTGAACTTGGTGCATTAACTTGTTTTGTTGGGTTAAGAATCACTCACCCCCCTTCCCCTCCCTCGGACAGACCTCACACTTTTGAAACACTTGAGACGCCCCTGGATCTGGGTCCAGACCAGAATTTTTTCTTCTGCCCATTTACTTGTACTACAAATTTTCAAAACAAACATAATACAATGCTGTTGTTAAAGCACCCTGGCAATAGTATTTTTCACACCTCACTAAAACTTGTGCACCGTACAGTAACAGTTCATACACATACTGTGTTTTGCAGTGGCAAGACTCTTAAATGAGTCTTAAATGAGTTTATTTTCTTTCTTCTTGTTACTTGTTGAATCTGATCTCATGTGACAGCAGTGGCTTTCTGCAGGTGCGGCCTGTTTGTTTAATTAAATGGAGATTATAGATATAGATTTTCTTCTAAAATAGATGATCATAACCACTTTTTCTTGTGTTTTGTTGGCAGTTTGTGTATATTGGAGACACAGCAACAGTATCCATCCTTTGAGTTATTTTTGAGTTGTCAGAAGCTAAACCCACATTCTCAGAGCGCTTATATAAGAGGAAAGTTGCTAAGCATCGCGGAACAAACCACACATATAAGTTTTCTCCACTAAACTTTTACAGTGTTTCAAATACACACAGCTGAGGTGTACAGCTCAGAGTGTGTTGTATGATAAATGTGTCAATAACAACTATTATTACATTCATATGACACATAATGGTGTGAGGTCACATCAGAACTGTTAAAGGAGACAGTTCTACAGGAAAATGCTTTTGTTTCAGTTTTTGAGGTTTTGGGCCATGCTACTCCTGAACATCAGACTTTTACACTGAATTGTGGAAAATGTCCAATCTACACATGAAGGTGTTTATTGTAATACAGTTGGTCACTGGAAATATCAACTTCACACCATTTTCTCAAAATGAACTTTTCTTACTCTCTGAGTTCAGTAGCTCCTCCTCCTCCTCCTTCTACTACTACTACTACTACTACTACTACTGAGTCCGATATCTCCACTTCAGTAGCTCCTCCTCCTACTACTACTACCACGGAGTCCCGTATCTCCACTTCAGTAACGCCTGCTACTACTACTACCTCTACTACTACTACAACCTCTACTACTACAACTAGTACTACTACCACCACAACACCTACCACTAATTCTACTACTACCACTGATTCCAATATCTCCACTTCAGTAGCTCCTGCTATTATTATCTGCTACTATTATCTCTACTACAACTTCTGCTACTACTACTACTACTATGAATACTTCTCTGAGTTAGATATCTCCACTTCAGTAGCATCTACAAAAACACATTTTCCACTTTTGTAAATAACAATATTCTGAAGTATTTTTCCAAGGGATTTGTTGATATATAATTCCTTGCCTGATTTCTTGGTCATTTTACTAAAAACAAGGCACATTTTGAATGCTAAATCAGATTTCCATAACTCTATCTGTCAAAGCCTTTTTGTGGAACATTTCAAGATAATGAATTAATCATTTTAATCCTGTCTCTATTTAATATTCATATATATTTTAGAAATGTATACAAAATTGCAAATTTTTACACAGATAGAGCATAATTTGCATATGAAAACATTAAATGACGCAAAACTTGTCCCCCCCCCCCCACCTATATTTCTGTCAGAAAACGTTTCACATTGATACAATGAGATGTCCAATATTTCTTCACTATTCATTAGAATTTATTAAACTGTTATTATGGCTATTAAAACAGATTTATTATGATTTAGAGCAGTGTTTCTCAATCAGGGGTGCACAAGCACTTAACAAAGGGGTACTTGGAATTTTTTATAATTTGATAAGAAAATATTTCAGATCTTTTTATATGAAACTATTGAAACTTGTGAAAGACAAGCTCAAGTGTCTCATATTATTGAATAAAATGAGGTGAAACTACTCAAATATGAATAGGCCTATTATAAAGCTTGTTTCAAAGTTTGTTTTTTATAAATGTGTCTTGTCAATTTATTATGAGTTTTAGTTTTTTTGTTGAAAAATATAGTTACATGAGTAAATGTGATAGAAGTTTATGTTATATTTTTATGAAGTGTTTTAGTTTTGTTATTTTTTTATTAATTATTTGTATATGTATTGTTATTTTAAAGAGATTTTATTTGTATTTTGAATTTAATTTTCAAAGCAAAACAAAACAAGGCTAAATAAATAAATAAATAAAAGCAGGAACATTTTCTTATACAATAAAGTAAGTCTAAAATGTCTCTATGGACACTTTTTGAAAAACACAAAAGCAAATGAGGGGGACAAAAAGCCCAGGGAGGTACGCAACACAATAAAGGTTGGAAACCACTGATTTAGAGCAGAGCTAAGATGAGTCTTCATCTCAAATACATTTCATTTGCCTCATGCAGTGGAACACATCTCCTTCACATGTAGATGATCAGGTTGTCGATTGTGGCCTGTGGAATGTTGGTCCACTCCTCTTCAATGGCTGTGCGAAGTTGCTGGATATTGGCAGGAACTGGAACACACTGTCATATTCGCCAATCCAGAGCATCCCAAACATGCTCAGTGGGTGACATGTCTGGTGCTGGCCATGCAAGAACTGGGATGTTTTCAGCTTCCAGAGATTGTGTACAGATCCTTGCAACATGGGGCTTTGCATCATCATGCTGCAACATGAGGTGATGGTCATGGATGAATGGCACAACAATGGGCCTTAGAAACTCATCACGGTATCTCTGTGCATGCAAAATGCCATCAATAAATGCCAGACACTATCGAATGTGAGCATTTGCTCACTCAATTCAGTTACGCCGACAAACTGCAGTCAGGTCGAGACCCCGGTGAGGACGACGAGCTGCAGGTGAGCTTCCCTGAGACGGTTTCTGACAGTTTGTGCAGAAATTCTTTGGTTATGTAAACCGATTGTTGTAGCAGCTGCCCAGGTGGCTGGTCTTGGCGGTGAAGGTACTGGATATGGAGGTCGTGGGCTGGTGTGGTTACACGTGGTCGCCAGTTGTGAGGCTGGTTGGATGTACTGCCACATTCTCTGAAACGCCTTTGGAGACGTCTTATGGTAGAGAAATTAACATTCAATTCTCAGGCAACAGCTCTGGTGGACATTCCTGCAGTCAGCAGCCAACTGCATGCTCCCTCAAAACTTGAGACATGGATTATCTCAGCAAAGAAGAAGTGCTCACTAACACAGATTTCGACAGATTTGTGAACAATTTGAGAAATATAGGCCTTTTTATGTACAAAGAAAAAGTTGTGGATCTTTTTAGTTCACCTGATGAAAAATGGGAGCAAAAACAAAAGTGCCGCGTATATATTTTTGTTCAGAAAAATTAAATTAGCTGAAAAAAAAATAGCTGTCGAAATTTTTTTAAAGATTTTGAGCTGGCCCCAAAACTAAAAAAAATCTTGAGGGATCCTGTTGCCTTGAGTTTGTGAGTTTCTGCATTTTTTTTTTTTTTTTTTTTTTTTTTTTTTGTTTACAGTGTAGTGAAAACAGAAGTCTTGCTGATGCCTACCTCTAACCTCGGCATGCCGCGCTCACCATCACATCAAGTTTGGCAGAACTCCTGAGCAGTTCTGGCGAGACTCGACAGAGCGGAAAAAAAAAACAAAAAAACATTCACGCCTTGATCGGTGGAGGCTGTCGAGTCATCCATGTGTGAAAACAATCAGACACAAACTGGAGAGCATGTTCTGAGGAACTCCTGAGCATGGAGCGAGTTCCACGAGCCCCCGCGTCCTGACAGGGCTCTGAACGCAACATTAGGCTCAAAACGATGGAGAAATCAATCACGAAAACAACAAGCGCACCGGCTCCGTTCACACTCCAGCGGCTCCTGTTTATTCAGATGCACAAAACTTAGTTAGACGTCATACATTGCAAAAAAGAATGTGATCATCCAATCAAGAAAATCATGTGTGAACATAACTTCCAACAAGTGTGAAACTTTATGCTTTTCTCAGGCTATTTGAAATAGTGTTGAACTTCTTTAAATTAAAATGTCAGGTTTTGTAACTTAGAATAATGTACTACATGTGGAAAACGTCTTCTGTTGGACAGATGTTACTTTGACTTTTCAGAGAATGCTTGGATTAGGTGTCTGTCACCTCCTGCTGGCAACGTTGGGGATGGGACAGAGCATAAAATAGTTGTTTAGCATGGCTATTAGCAATGTGAAGCTAAGAGATACATAAATGAGCTGACTGCTTCATTGTGACAGCAGTTTAAGCTCTGAAATGATCAGAACAAGTCCAGTGACGATGTATGGGCTTTAGAAACGCACAGCTTTTACTTGTCTGCGTAGCGTATTATTATTGATAATAAACATTATTAATATTAATACTTTTTCTGAACAATGGATAGTAAGTTGGTTGTAAGATGAGTTAAAAATATATGATATAATATATTATAGTAGGTAGAACTTAAAATTGAAAGTTTTTAGACACATAAACATTAAATTAGGTGAACAAAAAATATTAGTTGTTGAAAAGTTGTTGGTCCCAAAACTAAAAATCCTCAAGGGATGTTATTGCCTTGAGTTTTTGCAACATTTTTTTTTTTTTTTTTTTACATTGTAGCAGTAGCAGTAGAAGTAAGCAGTAGTGAAACAACCAGTAGTAGTAGCAGTAGTAGTAATAGTAGACTACTGGCAGCAGAAATAGTGGTATAGATTTTGCAGTACAATTCCAGGGTGACATCATCAGACACTGAACTTAGAGCGAAGTGTAACATAAGCTTTAAACTTCAGATTGATGTCAACAAAAATTATTTTAAGGAGGCAATATTGCTTCTGTTTTATTTTCTAATTTATTACAAAAGCAGTAAACTAAGCTTTGCTGTTGTGGGGAATAAAAGTGGGACAGATATAATCATTTTGCACTGTTAAAAAAAAAAAAAAAAAAAAAAAAAGCAATAAGATCCCTCAAGATTTTTGAGTTTTGGGGCCAACTCAAAATCTCAATTTTCAACAACTAATATTTTTTTGTTCACCTAATTTAACATTCATATCTCTACAAATGTTTAACTTTAAGTTTCAGTCCCTATCATTTTTTTTTTTACTCATTTTACAGCCAACTGACTATCCATAGTTCAGAAAAAGGTTGTAATAAAATTGTAACATTGTTTTGTTAAACCTGGTATATTAAGTTTGTATTATCAGTCACAATACTTTTTCTGAACAATGGATAGTCAGTTGGCTGAGATGAGTTAATAATAATAATAATAATAATAATAATAATGCATTTGTCTTATACAGTGTTTTTCTAGACACTCAAAGTCACTTTATCATCCATCCATCCTTTATTTTCCACTTTATCCGGGGCTGGGTGGCAGGGCAGCAGTCTAAGAAGGGACACCCAGACATCCCTCTCCCAGGACACTTCCTCCAGCTCCCCTGGAGGAACCCCAAGGCGTTCCCAGGCCAGCCAAGAGTCAAAGTCCCTCCAGCGTGTCCTAGGTCTTCCCCAGGCCTCCTCCCGGTGGGACATGCCTGAAACACCTCCCCAGGAAGGCGACCAGGAGGCATCCAGAACAGATGCCCGAGCCACCTTAGCTGGCTCCTCTCGATGTGGAGGAGCAGTAGCTCTACTCCGAGCTCCTCCTGGGTAACTGAGCTCCTCACCCTATCTCTAAGGGAGCGCCCAGCCACCCTGCGAGGAAACTAATTTCGGCCGCTTGTATCCGGCATCTTGCCCTTTAGGTCATGACCCAAAGCTCATGACCATAGGTGAGAGTAGGAACGTAGACTGATCAGTAAATTGAGAGCTTTGCCTTTCGGCTCAGCTCCTTCTTCACCACAACAGACCGATACAACGACCGCATTACTGCAGACGCTGCACCGATCCGCCTGTCGATCTCATGCTCCATCCTTCCCTCACTCGTGAACAAGACCCCAAGATACTTGAACTCCTCCACTTGGGGCAGCATCACAACTCGGACTTGGAGGTGCTGATTCTCATCCCAGCAGCTTCACACTCGGCTGCAAACCGCCCCAGTGCACACTGAAGGTCCTGGTTTGATGAAGCCAACAGAACAACATCATCCGCAAAAAGCAGAGATGAAATCCTGTGGTTCCCAAACCTGACTCCCTCTGGCCCCTGACTGCATCTAGAAATTTTGTCCATAAAAATAATGAACAGAACCGGTGACAAAGGGCAGCCCTGCCGGAGTCCAACATGCACTGGAAACAGGTCTGACTTACAACCAGCAATTCGGACCAAGCTCCTGCTCCAGTCATACAGGGACCAGGACAGCCCTTAGCAGAGGGCCTCAGACCCCATACTCCCAGAGCACCCCCCACAGGACGCTACGAGGGACACGGTCGAACGCCTTCTCCAGATCCACAAAACACATTTGAACTGGTTCACTCCCATGAACTTGCCCCGACACAAAGTCGCAGGGACGCGACCTTCTCATTCAACGGGGAAAACTCCAACACATAGTGGCTGAGCTGGGGAGCTATGTCTTCATGTGTGAAAACAATCATGCACAAACTGGAGAGAGCATTATTCAGAGACTTTGAGCACGGAGCAAGTTCCACGAGCCCCCACGTCCTGACAGGGCTCTGAACGCAACATTAGGCTCAAAACGATGGAGAAATCAATCACAAAAACAACAAGCGCGCCGGCTCCGTTCACACTCCAGCGGCTCCTGTTTATTCAGATGCCAAAACCTGCTCCTCTCTCGCTTGATCCCAGCGCTGGGGGCTCATTACGCTACTGTTACATGTTTACTGTTTCTAAATGTTCCTAATGAGGAAATCAAAGCGTACGCGAGAATGGGGGCCCTGGCGCGGAGAGAGGGGAGCCCCGCTGTTCTGCTCACAGAGATCTGGGTCTGACCCGACACACACACCCTCGGCTCTGCTTGGGAGCGCCTGTCGTTGGTTAACTGGGCCGAGACAGACAGGATATGAGGCGCTTGGATGAGTCTTCTGGATGCTGCTGTTGTGTGCGACGTTTATTTTATTTTATTTTTTTCTCAAATGGAAGAATTAATATGAAGTCTTTTGTTTCATTGTTTGGCATGCTGCCTTTGATCTCACAGACAAACACACGCGCGCACACACACATGCTTTTCTTTAGTTTGTTTGGGAAAGCAGTTGCAAAATTGTCTGAAATCAAGGACATCTGGAAATCCAAGTTCCAAACAAGTTGGGGCATTTTGAATGGAAATGAAGCACAATGAGATAATCAGCAAATCTCAGAAAAAAAAATTTTTTATCATTGAATTAAAGGGAATATGTCCCTTTAAAAACATTATGTGACTAAAAGAGAACGTTTCTACTAAGTACTCTACTAGTGCCATAAAGTAAAAGGTGAAGAGACCAGCAGAGGGCAGAAGGAACTTTACTTCCTTAAACTTCTTGTCCGATGCCATTTTATGTCATCATGAAAAATGTCTGTGAGGAATCAGTGGACACAAGCTATGCACATTTTTTCTTTCTTTGGTAGTTTTTAGTTTTTTAGTTTTTTTTTTTTTTGATAAATGAATCAGACTGGATGTAAAGGGCTTGTTGATTGGCCAGTGCTTCCTGGAATGTGCACGGGATTATGGAAAAAAAGCATTTTGACAGCTAAGAACGGCCAGACAAAAACACAACTCCAGGTCTGTTTTTGATGAGGGAACATTATAGCATTACACAAAGAGAAGTCATTTTTGCATAATTATAGCCCCTTAAAAAATAATTAATTTGAATGTGATAGCAGTAACATAAAAAATAATAATTTGCCAATCCAGTGGAAACATTTGTTAGAATAATTTATAACTCTACACTCGTTACATTTTTGAAAATGTTTCAACTTAAAACCTTTTACAAAATTACAGTGACTAAAACATTTCATATAGAAAGAGAACTGCAAACTCTGTGAGGAAGAAGAGGAAGACCAGACACATCTATTTTGTGCACGTGTACACTGTAAAAAAAAAAAAAAAAAAATTGTAAAATTAAAGGTAAAATATTGGCAGCTGTGGTTACTAGAATTTTACTGTAAACTAAATCTGGTGATAATATAAACCTTAAACATTTTTTTCATGCAAAGAAAAGAAAGTGCTTAGTTTATTGTAAAAGTTTCAAACTTAAAACCAGATGTTTTATGGTAAAAATCTGGCAAAAACAGATGCCAATATTTTAACCACCGTAAATGTTTTTTTTTGTTTGTTTGTTTTTTTTTGTTTGTTTTTACAGTGTATGGACATTTTTGCTGTGTATCAACTCTTGGCTAAGGAAAATGGGCAGAGTTTCAAGCAGCTCCACAGAACATTTCTACTGGGGGTCTTTGAAGGTGCTGGTTGAATACGTTAATATAAAGGTTATTTCATGTCTTTACAAAAGCTTTTTCAGGCACTGAATTTAAGCAACAGATTTTTTTATTTTTTTATTTTTTTTGCATTTGAAAATTTAAAATGGAATTATTTTACACTGACTTTTGATCAAAAGTGCACTGAATAAATGTGGTGTCTCAAACTTCAGGGCAATAAGTGTATAAAAAACAAAAACTACAGTACATAAAAATTTGTGACCCGCTGATGTCTGACTACAGCAAGGAAGGAACTGTACAGTTTTAGTTTTAGAGTGTTTAACCTACAGTTTTGCAGAATAACAAATAACACACATGCATTTTTGATCTAAAGTTAATGCAAAATAATGCAGTCTTTAAATTCTAATGCAAAAAAAAAAAAAAAAATTCAGTTGCATAAATTCAGTATCTAAAAATGCCCTGTCAAAATAACCTTTATTTAAATATGATAATTTTGTTAGGAAATTGCTTATTTTCAAAACCCAAAACATTGCTTTTGCTTATTTCCAAAACAAAACAAAAATTAGTCACTTTTTTTTTTCTCACAAGCATAAGCAACGTAAGAACTGTGAAATGGAAAAGTAATCTGCTCAAATAAAGTGGGGATTACATCATTATATAAGTAAAACAACTTTATTATTTAAACCTATGGTCTAAAATAAAACGATGAGGCTGTATCCAGTGGAAAAGTGTAATCCCAGAGAGAGAAGTGAAAGCAGTAAAGTGTGTTTTTGAGAGTGACTCTGTGAAGGCTGTCGAGGTGGCAGAGAACTCCATCCTCCTCTTTTGTTTGTGGAAAGCCTTGAGTCGTGGAGCGGTGCCCAGAGAGGTCTCCGGAGGATACTGCAAACTTTCAGCGACTCGGTAAAAAGCGGCAGGTCGTGGAGGGCTCACAAACTCGTGCTTTTACCTCTGCTCTGATATGAACCAGAGTACGGATCACACCTGCGCAGTGCCGGCCCGTCTGTTTATCTGATAATTACACTGCTCTGATTATTATGGGTATGATAACTGCTGCTGTGGCATGTCAGACTCTCTTTGTTGAGTTACTTATCACTATCTATTTGCTGTTTCAAAATACTTTGTGCAAAATGTTTTGTTATTTCAAATAAAGATTTCAAGTGCATGTAAAAGTCTATTTCTGAAAATGTACTTTTTAATTTTTTTGAGGAGTGCTATCAACTTGGCATCTCTGCATCTGTAATATTTTTAGGAATAAATTATAAAAGTATGTAAGTTAATTTCAAAGCAGATATTAAATAGATAAATTGTTCTCGTCTTGGTATCAGCTGCAGTTTTACTCTGTCTTGGTCTATTACCCAATTTTACTCGGTCTTCGTCTTGGTCTCAGATGTGGCCATTTCTTAGATTTTATTTACCAAACATTATCAGGAAATACCATTCTTCATAATTGTGGAGTTATGTTTATTTGTTGAGTCTTTTGCATTAGATCATTAAAATAATCATTTATATATGTGAAACGCTTATTTTTTACTTCTTTTATTCAGTGTTAGTTCACAGGGTTTGGTTTTGGTTTGCCTTGGTCTCGGTTTACTCTAGGCTTGGACTGGTCTTGGATTAGTACAGTCTTGACTACAACACTAATACAGGCAAATCATTTTGATACAATAATAGCCCCATAAAATGCAGAGGGCAAAATTCCTGAAAGGGACAATAGTCTACCTTAATTTTAACCTTTCCATACAGGAAACGGTAACAGAAGAGTAGAAGGTACATTGTTTGAAAAAATCATTTGGGTTTCTTCAAACCTAGGGCAATGTGGCTGAGTGGTCTAAGGTGCTGGATTTAGATTCTAGTCCTCTTCGAAGGTGTGGCTTCAAATCCCACAGACAAGTCTGTTTACAGCAATGGTGGCACAGTGGGTTAAGGTCACCAGTTTAAATCTCATCTGAAGTACTGTTGTTGTGTCGCTGTACAAGGAGCAGATTAGCAGCCATGCTTCTGTCAGTCTGCCCCAGGGCAACTATAGCTACAGAAGTAGCTTACTACCAGTGTGACTGAGGAGTGAATGCAATGTAAAGCACTTTGGTTATCTAGAATATAAATACAAGATATTATTACCATCAGTGATATTACTTTTTATCATCTGTTCAAGCTAACGCTGGCTAACAGCTAACAGGTGAAGCTGCGACAGTCAGCAGATGTGATCACAGGAATGTGAAATTGCAAACATTTGAGAAAAATCATTGCTTACGTTACATCGCTTGTTAAAACATAGATGACTTGCATTTGTTTTACAATAGCAAGAAAACAATATTGCCCACATTTTCTCACTACGCAACTTGTTATTTATTCCATGGATCATAACATAACAAACCGGAAAAAAATCATCATATTTATTTCATATATAAAAATAAAAGCGACCTGTTTCAATTGGTAAAATCATAGATGGCTTATAAATATAAGTAAAATACACTATTAATCGCCAAAAATACCTTATAGGTAGCAATTGTGTCTGCGCATGTGCAGATGTACTCACCGGACAAATTGTGCCTCCTGAACAAATGGGGCAATGACAAGCTGAATAACAGTGTTTAGTGCTTTCTTTAATCACCTGTTGGTTCTGCTGAAGTCCTTGTTGTTGTCCAGTCCTCTGTAATTTTTTTTCTTCAGTTTGTTGCCATTTTAATTTATAAATCAGTCAATCGATCAAACTTTATTTATAAAGCACTTTTCATACATAGAAAATGCAGCACATAGTGCTTTACATGGTTAAAAGCAATGATCCCCTGATTTCCCTACCCCACCACCCCCACCCCCCCTCCACACACACGCGCGTGCGCGCGCACGCACGCACACACACACACACAGATATACATATGCACAAACACACATTTAAAGACCAACGTGAGGCTGAGCACGGAGAGCCAGGTGAGGAAACACTATCACAGGGAGCCGTCTGCACCGGGAGCCTGCTCACAGTTCACGGCCCCCAGGAACCGACCCAGGGCCTACAGCGAAGAGGCAGGTAGACACCCAACCTAGCTGAGAGAACCCACAGGACAGCGCCCGAGCAGCCACGGCCGAGGGCCCCCTCCAAGGAAACACTGAAGATATAACCTAATAATCAAACAAACAATAAAAGAATAAAATAAATAAGAATAAAGGATAAGGATAAAATAGGAGTACACACAGAATAAGAGAATGGAATAAATAAGAATAAAATGAATAAATATTCGGTAAAAGCTAAATTAAAAAGGTGGGTCTTGAGCCTGCTCTTAAAAACATTTATGTTCTCTGCAGCCCTGAGGTCCTCCAGCAGACCGTTCCAAAGATGAGGACCACAGCACTGGAATGCTGCCTCTCCATGTGTATGTGTCCTGACTTCGGGAATAATGCAAAGGCCAGTACCGGAGGACCTCAGGGTACGCGAGAGTTCATACGGTAAAAGCAAATCTGAAAGATAAGAAGGCCCAAGACAATTAGGACATTTAAAAACCAATAAAAGAACCTTAAAATCGATCCTGAAACACACTGGGAGCCAATGCAATGATTCTAAAACCGGTGTAATGTGGTCCCACCTTCTGGTCTTCGTCAGCACACAAGCTGCAGAGTTTTGTAAAAGTTGTAGAGCTGAAATACTCTTTTTGGGAAGACCAGAAAGCAGGGCGTTACAATAATCAATACAACTGGTGATAAAAGCATGCATTATCATCTCTGTGTTGGCCCGACAGAGAATAGACTCTGGTATGGAGGACCGTGAGCGCCACGCAAAAAGGAATAGTGCTTTTATTAAAGGAGTTTTTAAAAGAGCCTTTAATAAATGGATTACAAAATGCTTTTATGATAAGAGTTTTTAAAAGTTTATTTAATAAAGATATTTCTAAATACTTTTATTAAAAGAGTTTTTAAAAGAGCATTTAATAATTGGATTACTAAATGCTTTTATTAAATGAGTTTTTAAAAGAGGATTTAATAAATGGATTACTAAATAGTTTTAATATAAGAAGGATTAAAAGTGTTATTCATTAATCCATTTAGGAAACTGATTTCTAAATGTATTTACAATTATATATTTACTTTTTGGAAAAGCATTTGCAAAACGTATTAGCTTCTCCGATTAGCTTCTCCTTTTAGCTTTTCTGTGGCGTTCCTGGTCCTCCTGGCTGAAGTTAAATAAAATAAAACACAAAGCGATGTAACGAGCTCTGTGACTGGTCAGAGCTACTCGCGCTCTGATTAGGCCAGACAATAGGAGTTATGCACTAACTACTTCCGCATTCGGCTAAACAGAATGATCTACTTCCGGTCACAGCTTGTAGTAAGCAGCCGGACAAGGGAAGCTTCAAAAAACATATTTATGTTACACATAAATACATCGCAAAATAAAATCACCAAACTAACGTTGCAATGGACTAACGCAGTTTTATCCTTCAAACAAGGGTTTTAGCATTTGTGTGTTAAATATTTAACTAATCGCTGAGCACGGATGCGGGATATTGTTGTGTCAATTAACTAAAGCCATCACCCGGCGCACTTTATTTCAGCGGATATATAAAATATGTGCTCATATTATCAACATATTTGATAGAACTTTCGAATTTTCTGGCCAATCAGAGCGCGAGTAGCTCTGACCAATCACAGAGCTCATTACATCGCTTTGCTTTTTATTTTATTTAACTTTAGCCAGGAGGACCAGGAACGCCACGGAAAAGCTAAAAGGAGAAGCTAAATGCAAATGCTTTTCTGAAAAGGTTTTGTAAATACATTTAGAAATCATTTTTCTAAATGGATTAATGAATAACGCTATTAATCCTTCTTTTATTAAAACCATTTAGTAATCCATTTATTAAATCCTCTTTTAAAGGCTCTTTTAATAAAACCATTTAGTAATCCATTTACTAAATCCTCTTAAAAACTCTTTTAATAAAAGCATTTAGTAATCCATTTATTAAAGGCTCTTTTAAAAACTCTTTTAAGAAAAGCATTATTCCCTTTTGCGTGGCGCTCATGGTCCTCCGTACTCTGGCTAGGTTTTTCAAATGATAAAAAACTATTTTAATGATAAACTTAATATGTGGAATAAAACCAAGCTCAGAGTCAAAAATGATGCCCAGGTTTTTCACCTGTGATGATGGATTTAAGGAAAATGCCTGTAATTTAGATAAGAGTTTCTCTCTCTGAGCCTCAGGACCGATGATTAAAACTTCAGTTTTGTCCTGGTTAAGCTGTAAAAAGTTTTCTGCCATCCAGGATTTAATATCTAAAATACACGTAAAAAGGGCATCCATTGGTCTTGTGTCATCAGGAGACACGGAGATGTACAGCTGAGTATCATCAGCGTAACTGTGGAAGTTTACTCCATGCCTCCTGATGACACTGCCAAGAAGGATGTCATTTTATGGATTTCTGAGGAGCATGTATCTATACTTACCATGTATTTTCTGACTGTGAGATAGGAAGTGAACCACTTTGAGTGCTTCTGCAAGTCCCAGTTACATCTAAAATCATTTAAAACCTTCAGTTCAATTTTTCAATTTAGTTCAGTTTTATTTGTATAGCCCAGTATCACAACACTCAGTCACCTCAAAGGGCTTCACAAACAGTTGATCAAACATAAACACACAATCAGATTTAACACACAATCAACACAAACACTAACTACACTAAACAGACCCAGGACACTCCTGTCCTTAGACCCTCCTGTGTCGTCTGTGTAACAGTGAAAATTAATCCCATGTTTTCTGATTATCTGATTCAGGAGAGCTGTCTCTGTGCTGTGGTTCACCCCATAATCTCTCAAGGATATTATAATTATTTTTTAAAAATCACTGAGCTGAATAAAAAACAGTTTTTCTAAAATTTTACTTAAAAATGGTAAGTTAGATAGTGGTCGGTAGTTGTTAAAATCATCAGTTTCCAAATTGCTCTTCTTCAGAAGGGGCCTCACTACCGCTGTTTTAAAGGCAGCAGGGAAGACGCCCATCTGAAGAGAGCAATTTATGATGTTTAAAAGCTCATTAAAAAAAAAAAAATCCATAAAATGTTTTAAAAAAGTGAAGAGGGAATTTGATCTAAAAGACATGAGGTGGGTTTCCCTGTGGAATTTTTTTTTTATCAGCATTAACCAGGACAAAACTGTCCAGCGTTTGTAAAAACAAACACTCAGATGTATCTGGGACCATATTTTGAAGAGATGAAATATTAGATCTGATAGCATTAATTTTACCTCTGAAGTGGTCTGCAAACTGCTCACAGAGAGAGTCTGTTGGGATTCTTGGAGAGCTGTTAAAATCAGGATTAAATAAATGATTGATGGTGGAAAAGAGGATTTTAGGATTATTTTTATGATTACTGATTATTTTGGCAAACTATGTGTTTCTTCTCTTCTGTGCATTATTGTAAGTTTTCAGTTTCTGATATAATATTTAATGATTTATTGTATTTTTGTTTTTCCTCCATCTTCTTTCTGCCGCCCTGCAATTTCTTTTCAGCTTTTTGATTTCCTTATTTCTCCATGGGGTTTTTTTTTTAGTTTTGTTTGAACCTTCTTTGCGGTTAGTGGAGCAACAGAATTGAGGCTTTACTGAAGTTTACTGTTAAAATGTTCAACAATAAAATCACAGGGTGCAGGGAAAAATCACAGGAGGACATTTATCTAAAACCTTGATAAAATTTGTAGCCACTTCAGAAGTTAGATAGCGCTTCCTCACAGTTCGCACAGAGGTCTCCCACTGAATAAAACCAGTGATGTTAAAAAACACACAGTAGTGGTCAGAGACAGCCAGGTCAACAACAGAGGACACACCAGTGGACAGGCCAAAGCTAATGACAAGACCCCAAGTGTGTCCTCTGTTGTGAGTCGGCTGCGTGATGTGTTGGGTAAAATCCATATAATCGAGCATATTCAAACATTCCTTTGAGACAGGTTCTAAAAGGTTATCAATGTGTAGATTAAAATCACCAGTTAAAATTATTATATTGTACGAAGTGTGGATGATAGATTAAAATTCAGAGAAGTCATTGATAAAAGCAGAACATTTTTTAGGTGGTCTGTAGACTCTGACAAATAAAATTGTGGGTTGTTAAAATCAATGGCGTGATATTCAAATGTAGTATATTGATCAAATACATTTTGTCTGGTGGTGACTGAGTTTGTTGTCATTGATGCAGTGCCACCACCTTTCCTGCCACTTCTTACAGAAAATGTAAAATTAAAATTTGGAGGGGAGGCCTCAGTGAGAACAATTGGTGCATCCGTACCCAGCCATGTTTCAGTTAAAAATAAACAATCAAGTTTGTGGTCTAAAATCAGGTCATTGACAATAAAAGACTTATTTAACAGAGCGAACATTTAAAAGTG
Source organism: Bostrychus sinensis (assembly GCA_020698575.1). Classification (NCBI taxonomy): domain Eukaryota; kingdom Metazoa; phylum Chordata; class Actinopteri; order Gobiiformes; family Eleotridae; genus Bostrychus; species Bostrychus sinensis. The sequence goes on from CM036259.1 coordinate 30,816,470, forward strand.
CCATGTTGAGTGTGACTGGTGACATTTTAACTGTAGTGGCTGGTACTGGTTGACATTTTGGGAGAGGTCTGAGGTTATTGATGTTTACAGTACTAGTAGATTGATATGGTTTGTGATGCTGTGGTTCAATTCAATTCAATTTTATTCAGTTTTATTTGTGTAGCCCAGTATCACAACAAAAGTCGCCTCAAAGGGCTTCACAACAGTTGATCAAACATAAACACACAATCAACACAAACAATAACTACACTAAACTAAACAGACCCAGGACACTTCTGTCCTTAGACCCTCCTTCTCGGTAAGGAAAAACTCCTAAAAAAACCCAGCTACAGGAAAAAAGAAGAAACCTTATGGAGCCCATATTGAAGGAGAGATCCTCTCCCAGGACAGACAGGCAATGCATCTAGGACTGTTAGTTCATTAGCTCATCTATAGGATCATAGTTCAGCTCTGTAAGGATTCATCCAGGGAGTGGGGTGAGGTAGGTTGAGGAAGTCCATAGGATGCAGCAGGTGGGCCTCATTCAGACAGGTGAGTGGGGTGAGGGAGATCCGGGAAATCCTTAGATTTAGTGGTTGCTCTCTGTTTGTGATGATGACAAGAATTGATGATTTGTTTGTGGGAATGTTAGGTCCAAGTCCAGTATTGTGTGCTTTACTGTTAAAAGTGGAACTAAATACATAAGAGCTGGGACCAGGGGGACATCAGTCAGTGATGGACAGGTCAGCAGGGCAGCAGCATGGATGTATTATAGAACTGGATAATGAATGACGTCACGACCGCCATTGTTTTCAATGACCGTGCTCATTGGCGCATGATGCCAAAAAAATGTTTTACTTCTGCGTTACTTCCACGTTCTGCGGCCCTCGAGCAAGCACAGTGTAGCGCCACGTACCACGTGATCGGCTCTGACCAATGGGCGCGACGGCGGGCTTAGAGCGGTGAAGTCACAAACCATAAAAAGTTATTTTTTAGCCAAATTAAACTTTTCGAAGAGGGAAAAAGTCCATGGTGTGAAAATAGATAATAATCACTACAAAATCCGACCATTTTGAAAGCTGTAGGTGTCCTGTCAGCCGAGCACCAGGCATTTCTTTTTACATTGTGCTCTATGGGAAAAATCCTTTCTGGGCCGCGCTGCAGTTCCATGGAGCGGCCGCTAGGAAATTTGGCAACAAGGCAGAGGGGGCGGTGCCCGATCCAGGTCTAATAATACATCCATGGGCAGCAGGTTTGGGTAATGACTGTACGCCAAATACCAGATTGGCGAACAGCAGACAGCGGCCCTACGTATTCAGGTGGAGCCTGTCAGCCCCAAAAAGATGCCTCATCTCCCAGAAGACATCAAAGTTGTCTATGAATCCAACTCTGTGGGAACCACAGGCAGAGGAGAGCCAGGTGTTAAGGCTGAGCAGCCTGCTCCATCGGCCTATTCCTTTGCCACAGGTGGGGGTGCAGCCAGAGATAAAAACATTCACCTGGAATTGTCCAAGCAATGCAAAAAGGTGGAGGAAATCCAGCTTTAACAGCTTAGAGTGCTGCTTTGGGATATCATTGGTGCCAACGTGAATGATGAATCTGTTGACTTGCCGATGAGACCACACAATGCCTGGGATTTTATCCGCTATATCAACAACAGTGGTGCCCGGGAACGACAACATGAGCACCCCTCCTTATCCGCATGTTCCTCACTGTGGAATCCTCGATGATGAGCATGTAGAGAGGAGGATCCGTCGGTTGTCGAGGGGGACCTGTGGTTCACTCACCATACATCACGACCACATTACGGCACTAGAGGTGTAATCCAGACTTGGCCACCTGGACCTGTGGACCGTTTGTTTCTTAAAAAACTTAAAATCTAGGCATCCAATGGTTAAAAGCGATCATCTAGTTAAAAAAAAAAAATTATATATATATATATATATATATATATATATATATATATATATATATTGACAGCTGTCCCCGTCTCCAGTATTTCCCATAAAAGTGGCTTAAAAATATCGATGATTAACGAATGCATAAACTGACTTCTGCTGCTGTCCCCATTCAGAAATAAGTACAGAGCTGCTCATATTACGCATTATTCAGGAGTTTTATTAAAAAAAAAAAAAAAAAAAACTCAAAGAATCCATGTTTGTTTGGATTAGTGGTGTGCTGCTTATGTACTGCCCTTAGTTTTCTGATTGGTCACTCCACCAGTCATTGATCTGCCTCAGAAATGAAATGTTACTAAAGAGGTACCAGACTAACTTCTTTGTACAGAACAGGAAAAGAGTTTGTCTGGCAGGCCAGCCTAATTTGTGCCTAGGACAAAACATTTTGTTACCAGCTCATCCAAGAACTGCTTTTCATGATGATGTCTATAAAAGTGAAAGCACATTTGGCATCAGAACGCTGTTGGCAGGATTCAAACCTGTGCGGGAAAACCCCAATGAAGTTCAAGTCCATCAACTGACCTCTTGGCCACAAAAACATTCTCAAAATAGGAGTGAATATTTGCCTACATATACAATGAAACAGAGGGGGGTTGAGAATGAGGTACTGAAAGTATGACAGGGACATGTCAACAATGAAGAGATCAGAGTAAATACTGAACAGGAATAGAACCTAGTCAAATTGAGTACATCCAGACTTCTTGGTTTACATTTTCACATGCTGGAGATTGAAACCAGGACCTCATATGTGCACTGAGCTATATCCCCTTAACTCAGACTGATGGATAACCCTCACCTTACTGCTTCACTGAGATAAAAGCTTTAGTGACATCTACTTGGCTCAGAACTAATCCAACAACAGAACAAAGTCATTGCTGGCAGGATTCAAACCTGTGCAGGGAACCACCAACAGATTTCAAGTCTGTCACCTTAACCTCTCGGCCACAACAACTTCAAAAACGGCTCCTCAATCAGCTGACGCAGACAATAAGGATAGCTACAAGCAGTGGAAAATATCTTGTAACCCAGTAAAGGGAAAAGCTGAAAGTAGAGGTAGGATCTAATACAAGCCTCAACCAAAGATTTTCCAACTTCTTAAGCCTGGAACTCACTGAAAGTCTGCGGACATTGTCAGTCATCCAGATCATCATCCAGTAAAAGTTCTAGAAGAATGCATCTGGACATAGTGCATTGGGTCAGGGACAAAACATCATCTTTGTTCAAAACTACAACCAAATGCCCTCTCTCTACCCTTTTACTTTACAGTAGGTTTCTGTAAGTCATGTGACAGGGTTACAAAGTATGCAAAGCAGTTTTGTGTGGATGGGCAAGTAGCCATGATGCAATCTGAATCCAAGGGTGTCAAATTGTGTCTTGGCCTGGAATCAAACACAACTCATCTGCAGGATGCTGTATGTATCTCACATGAAGCTTCTTCATGATTAGTTGACATTCTGGGCTCTAGTCTCTGCCCATCACTGCCATTACTTGAGACCCAATTGAGTATTTGCCAGTTTGACCCATCTTTCAGCACTAATTCCTATAGTTTTGGTAAAATGCTCCCATACCGGGAGTTGAACCCGGGCCACCTGGGTGAAAATCAGGAATCTGAGCCACTAGACGATAGGGGATAAACTGGCTGCTTTACCTGAACACACTGGTTGTAATGATAGCAAAAACAGAATTAAAAACAAGTAAGGAGGGGTGAAGAAGTTAAGGCGACCTCTGTCCAGTCTAGTGAACTGGAGAGTTCAGTGAAGGTCAAAGGCGCCAAACTGGCAAACATGCTTTTCAGTTATTTAGAAGTTGCTGCTTCAGCTTGGGCTAAAAAGTTAGCTGCTCATTATACACCGTATTCTGGTGTTTTATGGAAAAAAACTGCAAAAATCCTTGTTTGGTTGGGTTAGTTGTGTGCTGCTTATGTCCTGCCCTTCGTTTCTCTGATTGGTTACTCCAACTGTCATTGATCTGCCTCAGAAATAAAATGTTAGCTAAGAGGTACCAGACAAACTTTTTTGTGTAGAATAAGAGTTTGTCTGGCAGGCCAATTTGTGTCTAGGACAAAAATTATTTGTTACCTGCTCATCCAAGAACAGCTTTTTAGGATAATGTCTAAGGAAGTGCAAGCACAATTTCCATCATGTTGGCAAGATTCAAACCTGCGCAAGGAAATCCCAACAGCGTCCCCCACCTTAACCACTCAGGAACAACAACCTGAGGCTTGGAAGGATTTACCTAAACAAAGTGACTGTTGGCTGACAGAGTTGTTAGAGAAGGTCATTATTTTTGCATATAAATCAGGTTGTAAGGTCTATAAGAGTGTTCTGGTTTTGTCTGTTGCTGGCCGGATTCAAACCTGCGGGGGGAAACCCCAATGAAGCTCATCTCCAGCACCTTAACCTCTTGGCCACAAAAACTTTCGCAAAAATAGGAGTGATTATTTGCCTACATATACAATGAAACAGAGGGGGGTGAGAACAGAACATGCTCTATCACTGAGCTACATCCCCTTGACTCAGAATGAAGGATGACCATCACCTTACAGCTTAACTGAGATACAGGATCAAGTGACATCTAATTGGCTCAAAAAACAGAACGATCTCGTTGCTGGCAGGATTCGAACCTGCGCGGGGAAACCCCAACGGATTTCGAATCCGTCGCCTTAACCTCTCGGCCACAACAACTTCAAAATCAGCTTCTCAATCAGCGGATGAAGACAATAAGGATTGATTCAAACAGTGGAAAATATCTTGTCAGCCAGTAAAGGGAAAGGCTGGAAGGCAAGGAAGGATCTAATACAAGCCTCAACCAAAGGTTTTCTGGCGTCTCACACCTGGAACTCAAACCCTGGTCCACTGTTATCCACTGCAAGTCTGTGGACATTGTCCGTTTGGTCAGGGACAAAACATCGTCTTCGTGACCCATTCTCTCCACTTCCATGTCCCATCAAATGAGAACAGGCTCTGCATCTTTGATTTTAAAAGAAGCAATGCTTGGTCTAAAACTTGAAAACCCTTGAACCATGATTATGTGATACATTTATTTATTTATTTATTTACCTCCAGAAAGACAAAATATTTCAGCACTACCACGACCTACAGTTTAGGTCAAGTGTTCACATACTAGGAGTTCAACCCAGGCTACGGATGTGAATCAAGCGTCAGGCGCGAGTGATTACCATGTTAAGTTTATGGAGAGCTGCGTTCAGGTGCAAACAAGTCTCCTGTGGCACGAATGATGCGAATAGATGAAGACGCTAATCGGCGGATGAAGTGAACAAAGCAGATTCACGTCCAATGCTCTGGTCGCGGAAGTTGAAAAATTTGAACTTCGGCGAACATTCGCGGTGCGTTAACCAATCAGGGACCTGATGTAGCAATGACGTGGTTATGGATGACGTAACAGGAGGGGATCCCTGCCTCGAAGATCCAGCAAAACAATCATCGAGGCTGTCAGAGTGAACCCGGACATAAAAGCTGCAGCCTGCAGCAGCTCTTCTGCTTTTATGAAGACAGGAAACAAAAGGCATCTATTCCCAAAAACAGCCCTGATTGAAAACAGTATAAAAATATAATAAATATGGCTGTTTTGGCTTTGTGTGACTGTGGTTATAACTGTTATCTGTGATACAAGCCTGTGACAGAGGCTCAGTCTGATCATCGTGACAACAAGAACACACAAATAAACACAATTATATATAAAGGGAGGTTAACTTTACCAAAATAGCCTATTGAGATGTGTTTGTTATATTAGCAGTTATTGCACTCTCCAGAACAACAGATAATACAGAGCCTGTGACTAGACTAGACCCCAAAACCACTAGAGAGAGCTAATGTACAAGAAGTAACCCCAGGCTCTCAGCTTTGTCTCTGGGGTTAATCCTGCTGTACAGCAGTTGTGTCCTGGGGAGAGGTCCTCGCAGTCACATGGGACACAGGTGAGCAAACCGAGACAGGCTCATTTGGGAGTGGCCCTAGCGGCCATGCCCCTCATTTCATGTGAATGAAGCGACCAATTCATCTCATTCATGCGAGTGAAGTCGCCCTCCATCCATCTTCTTCCGCTTTATCCAGGGCCAGGTCGCGGAGGCAGCAGTCTAAGCAGGGACACCCAGATGTCCCTCTCCCCGGACACTTCCTCCAGCTCCTCTGGAGGAACCCCAAGGCGTTCCCAGGCCAGCCGAGAGACTTAGACCCTCCAGCGTGTCCTAGGCCTTCCCCGGGGCCTCCTCCCGGTGGGACATGCCTGGAACACCTCCCCAGGGAGGCATCCAGGAGGCATCCGGAACAGATGCCCGAGCCACCTCAGCTGGCTCCTCTCGATGTGGAGGAGCAGCAGCTCTACTCCGAGCTCCTCCCGGGTAACCGAGCTCCTCACCCTATCACTAAGGGAGTGCCCAGCCACCCTGCGGAGGAAACTCTGACCCAAAGCTCATGACCATAGGTGAGAGTAGGAATGTAGATCGACCGGTAAATCGAGAGCTTCGCCTTTCGGCTCAGCTCTTTCTTCACCACAACAGACCGATACAACGACTGCATTACTGCAGATGCTGCACCGATCGGTCTGTCAATCTCACGTTCCATTCTTCCCTCACTCGTGAACAAGACCCCGAGATACTTAAACTCCTCCACTTGAGGCAGGAACCCCCCCCCCCCGCCCTTTTCCGGTCGAGAACCATGGCCTCGGACTTGGAGGTGCTGATTCTCATCCCAGCCGCTTCACATTCAGCTGCAAACCATGCCAGTGCACACTAAAGGTCCTGGCCTGATGAAGCCAACAGGACAACATCATCCGCACAAAGCAGAGATGAAATCCTGTGGGTCCCAAACCTGACACCCTCCGGCCCCTGGCTGCACCTAGAAATTCTGTCCATAAAAATTATGAACAGAACCGGTGACAAAGGGCAGCCCTGCCGGAGTCCAACATGCACTGAAAACAGGTCTGACTTACAACCGGCAATGCGAACCAAACTCCTGCTCCAGTCATACAGGGACTGGACAGCCCTTAGCAAAGGGCCTCAGACCCCATACTCCCAGAGCATCCCCCAAAGGATGCTACAGAGAGACACGGTCGAATACCTTCTCCAGGTCCACAAAGCACATGAGGACTGGTTGGGCGAACTCCCATGAACCCTCGAGTACCCGAAAGGGGGTGTAGAGCTGGTGCCACTGTTCCATGACCGGGACTGAAAACCGCATTGTTCCTCCTGGATCCGAGGTTCGACTATCGGCCGAATTCTCCTCTCCAGTACCCTGCAATAGATTTTCTCGGGGAGGCTGAGAAGTGTGATCCCCCTGTAGTTGGAACACACTCTCCAGGTTCCCTTTCTTGAAAAGAGGGACCACCACCCTGGTCTGCCAGTCCAGAGGTACTGTCCCCGACCGCCACGCGATGTTGCAGAGACAGTGTCAGCCACGACAGCCCTACAACATCCAGAGACTTGACGGTACTCAGGGCGAATCTCATCCACACCCGGTGCCTTGCCACCGAGGAGCTTTTTGACCACCTCGGTGACCTCAGCTTGGGTGATGGATGAATCCACCTCCGAGTCCCCAACCTCTGCTTCCTCAACAGAAGACGTGTCGCTGGGATTGTGGAGATCCTCAAAGTATTCCTTCCACCGCCCGACAACATCCCCAGTCGAGGTCAACAGCTCCCCACCCTCACTATAAACAGTGTTGGTGAAGAACTGCTTCCCCCTCCCTAGGACTCCTTCTTCTGAATTCGCCCTATTCGCAAGAATTCCACGCGCGAATAACGCGAGTGAATTCTAAATGGTCACATGTCCAACTAGACGCGAATGACGCAAATTTGACGCCAGATTTGTGCTTTGGTAACATCAGTGACGCATACAAACCAGTATGCAGACCCCCTATTGGCAAATCAGATCACAACGTAATTCATTTACTTCCAAAATACAGACAGTTGGTGAAACGAGTAAAGCCAAGTGTGAAGACTGTCCAAGTCTGGAACTCTGTAATGTGAGGACAGGCTAAAAGACTGTTTTGAAACAACAAATTGGAACGTGTTCTTTGACTTGATCACAGATCCACATGAGCTTACAGACTGTATTACATAATATATAAAGTTCTGTGAGCAATCTGTTGTCACCAATAAAACAGTCTGTGTCTACTCAAATAACAAATCATGGCTCACTAATGATCTAAAGCTGTGTCTAAATGAAAAGAAAATGGCATTCATAAAAGCTGACAAGGAGGGACTAAACAGTAAAAGAAGGGAGTTAAGATCTAAAATGCAGAAGGCTAAAACTGACTTCAAAAATAAAATTGAAATTAAGTTTTGTTCAGGTAACCCCCGCCAGGCCTGGGAGGGGCTAAACAGAATGATGGGAAGAGCAAAAAAGCGTCAGGCAGATTACTGTTCAGAGGACTGCCTTACCTTTGTTAATGACCTGAACCACTTTTACCATCGTTTTGACTCTGCTGACGCCAAGGAAAAGGGTTACTCTGCCTGTGAGGATGTGCCCAGGAACCAGACCATTCAGCTGTCTGTGGAGGCTGTAGGCAGCTGTCTGTCACAGATTAATCCCCACAAGGCACCTGGACCCGACTGTTTAGGTGGACGCATACTGAAAGTTTGTTCTGTTCAGCTCAAGGAGGCCTTGACAGCTTTATTTCAGGTTTTATTAAATATTTGTACTGTTCCAATAATGTGGAAGACATCAATAATTAAGCCACTGCCCAAAAGAACAGGATCTAAAGTGCTAAATAACTTTCAGTCCTATTGCGCTTACTTCAGTGCTAGCAAAATGTATGGAAAGAGTGGTCAGTAAACATCTAGTCTTGGCTGTAAAAGACCAGCTTGACCCTCTACAGTTGTACTATCAGCCAAGAAGGGGGACAGAGGACGCCACACTGACATTAACAAATACTGTTACTAGACACCTGCAGCAGAAGAGCGCTTATGCACGGATCTTATTCATTGACTTGACTTCTGCCTTTAATACAATGAAGACTCACATTCTGCTTAGACAGCTTGCCTCGCTGGGGGTTAGTGGGGGGCTGGTTCACTGGATCAGGGATTTTCTCACTGATCGACCACAAAGAGTGCACATGAATGGCTTTGTGTCTGATGAGGTCATTGTTAGTACAGGAGCACCACAGGGATGTGTGTTGTCACCTGTGTTGTTTTCCCTGTACATTAATGCCCTGCAGATAAAAGACAGTAATGTTAAACTCTTTAAATATGCTGATGACATGGCTATTGTTGGTCTTTTTAACAACAATGTCAATTGTAACTATGTAACTCATGTGCAGAACGTTGAACAGTGGTGTAAACATCATTCCCTGCTTATCAATGTAGATAAAACCAAGGAACTAGTCCTGAATCACTCAGGCCCCATTCAGTCTCTGTCCATCTCTGATCAGTCTGTTGAAGCTGTGAGTAGTTTCAAGTATTTGGGAACACACATTGATAACAAACTAAACTTCTCACAGTAATGTGGAAGAGATTTATAAAAAGGCTAGTCAGAGATTGTTTATGATCAGAAAACTCCGAGGCTTTGGTGTCAGTCCACATGTTCTTGAGAGAGTCTATGTCAGTCTGATTGAAAGTGTTTTAATTTTTAATATCACTGTCTGGTTTGTTTTTTTGACGGTGGCTAATAAGAACAAGCTGAACAGAATTGTCAAAAATGCTGGGAAGATCATTGGTCAAGACCAAAAACAACTGGACCTACTTTATTGGACTGCTGTGCTCAGGATGGCTAAATCTATTTCCAGTGACACTGAACATCCTTTGTTTAGTGAATTTAGTTTAATGCCTTCTGGACGACGCTATAGAATGCCTTTAGCAACTAAGAAAGTCTATAAAGGGTAATTTGTCCCTAATGCAGTGAGTTTACTAAACAAGCACTGGTGAAGAATTAAGCAGCGCATGTTTATATTTTAGTGTTTTTCTGTACTAATTGTCTTTTGGTATTTTTATACTGTAACCATGTCTTGTATTTATCGTACTGTGTTGTATTTGTTGTACAGTGTGATTGATGGTGAACCAAAGACAAATTTCCATTAAATGGACAATAAAGTTAAAGTTAAAGTTGTAAGGCCCTGATTCTAAGCTCCTGTCTCTTCGGAGGTGTGGATTCAAATCCCAGAACTGCCAAAAGAAGACTCTGTTTCCAGTCTGCTTTAAAAAAAATAAGCTGTCCTCTGAACCTCTGTATAACAAAACTCTTCCAAGCAATGTGAGTTCGCAAGTGACTGCAATACTAACAGGTGCCTCCGGTGGCCATTTGTTTCCTGAGCAAGCAATGTGGAGAGGCAACAACGGTCTTGAACTTTCCAAGCAACCTCAGCGTAGTTTTGTGTTGAACTGAAGTCAACTTTATGCAAATGTGGAGCGACAACGCCAAAACAACCGCCAATCACGGAGCAAGATTTGACAGACATTTGAGAGGTGTTGGTCCAGGCTCAAAAGGCGTTTGAAAGCTGGTGACATGAGAAGAGCAAACTGAGCTTAGGAAAGAGGTTTTGTAGCTTTTAATGCGAGTTCATCATAGAAAAGCTGCTTTTCAGGAAGATGTAAGTGCAAGCACAATCAGCACCAGCACAATGTTGGCAGGATTCCAACCTGCACGGGGAAACCCCAATGGATTTCTTGTCCATCGCCTTAACCACTCTGCCACAACAACCTGACACGTTATGCACTGGTAATTTTCCACTCTGCAATCACTAACCATGAGAGCTAGAAGTCAGGCCATAAGCCTCACTTTTCTGAGCGACATTTGGGGAACAGTCCTCTGGATTAGTCCTGTTTTAAACTAGGTTTAGACAAGGTTTAGTCTTGGTTTAGCCCTGGTGTAACAGATTTAGGCCAGGTTTAGTTCTGGTTTAGACCTAGTTTAGTCCTGGTTTAGTCCTGGTTTAGACCTGGTTTAGACCTGGTTTAGTTATACAGTAAACATATAACATATAACATATTAGACAAATCCTGAGGTCTGGACCTCTGTGACCTTTGTGGTGTGTATGTATCTGACCACAGATAGATGGACATCACAGGCTACAGAAAGCTATCAGTTGGAGATAAATGTATGGAAAATGCACTGAACCTGAACTGTGATTTTAGTGTATCGTTTCACCCCTAATCTTCACCCACCAAGCATTCACTGTGGAGTAAAGGCGCACGGGTGAGTCACCCACGAATAAGCTTGGAGGGACCTGGACAAAAGCCTCTGAAAGTGCCCCCCTTCCAGACCTCGAGGCATGGGATGACTGCTCTGGTTGCCTCCTAATCTCCTTCCACCTGTCCACACCTCTGGATCCACATATGGAGTGGACCTTAGCTGAAACCATCTGTGCTCCCGTCCCAACCTCTGGGCCCTTATCCTCACCTCCTATATACTTCCCATATGTCTGATTGTGAGTTCAAGTTTGATTAACTGTTTGTGAAGCCCTTTGAGGCGAACTTTTGTTGTGATACTGGGCTGTAGAAAAAAAAAAAAAATGAATTGAATTGAATATGGGGCAGCGCAACAGCGGTAGCAGCTGGATGTCTCACAATGAAGACACATGGACAGGGACAATAATGAGAAAACATAAAATAAAACCAAGATATCAGTTCTACATGTCACTGAAACCTGATAAAAAGATGTGAAAATGTAACTACTAAAGAGTCTAAACGAATGGTGTTTTAAGAAAGTCCGTGTATGTGCCTAATGGTTATATCATTCTTACACTTTATCAACTCAACATTAATTTTTCTTCAGCTATAATTATAAGAAATAATTGAAAAATAGCCGCAGCTTTAGTTGCAGTAGTTAAACGGGAGCAGAGCTGACATATTTTATTAATGAGGATGTTTTAATAGTGTGTTATGCATGGATATAATGGGAAAATGAATGGAGAAAGTTTGACTTGCACTAATCTTCTCTACACTTTAATTAGCTTTAATGTTATTGGGGCCTAATTCAATTTGTGTTCTAATTAAGACACAGATCCAGCCTAATTATATTTGACAGAGAAATTACGGAGGTGTGGGTTTAATTGTTGGGGAGTCCACATTTTCATGTTCTCCATTACATTATGGGGAACGGCGACAGGCATCAGCACACATCATGGAAACTGAAATATCTGCATTTCAGTCATTTGAAAAGTCAGTTTTTCAGTTCTGTTTATTGTTGGACATAATGTTTTTCTATTTTTGCATGACACAAAAGAAAATGAGAAGAGTAAAGACTTTACAGAACCAAGGTCTGGTCCATTAGAAGTGTGAAAGGACAGTCAAGTTTGTAATTCTCCTCTAAATACAGAACGTTGCTTAGAATAACATGAAAGAGTGTGAAAATACCAGGCATGAAAACTGAAAGTGCATTTTTTTGAATTTTTGAATTTCATTTCGCTTTCAGTTTTGAAGTTTAAAAAGTATTGTTATAAAAAGGTAAGGACACAGACATTTAAAAGCATGTAGTAGTAATAGTATCTTTACAGGCACAAATCTAAATTTGTTCTAGTCTGACTAAAGGCAAAGGCTTAAAATATAAGCAGTGACACTGAATGAAAGTCGAAGAAAAAACTCAAGATCATGTCAAGCCAGACTTAAAGAGTTAATCTGGTATCTCATGTTGTGAGTTTCATTTCTATGGGCAGAGCTATCACAGTTAGAGTACCCAATCAGAGAAACAAAGGGTGGGATGTGCTGCTTACCTGTAACCAAAACAAACATGAAACCCATGAAAAAATATTGGTGGGTTTTCAATAAAACACTAGAATATGGTGTATTCTGAGCCGCTCTGTACTTATTTGTGAACGGGGACAGCAGCAGAAGCCAGTTGCACAAAGACTTGTGGAAAAAAGTGAGTTTGTTTGAATGTTGTTTTGTTGAATGTCAACAGGACTTTACTGTTGTTAAGATTGAAGCAAACAAAGACAAAAATCCCACAGAGGACTGGACAACAACAAGGACTTCAGCAGAACCAACAGGTGACCAAAGAAAGCACTAAACGCTGTTTCTCAGATCACAGAAGTTATTGAATTTATTTTGTATTATCTGGCATCATCTTGGTTATTTCTAATAGGAGATTATCCTGCTTTTGAAGATGCACTGCAGATCAACAGCTGTGATAGGCCGGGTCCAAATTGACTGAGGGGAAACAGCTTTCTATGGCTGAGGAACCAGACTTTCTTACTTTCAAAGAGAAAGTAGGAGGGGCTGTCTGGCCAGGCTAGTGACATGTATGACTTAGACCTTGTACAGACTAACAAGTCATTTTCTTTCCCAAATGGGATTTGATCCTGGTGTGTGGCTGACAGAATTTAAAGCTGCACAGGAAAACCACAATGGATTTCAAGCCCAACATGTTACCAACTCAGCCTTGAGAACCAATAAACACAGACAGTGAGGGTATATGTATTGAAAGTATGACAAATGCATTTCAACAAGAAGTGATCCTTGTAATTACTGAGTAGGAATCAAACCCATGACCCATGTATTGAGGTGATCTTGTGTGTTTGTTCAAAATAATTTCAACTGGGATCTAGGACCTCACAGATGTGAAGCACACGCTCATCCCTTTTCACACAGATGGAAAAATGACAACAACCTTACAGCTTAACTGAAATAATGGTTAAAGTCAAAAAAGCTTAGTCAAACTCTAAAAGCAATAACAATAACAAAGTTACTAGCCAATTAATAATGTTTTTACTAGCCAGTATTTAATTATGTCATATGTTAATTTTATTATATTTTATAGCATATGACGATATATAGCATATGTGGGACACAGATTTGCCTGGGCAGAATGTGAGCTTTTTGCATGTGGTCTATCTTAATACATGTTGTTTGTTTTGTTCGTTTGTTTGTTGTTGTTGTTTTTTTGTTGTTTTTTGAGAGCATGATGAATTACTCTGTACTAAAATAGGTGGTCACTCAAACACCTCTAAATTTAAGATACATGTATAAAATCCAACTGGCCAAAGTGGCTAGTGAGACTAAAAATGCTACCAGCCAAAATGAAAATCTACCAGCATTTGGCCAGTTGGCTAGTGCTAATGTCAAGCCCTGTTTACATGGCTTTAGCAAAGCATTAAGAGGCCATACCTGCATATATAATTCTGAATGTAAAATGATCCCCATCCTCTACAGTGAGAACTGCTTTTCAGAGGTGACAGAAATGATCAGAATCAATAGAAAGGATTTAGAGGTCTACATGATAGGACTATGATGATGACTGATGTATCAATTCTTTGCTGATACATGTGTTGTTATAAACTCTGTAAATAAATAAAGACAATGACTGAAGCAATCTGTCAACTTTTTCAAAAACCTGCATTATAAATAAAGCAACAGTAAGACTGGAGATGGGCTCTTCCCTGCCCCACCACGCAGGCTCATTTTAGTGAGCAAGTCTGCCTCTATACAGACACAATAAATATGAAATGTATCTACAGGTGCTTTGTATGTTATTAATACAGACATAGGTAAGCCGGGTGATTTAATAAATTTATTTGAAATTTTATTTTTGGACGATGTCAAAACTAATGGTTAACTCGAGTTTAGTGGAAATAGTGTACTCTGCACTGTGCACTGTGTTGTGGCTAACGCTGCTGCTAACAGGAAGAGATTATATACTGACTGTGGAGACTCTGCAGATGCTAAAAACACTAATAATCTCAGAGAGAGGAGTCTTATTTCCTCTGTAATTAGCCATGTGCTTGATCACTTTTAGGTCCCAACCTTGTCAACTCTTGGCGCAAGTGTGGTGGGGATGGTGTGTGTGTGTGTGTGTGTGTGTGTGTGTGTGTGTGTGTGTGTGTGTGGGGGGGGGGGGGGGTTCAAATCGATTCTGCTTCTACTTTGATGGCGCAGGACTTGATCAGAAGAGGCTGATACTTTTGTGCAGAGGAAAGACACTTTTATTGTCTCTCTGCTCAATTAGTCACATACGCCACATCCATTTTTTTCTTCTCCATGTTCGTCTTCTAATAATAATAATAATAATAATAATAATAATAATAATATTGCCTATAGATACAGAGAGGGTTGAAACTAAAAGTGTTATTTTATTATTATTATTATTATTATTATTATTATTATTATTATTATTATTATTTTTGTCAACATGTTTAATACAGTTAGCATTTCATAGTGAAATACCCAGATTTTTTTTTCCATTTCTCCTAACATTTTGACACTTTTTTTTTTACATTTATACCCCCCCCCCCATGCCTTCCCACTCCCCCCACATGTCTCCTAAAAAGAAAAAAATAATAGCAAACCAGGAAATAACCTTAAAAATATACATACTCTTAAAAACATAAAAAATAAATAAATAAATAAATAAATAAATACGTAAAGTAAGTACATAATAATAATTGAGAAAAAAAATAGATGTACATGTAAATTTATAATAAAGATCAGGAACCTATGTCATAAAACGACCGCTGAGTGATGAATCTGCCATGTTGGTGGTCACAGACAGAGAAATGCCCTAGAGTTGCATTAGAAACAGTGAAATAAAAAGTAAACAAACAAGCCTTGAAACAACTCCAACTGTCTCTCCTTGTGAACATCCATCACACACCAAAGCATCAAAATACTTCAGTGTGAACGCCAACTCGAGCACTCCAAATTGCTCCACTGCTTCGCTGTCGAATATCCTGCGTGACCACCGATATGATGTCATAATCCCATTCTCTATAGACAAGAATAATCCTTAAATAGCTAGTTTAACGATCACCCAGGTAGTCTAGAAAAGGCATCCACTGCTTCAAGAATGTGTTTTGTCTATGTGTCACATGTTCATAATTTGCAATTTTGGACATCCACTCCAACCAGTTTTCAAAAGCTGGTTGAATAGTAGATTTCCAATCCCTGTGTTATTATCCAGCATCCTGTTAGAAGAGGATTCCTAACATACAAAGTCCAGGGTTTTTTATCCAAGGTAGTATTAAACAATTCATTTACAAACAAGATGAGCTTGTCCCTTAGACCTTTAACCATATATCATACATTCATACAACATATCATAGTGCCTACAGTTTTATTACATGGCCAGCATTTGTCATTGGTCCATAAGTTAAGTCTAGCCATTCTGTTGGAGTCCTGTGACACTGATTTAAGATCTTGTAGTTGATCGTGTCTGAATTTCTGTCATGCCAGTTAGAGATAACTGTTTGCCATTGTTGTTGTTCTATGGAGACTCCTAAGTCCCTCCCAGGCTGTTAAGACCGTTGAGGTTGAGAGCATTGACATTTTTTATTAAAGCATAAAAGGCTGGTGGACCATTTTTGTATGAACAGACTGTTTTTAATCATTTTTGGATATCTGATATGTTATCAGCACTAGATTTCAAAGCTGTAAATATTTCCAAAAGTTTTGAAGTGGTAATTTATAATGCTCTTTCAGATGCTCAAATTCGACCATGTAACCGTTTTTATATAAATCTTGAAGATGAAAAATCCCTTCCTCTGCCTACTTTAAACAGCATACTGGTTTCTTAGCTATTTTAATCTTAGAAATAAACCATAATCGAGGAGTCTAATGTTAATGTGGGATTATTTTTCGTGTAACTGTGTGCTTTTAACCAGCATTGTTTGGTGACATTTAATATTGGATTATAGGTGGGTGGGGGTCTACATGACTTTGACACAAGGGTATCGGTACAAAACAGTTTAAGTATTTCTTTTTCGATATGGACCCAGGCTGGGGCTTTAATTCAGGGTAAGTTACATTTTGATAATTAAGCAAGTGAAAAAGAGCATTGATACAATTCTAAATTAGGCAATGAGAGCCCACCATGTTCTTTGGCAGAATATAACTTGACATGGTAAACTAAGGGTTTTTTCCCCCGGCCAAACAAATGATTCAATGCATAAGATATATTGTTTTAACAATGAATTTGAAACAGGGAATGGTGTCGTATATGTAAATAATTTATCTTAGGAATAATAATCATTTTAATCAAGTAAATTCTGCCAATTAAGGAAATGTACAAGTTTTTCCAGTTAGAAGTAATTTAATATCTTGTATCACGGGTTCTAAATTAATATGCATTATTGTGTTGATATTTCTTGTGAGTTTAATTCCCAAATATAGCATGCCACTCAGCACCCATTTAAAAGGCCACTGAATATTGGACATATTAGTAGATGTAAAAGAAGTTATTATTTTTACTGTGAGAGTAATCCACATTGCTGCTGATTTGCTGTTGTTTTGTACAGGGATTTAGCATAAAAGTCTCTTTCTCTCAAAAAAAAAAAAAATAATTTTTGAGAGACAACAAGAGGAATAAATCAAATAAAATTGTAAATTGGCTGAAAATTGAAAAAAAAAAATGTGGCCCTTGTCTTAAAAGCCTCTGAACAGCCATTGTCGATAATGCATTAAATTGCTTTGTGGTATAAAATTCATTGCGGGTCATTTCCCAGACCCAGAACTTATTTGTTAGGGGGTGAGCGTGGGCCTGTGTGAGCAGACAGTCTCCAGGAGCCACCACGCACACATCATGTTTTAATGCTGTGACTTCAGTGGACAGAGATGAATGATGGTGTTGGTTCGACGCCTGGCCTCCTCTCTCTGTCTGCTCCGTGTTATGTCCATACTCTGAGAGCATGTGGGCTCCGCTGGGGCCGGCCAGGCAGAGAGCACTACTGCCGGGGCCAGCCCTTTGATTCTCCTGTCACAGATGCTTATAATGATTAATGCCCGGGCTGAGGGGCCACTCTGTGCCATTACGGGGCCCTTACCTTGTTCGACTCCCACACTGTGATCTCATGCTTGACACATAACTGCTGCGTTTGACCCAGTCTTTCAGGTCAGCAGCTCAGATCTGTTCATGGACCACATGCATCACACTGAGCTGGAGCAGTTACACCTCATGTTCCTGGAGCTCGGCAGTCAATCCATCATTATAGCAATAGCTACGCTGCCTCCCAAGGAATCTTTTACAAATTATTTTTTTAATCAAACACTTCCTTATATAAGTGAGGATGTTCTAATTGCTATTGTTAATATAGACCTGTATTATGCGTTTTTTTTTTTGTTTGTTTTTTTTAAACAATCTTGGTCACCTCAAGAACAGCAGCATGTTTTGCAGCCTGCAAAAACATTAGGGGACTGATAGAAAGCATTTTCACAAATTGCTTTACTACTGCCATACAGAAACAGGCAAAGAGACCAGAAGAGTGCAGCAGACTGCCACACTTTTTTGAACAGCAGCTTTTTACTTCCTTAAACTTTTTGTATGATGCCGTTTTTATTCCAAAGTGAAAAATGTCTGTGAGAAATCAGTGGAAACAGAGCTGTACACAGTTTTTTTTTTGTTTTGTTTTGTTTTTTTGGATAAATGAATGAGAGCAGATTGGATGCAGAGGGCTTGCTGATTGATCAGTGCCTCCTGGAATGGGGTTTGTGGAAACAAACGGTTTCAGGCCTCAGAATGGCCATGCCAGAGAATAGAGGATTACTCAAACAGGCATAAATTAAACAAAACACAACTCCAGGTATGTTTTTGAGGAAGGGGCATTACAAAGAGAAAAAGAGAGAAAAAAGCAATTTTGCAAAATATAGCTCCTTTCAGAAACAACACTGACAGCCGGATCTTGCAGATCTTAGTGCAGGAGGTGGACTAGACAGTGGCGCAGAAGGGGGCGTTTTCCAAAACCGCAAAACCACACAAAACCTAGCCTAAAGAGGTTAGACGTGGACTGTGCTTGGGCCAAAAAGACTGAACTGGAACTGGCGCAGATCTAGCTGAGAGACAGCTGTGCATTTGGGAAAGGTTGGATTTGAGTGTGTTTCAAGTAATTAACAAATCAGAGAGAAGTTGCTGCTTTTAAAGGAGTGTGGAACCCGAGTCCTGCAATTATGTCTTGACTGGGAAAAGAAGCGCCCACCTCTCAGAGGAGGAAACAATGAGCCTGGCTGAACTGGTGAAGCAAAGCTTCTGAACTGCTGTTCTGGTCCTGCAGCTTTGTACTTTTGTCCCATTTTTCATCAGCTGAACTCAAAGATCTAAAACTTTTTTCTATGAACACAAAAAGCCATTTCTCTCAAATATTGTTCACAAATCTGTCAGAATCTGTGCCAGTTAGCACTTCTCCTTTGCTGAGATAATCCATCAACCTCACAGGTGTGGTATATCAAGATGCTGATCAGACAGCATGAATATTCCACAGATGTGCATGCTGGCCACAATAAAAGGCCACTCTAAAATGTGCAGTTTTACTGTATTGGCTGTATTGGGGGGTTCCGGGGGTCAGAAAACTGCTCACCCTCACGACACCATCACACTGTCTGCCATCTGTCCTGTACAGTGAAAACCAGGATTCATCCGTGAAGAGAACAGCTCACCAAAGTGCCAGACACCATCGAATGTGAGCATTTGCTCACTCAATTCAGTTACGACGACAAACTGCAGCCAGGTCGAGACCCCGATGAGGACGACGAGCTACAGATGATCTTCCCTGAGATGGCTTCTGAGTTTGTGCAGAAATTCTTTGGTTATGCAAACTGATTGTTACAGCAGCTGCACATTTTGCAGTGGCTTTTATTGTGGCCAACCTAAGGCACACCTGTGCAATATTCATGCTGTCTGATCAGCTCCTTGATATACCACACCTGTGAGGTGGATGGATTATCTCGGCAAAGGAGAAGTGCTCACTAACAGATTTCAACAGATTTGTGAACAATATTTGAGAGAAATAGGCTTTTGTCTACATAGACAAAGTCTTAGATCGTTGAGTTCAGCTGATGAAAAATGGAAGCAAAAACAGGAGGAAGAAGTGCTTACAATGGGGTGAGGGACAGGAATATTAATGAATGTTGGAGTCGGGACTCCAGGTCTAGAACCAAACAAAATATTCATTCTCTTATGTACAGCCTCCTTTCGCTGATGCAGAGCTATTGGCACACTGGAGAAAGCTCTGTGGCGCATCGTGCAACAACAAGAAGTAACATTGGCACACTGTGTCGAGAAATCTGTGGGCTGTAGTGCATTATGCGCAACAACTGGTGGTCCAGTACTTGCTTGTAAAAACAAATCTAAAACTGGCCCATGTGAAAGTTTGGAGGGTGTGCCACTAGTTAAATGCTGCTCAGTCTAAAAGCAAGACAGGACAGTAGCCAGTGGAGCGGATCGCTGATGAAGAGCACAGCCCAGACCCCTCACCTGTTTGTGACTGTAAAACAGAGCTCTCTGCCGGAGCACTGCCCTGAAAAATCTGTATACAAAGCAATGCCTCTTGGAACCGGTCAGTGAGTGCAGTAATATAAAGTAGTAATTGAATAACAGATTGTTTCTGTTTCAGGGCATGTGGAGCAGCTAGAAATATGCTCTTAGACAAGAGTCTGCTCTGGACCAATCACATCACCAAGGGTCTTCTCTGGACCAATTGCATCAACAAAAGTCTGCTCTAAACCAATCAGATCATCATGGTCTGTTGTGCATCTTAAGGCTCGCTCTCATTTCCCTTTAGGCCATGTGTCTAATACTGCTCTTAAAACCCTGAAAGTACCAGCACCTCACTGCTGCATGAATAAGCTGCAGAGCAAAGACACTGCACTCTTATTGCTCCTCTCTGATAGTGATCAGCGTTCAGTTGCGTGAATACCTCACTATTTGATGTGGCATTAGCAGCCTTTAGCGGCTTTAATATGTAGGATTATCTGCTCTTTACTGGTACGCCGTGCTCTTAACCTCTTGATCACAGAGAGGCTGTGATGGAGGAAGACCAGAAGGAGGGGGAAGGAAAATATTCAAGGGCAAAGGAACTTTAGAAAGTGTGAGGGAGAAGATGTAGAGACCAGTTAGGACTGATACCCAAAGAGTAGTGAAAGGAGAGCCCGTAAGCCCTTGTTTTAACTAATTCTGCTTCCACTTTTGATGCAGCTCTGTAACAGTCTACTGTTACTGCTGTAGTATACACAGATCATGCAAAACATTATGACCATCTGTTAATTATTGGTGGTCTTAGAGATATTAGGGATGATTTTTTTCGACTGCTGAGAAACCAGCAACTGTTTGTCCTTTTTTGAATAATGCGCATGCGTCAGGCCCCGCCCTTCACTGTTCCTTTCCAAGGAACTCCTCCACAGCGACGTGCACGAGCGTTGGAACACGAGTGTTTGTTTACAGCCAGCATCAGCAGAGATTCGCCTAAACCTAGACCTGCATTGTTTGTTTGCGCGAACTTTGACCTAGTTCCCCTCACAGACCCAGTCACATGCACAGTCCCTAAATGTGAGCAAAAATATCTGTCATCCTGCTATTGGTAGCATTGGCAAACTGATGTTGCTGTACAGTTGAAATGGTTCAACAGATAAAGAAAAAAGGCATTTTTTTCAAACGATTAGATAAACGTTACCTGTCCAGTAGAAACTTGGTGACCAATGCATCGTCTGAAGCCCTGTCTGTTCCTTCAGCGCACGCCATCATTTGAAAGAATCGCCAAGAACCACACCAGTTTTATTATGCTATTCTACAGTTTTTCTCCTCCTCTCCTCCTTTTCAAAAACAGTTTTCCTTTTTCTCCTCCTCTCCTCCTTTTCAAAAACAGTTTTCCTTTTGCGACTACCCAGTTCACGGTTTTCCTGAGCCATTGTGCTCTTCGAAGTCAGGCTGCCCGTGCTACAATGAGGCTCGCGCCGGACTACATAAACATACTGTGTGTACGCAAGTCAGAATGAATGGCAAGTCCGTGGAACAATGGTTACCGTACTCATGACGAAGACGATTGGTTGAGGTTTTTAAGTCCACAGAGTCCACAGTTTATTAATATTATTATTATAATTTCTGATACACCAATTTATAAGCCTTATACAGGGCAATGAAGGTAGTTTTAATAAATATTGCAAAAAATGAATTTATAAAGATCCTCCCTAATGTCTTTAAGGCTTATTTATTCTCCCATTTTGTACCTAATAGATCTGTCCGTTCCAAGTGTTGTAGGTATCACAGCATTTATAGTTCCAACCATTTTCTATGTCAACATGTGCCTTATGTTAAATAACCAGTAGCGGGCAATTGCTGACGGTGAAAGATTTTACCAAGACAGAAGAAAAAGAGCAACAGTAAACAAACATGGCAGCACTGACAGAGGTTTTTACACCACAATTAATGAAAACGAGCCAAGAAAATGTGGCAAAACTAGTGGTGCTTTGTTCAGTCTTTGAATAAACCGTGACTTCCTTGATCTAGTCGCTCCTTAAAAAGTTCACCCATTTCTTCTGCTGTGACTGTTGAGCTGTGTTCACCAGTGCCCCCCAACGGTCAACGCATTTACTGCCCTTTTTGCTCAAGCTCTGGCAAAACGGTACAACGTCTGACAGAATGAATGCAGAAGACGGACAGAGCACTCCATCCATATCTGAATGTGTGTCTAACATATACTATTAATGAACTTTTAATGTTATCTGTTACTAATACATACCTAATAAGTGTGATTAGATGTTTATTCTGACACCTGTCTATCAGAATCAGCAGTAACTTCTTCAGCAGTTTGACCTCCAGTGGCTCGTCTGTTGGACCGGACCATACAGGCCTCAGCCTTCACTCCCCACGTGCTTCATCTGTCACCAGTTCACCACTGTTCATTCCTTGAACCGCTTTTGATAGATTCTAGATACTGCATTAACTTTGAGGACAAAATGATGAGTTGCTGCTTAATATACCCCACCCACTAACAGGTGCAATATGCCCTATTGGTTTACTCTCTTTTATATACAAATTAATGTTAACACATTCTCGTTTTGAAAGTCAGCTTAATATATGATGTATATCTCATATTAATATTGCACTTGTGTGACATCAGTGTTTGAAGCACATATTGTCATGGAGGGTGGGGCACAAGAGAAAAAAGACCCAAAAATGCATGACTGCAGGGGTGAAAATGTATTAACATAAGGTAGAAAACACAGAGATGAAAATGTAAAAAGTCTCAAAGTCATATAAAAAATCCCTGTAGGCAGTTCAGGGAGATACAGGGGCTCCAGGGGCGAAACAAGAATGTCCTGGGGCGAAACCAGAGTTTCCAGGGGCGAAACATAATGTCTGGGGGTGAAACAAGAGTGTCCGGTGGCGAAACAAGACCCCAGAGAAAGAGTGGGGGACTCTGGTGGCGGTTCTGACACCAGAGGAAAGTGTGGAGGGTCTGAAGGCTCCAGCAGT
The DNA here is from genome assembly GCA_020698575.1 of Bostrychus sinensis. NCBI lineage: Eukaryota > Metazoa > Chordata > Actinopteri > Gobiiformes > Eleotridae > Bostrychus > Bostrychus sinensis. The sequence continues at coordinate 30,839,531 of CM036259.1, forward strand.
GGCGACAACCCCAGAGGTTTTTAAAGGCTGTAAAATGTGCTGCTGTTCTAGAGGCAACCAAGACTGGTTTATAAATATGAATAAAAGCAGAATAAATTCCCTTTAAATGAGATTGTCTCTTGTACGTGTGTAGCTTATCATCATCTGGTGGTCTGGCCAACTTGTGGGTCTCTTGATTCCTCAGTTATATAGAAAGGATATTTCATAAAGAGAACTTTCGTTCAGGCCTGGCTTTAAAAATACCCATACACTGGAACGTGCGGAGTTGTGGAGGAGCGGCCCCAGTGGAGGAGCGCCGAGCTCCAGGTGTGACCACGTCTTAAGTGTGTGAAACAGAGCAGTCGGCTTCAGGCTTCATCAGCTGCTCACTCAACCCTCCAAACAAATAAAGACAGGTTCAAACACCTCTGAGAGCGACGTCTACACGGCAGAAGATGACAAGCCTTCATCAGCCCGAGTGCACACAGCTGGGCCTGGGCTCCACAGCACTCCAGCAAAACACCACTGCATGTACACTTTTTTATGCAAACAAAGAAATTAACACTTTCAAAAAAAACATTCAAAATTTTTTTTTTTTCAGCTACTGCCGAAGGACTGAGCAGGGCTGACCACTCCTCCTTCCCAGGACTCATCTATGGAATGTAAAAAAAAAAAAAAAAAAAAAGCTCTTTTTTACTTTAACAAAAATGCAAAAACTCAAGGCAAGGGGCCTTGTTTAGGGGCCAACTTAAAATCTCAAGTTTTCAAAAACTAATATTTTTTGTTCAGCTAATTAAATGTCCATATGTCTAAAAACTTTAGATTTTAACTTTTATTCACTATCATTTTTTTATTAATCTTACAGCCAATTTACTCTCCATTGTTCAGAAAAAGTATTATCACTGATAAAAAAAAAACATAATATACTTAATTTAACATCAGAAACACAATTGTGCTCAGAAATCTTTTTTTTTTTTATTAACAGCAGCAACAACAGAGACTAAACCTGTGAATACAACTGTATGAATAGAAATGAATAATTCACATGTAGTTTTTTTTTTTTTCTGAACAACGGACAGTAAGTTGGCTGTAAAATGAGTAAACAAAAATAATGATAATGCAACTGGATCCCTCAAGATTTTTTTGTTTTGGGGCCAACTCAATATCTCAAGCTTTCAACAACAACTTTTTTTTTTTTTACAGTGTACTTATTGTATGTATAAAGACATGGATGATCTTGGACTCCACCAATGAAAGTGTCCCTGATGTGAATGGGACAACCCCCTTTATTCTGAGCGTGTGATTGTTAAAAAAAATTCAGTTGCTGCACTAGTTCCCCCTCTGTCAGAAACGCTTTTTAATAGAGCCCAGATGAGATCTTAGAGTTTCATGTTTTTCAGAGATGACTTGTGCTCTTGACTGAATAATTTGTTATAGTTTTTTTTTTTTTTTTTTCACAAATACAAGATAAAATAAAATAAAAAAAAAAACAGGCTGTCATGACCCTGTCTTTGTCCATGTCTTGTTTCCCTTGTGTTTTATTTTCATGTCTTGTCAGTCCTTGTATTTTTCTTCCTGCCTCCTGTGTTTCCTGTTTGTGTTATTGCCTGCTCCTAATGTCTTTCACCTGTGTACTCCTAGTTTATTTAGTCCCTGTGTTTTTACCCAGTTTTTTGTCGTGTCATTGTCATGTCTACACCTGAGTCCTCTGTGTCCCCAGTGTTTTTGGCTTCTGTGTTCTCTAAGTTTTGTTAGATTAGTTTTTACTCTGCCTTTTTAGTTTGGATATTGTTTGTTATTCCCTGTTTTTTTTTTTTTTTTTTACTCCCCAGTTTTTAGTTTTCGTGTTAGGCCTTTTTGTGTTTTGTGGGATTTTTTTGTATTTAACTTTTGGACTTTGAGTTTCCTTTTTATTCAAGTTTTTTTTTTTTTTTCATTTTGCCTTTGGGTCCCTTTTTCCTCCCTTCTTTGTTAATCATGACACAGTTAGTGTATCTTTAAAATATTAACTCCTAATTTACACCGAATGCGGCATGTGTCTAACTGGGAGGAAAAGTACCAAGTTTACATTGGAAGTTGTGATTGAACGCAGTAACAGCTATGTAGACAGAGAGTTACATGTAAACAAAAGCTGCGTTTGCATGAATATTATATTATTCCTGTGACTTTTGTGCTTCTACAATGGATAAGTATGCTTGATGTGTCCTTGATACAGTTGAATCAGAGGAGCAGGAACATAGCGATACATAATGTTAGGACATAAACTAATTGAATCAGAATATGGGGACCTCGAATGTGTGAGGTGAGTTTATTTTAAAGGGGACATATTCAGCAAAATTGACTTTTCCTCTCTCCCAAGTTATAATGTGTTCCCTCATCTAAAACATACCTGGAATTGTGTCTTGTTTCATTTAGGCCTGTTTGAATGATTCTGCATTCTCTGGCATGGCCACTCTGAGGTCCCAAACCTCCGCTCACTCCAGGAAGCACTGACCAATCGACAAGCCCTCTACATCCAGTCTGCTCTCATTTATTTATCCCAAAAACGACAGGATATTTTCTCTGCGGAAGAAATTGTATCCCATAAATAATTGCAGCCTTTGGAATTTGCTAATTGCAACCATTTAAATTGTGATTTCACTCTGCTGCCCTTTTCACATGTTTCTATCTGGCACCAGTAAAGTATTTATTAAAAACGTTCTTTTTCAGTCACAATGATTTTTAAAGGTTATAAAACATGCTGCTGTTCTCGAGATGACCAAGACTGGTTTAAAAATATGAATAAAAGACTTAAACACCATTTAATGTGGGTGTTTTTTTTGGTTTTTTTTTGTTTTTGTAATGTGCGATTTGGAAAATGCAGCCTGCCAAGCTGAAAAAAAGAACTAAACTAATAATAATAATCATACTACAAATGGAGTCCTGAGCAAACAAGTGCTGGGCCTTATCAGAGACATGCAAATGAGAGCTAATTAGTCCTGATCACAGCCGCCGTCTGCTGCAGAAACAGAACTGTGTAATAACAAAACCCACTTTTATTCTTTTCATTCATGACCTAAATACACCAAATACAGTTTAATGTAAATTCACATTTAGCCAAACCCGTTGCTGGTAGAAGGCCAATATTTATTGTAGCTTATGAAATAATATATCTCTGTGACTGTTTTATGTAACTGTGGCTTTTGGAATGTCCACTGGGGGCAGTGTGGGGGGAAGTACAGCAGCTTGTGGATGGTATGTCTTATAACAAGAGCACTATTGGCACTTTATTTGTATCTCGATAACTTGATAACCTAACTTTTTTTTTTCTATAATTTTTTACTCATCTTACAGGCAACTTACTATCCATTGTTAAAATAAGTATTATTATTGATAATAATAAAAACTACATGTGAATTATTAATTTCTGTTACAGTTGTATTCACAGTTTTAGTCTCTGTTGTTAATGCTGTTTATTTAAAAAAAATAATGATTTCTGAGCACAACTGTGTTCCAATTCTTTTGTTAATTCTTTTGTTAAAGTTTTTATTATTATCAATAATACTTTTTCTAAACAATGGATAGTAAGTTGGCTGTAATTTGAGTTTAAAAAAAAAACAGTGAGTAAATCTTAAAACTGAAGGTTTTTAGACATGAACATTATTTTAGGTGAACAAAAAAATATTAGTTGTTGAAAACTTGAGATTTTGAGTTGGCCCCACAACTCAAAAATCTTGAGGGATCCTGTTGCCTTGAGTTTTTTTTTTTTTTTTACAGTGTGACATCAACATGAAACAAAGAACTGGAGACAGAATTTAGCCTTAGTCATTAATCTCACATACAGTATATACACCTCCATGGCCATTAATATGTACTGTTCCTTTAAAAATAATTCATAACCATAAACATCATCAGCCTAAGCCACTGATACAAAGCAGAATGGCTCTAGTTCTTGTTCCTCATCTTGCAGCTTTAGTCTCGCCCACAGAGGAGAGAGACCCATAGGAGATACTGAGGTTTTCCCAATTTTCAGGATCCTTCATGGCTGAACCATTTCCGGCTTTGCAGTTTGACCACTTTTTACTCATAAAGACTGGTTTCTTTTATAGATCCATGTTTTTAATGCAAGTTATTTGATCATGTGACACAACGCAGCACCGCGCTCCTGAGCATTTTCAACAGCACCCACATGCGGCATTAGCAGGACAGTCGGCTTTGCTTCAAACAGGACAACGCCGGAGAATGGCCTCAAAGCAGCTTTCGGAGGATCTTGGCAATTGAGAAACACCTACTGTGCCTCACTACTCTGAGGGCGGGACTAAACTGAGAAGACGAGGAGGGAAGGAGGGGAACATGCAATGTGAGGGTGGACACACACCATTCTAATGGTAGACTTACACCAAAAGCAACAAAATCTCTTTCCTAAGCTCAATTTGCTCTTATGTCGCCAGCCCTTCCTCAGGTCGCTGATGAGAGGCGGGATGTTTAAAAATGTGACTTTTGTGCGAGTGTCTGTCAAATCCTGTTCCGTGATTGGCTGTCGCTTCAGTGATGTCGCTCCACATTTGCATAAAGTTGACTTAAGTTCAACTCAAAACAATGCTCAAGTCACTTGATTCGTGTTTCTTGGCATATTCAAGATGCTTGTTGCCTCTGCACGCCTGCAAACTTAGGAGATGGTCGCCAGTTGCTTCAGTTGCTTCAGTTGCTGTACGTTTGAGTTTACCATAAGCTCAGTTTGCTCTATTCATGTCGCTAGCTCTGATCTTGCTCTGTCACTTCACTCAAAAGTACACCCATGTTGCTTGATTCTTTTCACCTGTCGGTCCTGCACCCGAGTGTTACTCCATCACTCCTCTTGCTTTTCCACCATAAGATAAATCTTTTTTTTTTTATTAGATTAGTGATTTTCAAGTGGTGGGTCAGGACCCAGAAGTGGGCCAGCAAACTGTTTTCAGTAGGTCATTGGTCTTTGCTGAAAAAAAAAAAAAAAGTTTAATAAATGCTGTCATGGATTTCTTTAACGGTAGAGCATAAAATCCAGTTCTATGATGTGATTGTTACATCTGAGGTTGAAGTGAGTGCTGCTTCAAATCTCTTTCAGTGTTTACCACTGAAAAGCTACTTTTGTAAACTAAAATCCTTTTGAAATGCACTGTTTATTGGCATTGCACTTTCTATTTCTCAGTTGCACTTCTACATGTCATGTATTCAGTGGTGTAAAAGTAAAAGTACCTAGTTACTTTACTTAAGTACAGTTTTCATGTACTTTACTTGAGTAAATTTTACAAGGGGTACTTTTACTTTTACTTTCAGTAGTGAAAGTATCTAATTTTTACTCCACTACATTTATGAGTTGGTTTGAAGTACAAAGTATTTAGAGTTTTGGTTTAAAATTATGTATTTTTGTCATGGCCTCATTATAGACACACAGTACTTAAATATAAAAGATGCAGTAAAGTAGTACTTCTTTAGAAACATCAGAATAATAAAGACAGAAGACCACAGCGACAGATTCAGTCTCTTCTACTGCACCACTTTGTTCATTTCATCTGAACTCAGCACAATTTTTTTGCAAAATCCCTCACAATTAATACATTCATAAGCTGTCAAGTCTGTGTAAAATACTTTTATTTTTTTACTTATGTTTAAGGTGATACTTTTACTTTTACTTGAGTGAATATTTGCTCTTTTATCTGTACCTTTCTTTAAGTAAAGAAATTGGGTACTTATTCCACCGCTGCATGTATTTTGCTTAAAAACGGGACCTGAGTCTCTCTTGAATAAGTGACTGGAGAGTTTTAACAAGGCATCAAGACTTTTTTTATTTAGTATTTGTGCATGTGCATTCCTCCTACACCATAGTAACTTCACAATAATTCTTGCTCACTCCTTAAATTTCCCCCTAAATTGTGTTTGTTTGTTTTTTATGATGTGTACATATGGTGTATATATCTTGGCATAAAACTTAATTAAAAAAGTGTTTGTGCATGACAGCAATGTTGAGTCTGTTAAAAGGCTGAAGTTCCTGAAGTGACGAGCTATGGTTTTAAATGAAAATGCAGCTAACTGAATGTAGAAGGGCCTAGTTCCCTCTGTAGCATCAACTCTTGCTTGGTTCATCATTAAATGTGTTCTTTTTTGCGTTACAGACTGTGATGTTCTGATATTATTCTAGCTCAGGTTCAAACTGCACAATGTGTTTATTTAATACATTTGATCTTATTTGTCTGTATCAGGTGCAGTGGGTCCCAAAAGTCACATCAATTGAGAACCACTGCATTAGATATTTGTGTTTACAAGCAGTTGAACCTATGTGTGTGATAGCGTTGCCAAGCATAAAATCACAGCAAATGAGAAAAGTTAAATAATTTCAGCTTTGACAGTACTTTGAGGTGGCCTTGTCTACCGTTAACATCCCTGCATTCTTCCAACAAATGCCAGATTCTTTATAAATAATAGTTGTTTGTAAAAGCCAAGATTTTTCAGTCAGAGTTATTGCATTCTTTTATTTGAAATGATTCAAAAGAAGTGCCTCGGTTGCACTGTGTCAGCTTCCTTGTTGGCCTGGCCCAAGCTCCACTCTCCTCCCAGCTATAGACCACATTTTTGGCAAGAGTAACTTCATTGGTTTGTGCCAAGACAAAGCTCTAGTGTCCCAGATCTGATCATTTAGATTCTAGGCTTGATTTTGTAGATTCCTCACATTCTCAGATGTACTCCAGGGTTCAGGCAGGTTACTGCCAGTGTTTTTCCACATCCACCCATATCCATAGATGTTTAGAGGATTTGAATTGCTAATCTGTGGGCTTTGGCAAAATATCTCCAGAAGAAAACTTTGCAGAAAACTGTAACTTTTCTTACACTTTACATACTGTCCATGACTGCAAAGTGGTTTGTTTCTCTACAGCACCATTATGTCAGGTCTTTGTCATTTTTTTCTGAAGGGGCTATATAAAGGCTTCTCAAAGTCCAGAAACCTGTTCAGATCCCGACCCTGAGGGAATATGATCTGGACCCAGCCTCCACATTGTAGGATATTCCAAAAGCACTACTTGTATGTGAATGATTAGCCCTCATCCTACCAACCTGGTTTACATACATAGATTACTGAGCGGGGTCACGTCATACCCCACAGATAAACACACACACAAAACACAATGCTGAGATTTTTTTTTTTTCTCTTTGGTCATCATTAGCAATGTGTTAACTGTCATTTCCAGTAAAAAATATTTTGTTTTGGCAGCTTTGCTTCTGCCTGATCCCTTTTACAATTTTGTGTTTTGTATTTTAATCTGTTACAGTTCCTTTTTACACTCTATACAAGTTTCAGTCACCACAGACATGTATCCCAGGGGCTGTTTACATCAGTGCTTCCCAACTAGAGGTACGGGGACACGTAAGGGTAAGCACATTGCAGGGGGTACATGGAATTATATGATTTATGGTACATTTTCAGAACATATTTGGCTTTCAAAGACTAAAATAAATAAAATCAGGGCTAACCCAGGACTATAACAAGGGATGTGACAATAAAAAAGAACAAAAACAAGGACTAAACCAAGACTAAACCAGCTCTAATAGCAGAACTAAACCAGGAATAAACCAGAGCTAAACCAGAACCATACTAGGTCAGATCCAAACCAGGCCTAAACCAGCAACAAACCAGGTCAAAACCAGAACTAAAATAAGGCTAAACCAGGTCAAAGTTAAACCAGAACTAAACTTAGACTAAACCAGGACTAATTTTACTCTAAACTAAGCTGGTTCCAGGACTAAATCAGGTTCTGGGGGTAAACAAAACACAAAAAGTTGGGAACCTCTGGTTTACACAACAGAACGTTTTGCCGAATATGCAATAATTCGGTTGTGGATAGGTCTTTTGTCTTCATGACATTAGGGTTTCCTTTTTTTTTTTTTTTGAAAACACAATAGTTTTTGTGTGTTGCAGCGGGGAGTCACTCAGGACGCTCCGTGCTCATGTGTACTGGGAAAACGGCATCCTCAGTAGAAACAATGACACAACAACCCCAGAGTGACTGGGTGAACGACTGCAAAATGCAGATTTTCACAGCTCGGTGTACCCTGTACATGCAATTCAGAGACGGCATGACTGTTCCAGACCACTGTAGTTGTGTAAACAGACACTTAGACCTCAAAAAAAGGACTGTCAAGTGGTGCCAGCATTGTGCTTCAACTTTTTGGTCATACATCACTTTGTCCATTCAAAGATTAAGGATATAATGTAATGGTGTAACTAAAAGGAAATCTGTAGTTCTGAGCTCACATTTGATTTACTGGATCCCTGCTCTTTTTGAGCTTGTTCAATGTCGTAGATACTTAGTCAATATGTATCCTTGTTGTAGAGGGTGTCCATAAAGTCTCTTTACAATAAAATATATATATATATATATATATATATATATATATATATATATATTACAAAAACAAATAAAGAGACAAATAGTGGAAAATGTTACAAAATAAGGAGCACTTATAGAAGGTGTTTTTGTTTTTTGTTTTTTTTCTCATCGCCTCATTTAATCCACCTCTATATGGGCACCATTAGTTGCACAAAGCCCATCCAGAAGGTGCTGGATTTGTTGCCATGTTCTCTGTAGCAGAGCCTCATCAATGGTGATCCCACAGCACACATTCCCCTTTGGACTCTCTCAGTGAAGTTCCTGAGTCACATGGAGCTGTTCTGATCCCAGATTCTCACATTATGTGTGTTTAGTTTCCCTGAAACATGAAAGGTTGTCTCATCTCTAAAACAAACTCGGCTGAGGAATGTTTCATCCTCAAAAATTAGTTCCAGTGTTAGCTGCAAACTCTTTTGGTCTTGGTTTATCATTTGGCTGGAGTGCAGGCTGTAAGAGTTGCACTTCGTAAGAAAAGTACAATGGGACGTTCTTGTGTAGGACTTTGTGCACTGTTGAACGTGGTAACTGTAACTGTGTGGCAGCAGTACGTATGTGATTAAAAACTTTGATAACCACTGAGTACATAACAAATCTGATTAAAATATCTCATCAATTATATAATTATATATATATATAATATATATATATATATATATATATATATATATATATATATATATATATATATATATATATATATATATATATATATATATATTAGAAAGGCAATTGATGCTATATATGTATATATATTCTTTTTTTTTTTTTATTGCAAAGAGACTTATGGACACCTTGTATTTTGCCAGACATTTTTAGTGTTGACAGCCATTATTTCAGTGTTGTCGAGAAGTGAGGACCAATGGCCAATGGGAGTGTTCCTTACTTGAGCATAGTCCTGCATGAGTAGCCAAGGATTTTGCATGTCCTTAAAAGTGTAGTTGTGTCTAGATGAAAAATTTTTAGTTTTTAGTTTTGTATTATTATGACTATTTTAATTATTATGATTATTATTATGAAACTCTGAATCAGCTGTAAAAGTTGCACTCAGTCTTGAGCGTAGTTTTCTTGTTCCAGCTCCTGCAGTTTCTTTTGTCCATTTCATTCCATTTCAGCCCAGAGCGCCACACATTAAGAGCACCATCAACCTGCTCCATCTGTCAGCGCCATTAGAGCCACTGACCAGCATCCAGCATCCACCCAGCAGCCTCTCCATCCATCCGCTGCCATCAGCGCCAATCTGGCTCCACGGGGCCCCAGGGAGGTTCTGGTGCAGTTTTGGTCAGCTTGTGGTGGTGGTAATTCCGACTCCATTCACAAGAGAGCGGGCCATATGTGGTGTGTTCCAGAGTGTTCCAGTCACACCATCTGCACCTGTGGACAGCAAGGACCAGGATTCAGAAGGCACAGATGATACAGCGTTACGAGCAAGTTTCAGGGGTGTCTACAACAGGCAATGATTTATTTAAAAAAAAATCTGTATGGCACAGGATTTCAGGAAATGCTTTAGCTATCAATTGTTTGATAAGCTGTGAAATGACTGTATCTCAGGACATCTGCAGAATTTAACCCACCTCTGCAACATTTGATAAAAAAAAAAAAAATTGTACTTGGTTTGTAGAGCTCTGGGTCAATTCTTGTGAAAAAAAGGGGGAAAAAAAGTTAGGACTCTTATTAACTTACTACTCTTTAGTAAAACTAAAATATTTTTTCCTGAAAGAAAAAGAAATTGTGTAGGTGTGTAGGCAATGTTCTATGCTCTATGACTCATAGGGTCATATGTAGTATTGTGATGTCTTCAGAGGGCCAAATATTGGAAAGGAATAAAAAAAAAAAAAAAAAAAAAATTCAAGAAGTAATCAAGCAGTGTCAAAAGTTCTCATCACTTATTGACCAAACAAACAATACCAAGGATCTTTAACATTTTAAGACTTTGTAGTATATATATATATATATATATATATATATATATATATGTATATATATATATATATATATATATATATATATATATATATATATATATATATATATACAGCCAGGACGCAAGGTCAGAGGGGAGTTAACACCAACTCCCTATGCAGAGTTTGGATACGAAGCCCCAATAACCACTATCACGCTGAGCGAGGCAGCAACTGACCTGAGAGATAAGATCATGGCTAAAATGAACACCAGGCAACCCTGACACCAGTTACAGAGCCTGCGTGAAGCACCATCAGAAAGTCTCCTGGAAGATGTGAATGCAGCAATGAGCTGATATACACTTCAGCAGCAGTGATCCTTGAGGATCTTGGCTATCAACCAAAGAGCAACCATAAAGATCCATATCCACCATGGAAAAGAAGGTTGGAGGCTAAAATCAAGGCAACTCGGAGAGAAGTGAGCCAACTGTCAGAGCTCCCGAAAGGTGCAATGAAAAAACAAGTACCCAAGAGGTACAGCCACATGCCCATACCTGAAGCACTGGAAACTGCCAAGCCTTGGCCACCCGCCTAAAGAGGTACATGAGAGAAATCGAAGCTAGGCGAATAAACCGGCTGTTCTCACCTCAACCAGCTAAAGTGTACTCTCAGTGGCAAGGTAATAACAACAGAACAGACCTGCCAAGGCTGGAGACTGAACAATACTGGAAAAGCATATGGGAGATGGAGGCATCACACAACAACGGTGCACAGTGGCTGGAGGATCTAAGATCAGACCACAGCAACCTCCCTGAACAAGAACCAGTAACCATCACAGTGGCAGACATCCAACAAAGAGTCTCAGGTATGAAAAACTGGACAGCACCAGGGCCTGACATGATTCACACCTACTGGCTGAAAAAACTAACTATACTCCGTGAGTGCCTTGCAGCACAAATGAACCAGCTGCTAAAGGATGGGACCCACCCTGAATGGCTAACTGAAGGTCGGACAATCCTGATCTGAAGGGAACAGTCCCATCCAACTATCAGCCAATAACCTGTCTCCCCACCACATGGAAGCTCATGTCAGGCATCATAGCGACTAAGATAAGTGGGCACATGGATCAATACATGATTGGTAAAAACCAGAGGAGCTAAACACCAGCTGCTGGTAGATAGAACAGTCGCTCAGGATTGCAAAGCCAGACATTCTAATCTGTGCACCGCCGGGATTGATTACATGAAAGCCTATGACTCAATGTCACACACATGGATCATGGAATGCTTGGGGATGTATAACATCAACAGGACTCTAAGAGCCTTCATTGCAAACTCGATGAGGCAGTGGAAGACCAACCTTGAGGCCAACTGCAAGCCAATTGCACAAGTGTCCATCAAATGTGGCATATACCAAGGAGATGCTCTGTCCCTGTTGCTGTTCTGCATAGGTCTGAACCCCCTCAGCCCGATAATCACCAAGACTGGCTATGGATTCTGACTCAGGAACGGGGCCACCATCAGTCACCTCCTCTACATGGATGATATCAAGCTGTACGCCAAGAGTGAGAGAGACATTGACTCACTGATCCACACAACCAGGATCTACAGCAATGACATCGCAATGTCATTCGGACTTGAGAAGTGTGGGCGGATGGTGAGAAAGAGAGGGAAGGTAGTCCATACAGTAGGGGTCACACTCCCAGACAGCAGAATAGCAGACATTGAGGACAGCTACAAGTACCTTGGAATCCAACAAGCAAATGGCAACCTGGACCAGGCCACAAGAAAATCAGCCACAGCCAAATGCCTCCAACGAGTAAGGCAAGTCCTAAAGAGTCAGCTTAATGGCAAGAACAAGGTCTGGGCAATCAACAGCTATGCCCTGCCGGTCATCAGATACCCTGCAGGAATAATAAGCTGGCCAAAGGAAGTGTGGTGACGAAGAAGCTGAGCCGAAAGGCAAAGCTCTCGATTTACCGGTCGATCTACGTTCCTACTCTCACCTATGGTCATGAACTTTGGGTCATGACCAAAAGGACAAGGTCCTGGATACAAGCGGCCAAAATGAGTTTCCTCCGCAGGGTGGCTGGGCGCTCCCTTAGAGATAGGGTGAGGAGCTCAGTTCCATGGAAGGAGCTTGGAGTAGAGCTGCTCTCCTCCGCATCAAGAGGAGCCAGTTGAGGTGGCTCGGGCGTCTGTTCCAGATGCCTCCTGGTCGCCTTCCTGGGGAGGTGTTCCGGGCATGTCCCACCGGCGGGAGGCCCCAGGGAAGACCTAGGACACGTCTCTAAGCTGGCCTGGGAATGCCTTGGGGTCCCCCCGGTAGAGCTGGAGGAAGTGTCTGTGCGGAGGGAAGTCTGGGCATCTTTGCTTAGACTGCTGTCCCCGCGACCCGGCCCCAGATAAAGTGGAAGAAGATGGATGGATGTTTGGTTGAGTAAAAAAAAAAACTGGGGTACAATAAAATGTTTACAGGTAAAACTGGGCCCCACTGAGTATGTCTAAATTTTTAAGAGAAAGGTACAGTAAAGATGTTTCAGTAATAATAATAATAATGGGAATAGAGTGATGTTCATACTGTAATTACAGTAGTTTGAAGATGGTTGTTGGGATGGAAGCTGAAGTGCAGGGGAACTACAACCAACAGTGAGAGGGAAGAAAATGTCACACCTTATGAATTAAATGACTTTTTTCCTCTCTGAAAATAACTTACCGATGGAACTGTTAAAACACAGTTTGATTCATGTGAGTTGCATATTTCTCTTTCACACATTTATGGCTAAAGGGAGTCAGTGCCTGTTGATGGTTTATTAAGAAAGGACACACCGTAATGACCACTGCACTGTTAACACTCCATATTCTCCATAGCTAATAGACGTGATAAAAGCTGTGTGTCTTGGGAAAAGGACTTCCCCACAGATCTGGCTCAGTTCTTAATTACTCTAATTCTTTACCTGACCCGCTGTGCTCGGGCCTGTCCCAGAGGCTCTGCTTCATAAATATCATCATTACCACATGTACAGTTATGATAAATGCACTGATGAGGGGGCAGGAGGAGAGCCCACCGCAGGGCTCGCCAGCAAACTGGAGACTAGGTACATCCCGGGTGGAATATAAGAATTTTAGGACCAGAATTATCAAAGATTTGCTCCACGCTAAATGAATAAGACGTGCTAAAAGTGGAGCAAACCCAGGTGCAGCTGAGGTGGTATGGGAGCTAAAAGTGCGTCTAAATTTAGCATGTTGGACGATCACATGCAACAGTTTTGCGGAGGAAAGAGTGCAGCTTTTAGTGCACAGATTGGCCACTGAAGATAAGTTATAATGCTATAAAAAGGCTCATTTACAAAGATGGAACAGTTATGTGTTGATTTGAAGCTGGAGGAAACAAAGAGACAGACTTTACCTGCAACACTTTTTCCTTGATTCTCTCGCAGTGCCCTAAACTTCAGCCTTTTACAGCTCCTGTCTGTGGTAAACTACTTTTAAATCCTTATGGTGACATTTAAGCAGTCTTTAAACGCTGCGTCCAGCCCATGTGATGTCAGTACTGTTGTGTTTATACCATTGCCTCCCAATGCTCACTGTGATGCTTGATTGACAGCTGCCCACAGTGGATCGAGGCTGTGCTGCTGTTTAATGTACGAGCAGAGGACATCAAAAATGTTTACAATTTTTATATTTATTTAATCACCCTCAGTACTACATATAGCCTATAGCCTACATTTTGTATGTGTTTGAAGGGTTACTGGCTCTGACAGACAGTGAATAGGACTTTACATTTCCTCTCTGCCTCTCCACTGTGGGAAACTAAGGGAAACTGAAGTCGAGAGTGTGGTCAGAGCCAGGATCGTATGAGACAAGGATTTAACAATGAGCGACTATGAAAAGTTAATAGAAGAAAGTGAAATGCATTGCAATGAAATTATTATTCCTTAAAGACTACTACAGGCAGTGTAGCGCTGTAATAAAGCTGGACTCTCATATTGACTTCTGCGTTGCATCACTATATGGAAAGATAAAGTCAGAGCTGCTCCTGTTATCGGTGCGCCTTATGCTCACACAATATTTTCATTTACATATCAGATTTGCAGCAGCACTTGTGTAGTTTCTCTTTGTGTATCACATACAACATGGCCACAAATAACAATGTAAATATGTTTCATTCACCTGTCTAAGTAAATATGGCCCTAAGACATTTGTTATGCCCTTTATGACAAATGTATTTCTTTTTACTGGAAAAAAGGCATTATCCTCCTCACCTCTTTATTAATTAGCTCCACAGTATTATTAAAACCTAATGCATTGTCAGTGCTGCCACATCATTAGTTAAACCAGCAGAGTTTTTAATGTACAGCCTTGAGCAGGACAGGGTAGATTATAAGAATCCAGCTGCTGTATGAGCAAGGTTTAGTCAGTTTTCAGAGACGGCTGGTTATGACTATGACTATGAGGCTATTGCATTAGTAGTGCACAATACTCAGCCTCAGCACTAGGCCATGGACAAACTGTTCAACTTCTACATAAAGAAAGTATTATTTATGCTTAGTTGCTACAGAAACACTTTGGATGTTTCCTATGAACTACAGTGTAAGAGCCCGAACTGCTACAAGATCATTGGGGACACTCTGAGCTGGCTTCTCAGGATGTCCCAAAGCATCTTAAGCTCAGATCTCGCAGATCTGAATTGGGCAGTCAATTGGGCAGAGAGAACAGTTAAAGATGATTTTTTTTGAGTAAACCAATAAGGCAATCTCAAGCAAACTTGCTGTACAAGTAGGGCATGGGAAGAGCTACACAATGCATTTAGAGTTTTTGTTGCACAAGGTTCTATGCCAGAGAAATGAAAAAAAAAAACAAAAAAAAAAACATTATTTTGAGCTTTTCAGGCTGAGAAAAATCTCAGAAAAAAGTCTCAGAAAAAGTAAAATTCCCATTCATTTTTCCCATTGGCTTTGAAAAATCTATATATCAAAAGTTCATCAGCTCAACAGAGGCTGATCAGCTACATGGTAACTCATGGTCATAAAACGATTAATTTTGCTACACACATCTGAAACTTATCAAAAGGCAAAGTTACAAACACATTTTGCTGAATTTTCAAGTTTTTGTTAATCTTTTTGTTAGAAATGAATCGTGTTATCATCATGAGTTATCTCAGAGCTGATTAGCCTCCGCTGAGCGTTTAAACTTTTGATTTACACATTTTTCAAAAAGTCTATGGGAAAAAAATATGGGAAATTTACTTACTTTTAACAGTTCCCATTGTCACTGAAAAGTACAGGGTTTGTAACTCTGACTGCTGTATGTGCTCTGTCACTGGACAAAACCCAAGTCTCTGAACTAAATAACTAACCCTTAATGCTGTTGATATGAATAGAGGCAGGACTCACACCTGTCATTCACAACACTTATGTAATGTGCTGAGCATTTTTTTTACATTCTTTGCTGCAGTATTAGTTCATAAAAAAAAAAAAACTAAAAAAAAAAAAAACTAAAAAAAAAAAAGCGATCATGTAGCCAATGCCAGATTATAGACACATAAAACACACATAAGATTATTAAAAATGATATGGTAATTTCTACAACTGAGTATGTTTTATCTTTGAAAATGAGACATTTGGTAAGGGCATACATAGGGCTGTGGAACATATAGTTGTTGGAAAATAGGGCTGTGGGAACGTAGAGCTGTGGGAACATAGAACTGTGGGAACATAGGGTTGTGGGAACATAGGGCTGTGGGAATATAGAGCTGTGGGAAATCAGGGCTGTGGGAAATTAGGGCTATGGGAGGATAGAGCTGTGGGAACATTGACACACTTCCCATGCCTAGACCCTAAGGTACTGGTGAGCTTTCATTCTCTATGTTCAACCCTATATTCCCACATTTATCAAAGTTAGGGTTATGGTAGGGTAGGTGGTTATGGTTAAAGGGGCCATATTATGCTTTTTTGTGTCTTAAATTAATTTAGGACACCTCTAGATCAGCATCTTATGTTCTGTTGATCAGAAAAAGCAATAATTATTGAAAAAACCTTATTTAAAAAACTCATCATTTGACTCTGTGAAAATGCTCAGATTACGTCCCTGTCACTTTAAGAGCCCCTCCCTTCTCGCAACCCAGCTGCAACCGTGGTGGGTTTGTTTAGTTGCTGTGGGGGAGGTGTGAGCTGAACGGGACTGGGCCGTGAGGGGGGAGAGGCGTGGTCAGGTGAAAATAGCAGACATCGGTGAAACAAGATGTTTCTGTCCTTTCAGGAAGTCAACATAAATAAATAGAGGATTATTCATACATGCATGAATGAAACAAAAACACAACCCCAGGTATGTTTTTGATGCAGGAACAACATTAAAACATGGTAGACACCTCAGAAAAGTCAATTTTTGCATAATAGGGCCCCTTTAAACACAGGGAAATAATCTTAGAAATGTGGGGTTATTGGGCTGTGGGAACACAGACATGCTGCCCATTCCCTATGCACAGCAGCAACAAGCTCCTTTTCAATTTTGTGGCTTTATGTGTGAGTCTGCCTTAAATTATTGATGCGTGGACTCAAACCTATGACGCAGAGCTGAGCAGTTGTCGCTCTGTAAAAATATGATTACATTTATTTAGCGCTCAAAGCACTTTGCATCAAGGAACCAGTCACCCATCCACACATTCATACACCAATGTCACAGACACTGGAGGCAAGAATGGTGAAATGTCTTGCCAAAGGACACAGCAACAATGTATTCACCCACCAACCTCCTAGGTAGATGTCAAACAGCTCTACCACTTGAGCTACTGCCACACTGTGCATGCACCCACATGCTCTACCAACTGAGCTATACCCTGGTGCTTGTCTTTTGGTTGGTACCAGTTTCCTAGTTTATTTTTGTTTTATTGTTTGTTTAATCTCAGTTTCATGTCTGTTGGATTTAGCGCTGGTTTGTAACAATCCCCACATTTGCTTAACAGGTCCTATATTCAACTTTTTTTAGGCTTTCTGAAATAGTCCTGGACTCCTTTGCATTAGTATTTCACATTTAATAACATAAATATTATATATGTGGAAAACCTCTTCTGTTGGGGAACTTACTTTGATTAGGTGTCTGTTGCCCCCTGCTGGCAACGGTGGGCAATGGACAGAGCATAAAATGACTATTTAGCACATCTTTTAGCAACATGATGCTAACAGATAGATAAATGAGCTGAATCCTTCGTAGTGATGGCAGTTAAGCTCTGAAATGATCAGAATAAGTCCGATGACAGTGTATGTGCTTTAGAAATGCACAAGAGCACTTCCTGGTTTTGACGTGTCAACATTTTAAGCTCTTGAGATGGGGATAGACTCAGCATGCAGGATTATTTAAACACAAGACTATATTTCAGGTATATTTTTGACCTAAAAAAAACTAAAAAAAAAAGCCCAAAACATTACACTGCATTGCCCCTTGAAGCAGGTCATTGCTGTTACTTCAAAGTGTTTGTTAAATGGTCCATGAACAATACTGACCAAATGTTGCTTAATCCTCATATCGTAATATTAATTCATTCAACTTTATATTGAGTGGGAAATATATGATCATGAGTTGGCCCTTGCTCCTGCCTTTGTGAATGAGCACACATACAGTGACATTAGCCCTGCAGCTGACCCCCGGCAGATGAAGTGGTGCTAAAGGGTGTGCAGGATGGAAAAACTCACCCTCAGCAGTCTGAAGGCAACATTACAGTGATTCACGTGCAGAAACATGCACTATTTCCAGATGCCACAGAGCTACTCCTCAAGACTTACAGCTATTCCCAAGGCAGGACAGAGGAAGACAACATACAGAAAAACAATGGCAGTGCCACTCTCACTGACATCCAGAGAAGCAGAGAATAGAAGGTATTCTTATTTAATATTAAAGACACAACAGAACAAAATGTATTACTCAGAATCAGCGTTTAAGTGTTCTTCAGTGGTAAAAGTATTCATACCCATAGCATTTTTCCTTTATTGTTGCCTTACAACCAGGAATCTAAATGGATCATTAAGAGTTTTATGTCAGTCACTTTACATCACATGATAACAACTATGAAAATGCTAAATATTTTTTATTGTGAAGTAAAAAGTAAGTAAAAAAGAAAACTTAAGTGTGCAAAAGTATTCATTCCCTTTTTAAAGAGGCCTCTAAATAATACCAGCTCTTACTTACCCTATTAAATCACAGAAATAAAAGATAAGGTCGACCCGTCTGCAATTCAATGTCATAAGGTCAATGTCATAATGACACAAAACGCTATTCAATTCATCATTACAACATTTAAAAAAAAATAAGGAACCACACCAAACCTGCCTAAAGAGGACCATCTAAAACTCACGAACCGGGCAAGGAGTGCATTCATCAGAGAGGCAACAATAAGACCAAAGGTGACCCTGAAAGAGCTGCAGAGCTCCACAGCAGAGACTGTTGTATCTGTCCCAGGACCACTCTGAACCATACATCTCCACAGAGCTGGGCTGTGTGGAGGAGTGGACAGAAAAAAAGACATTGCTTGGTGAAAATAAAAAGAAAACATGTTTTGTGTTTGCCCAAAGGCACGTGGGAGACTCCCCAAATACAAGAAGGTCCTCTGTCCAGATACAATTGAAATGAGTCATCAATGAAAGATGCTATGTGTAGCACAAACCCACCACCTGACTGTGGCCCCTCTCTAAAGTGAAGCCTGCTAATGGCAGTGTCCTGCTGTGGGGATATTTGTCATTGGTAGGGACTGGGAAACTGCTCAGAACTGAAGGAATGAAGGATGGAGCTAAATACTGGAAAAAGTCTTGAAGAAAACAACTTTAAACAGTGCTGTACACTGGCGGCAGTAGCTCAGTTGGTACAGGCGCTTGCCCACCTTGGGCAAAATACTTCACCCGCCTTACCTGTATGAATGTGTCAGTATCATTGTGTTTGGTGGTGGTCGGAGGGGCAGTAGTTGCACAATGGCAGCCATGCTTCTGTCAGTCTGCCCCAGGGCAGCTGTAGCTACAGAAGTAACATTCCACCTTTGAGTAATGCACCAAAATAGTGAAGTGACTTTAAGTGCATAGAAAAGCACTATATAAGACTATTGTGTCCAACTTGAAGGAGCTGGAGCTGTCTTTGATGAAGAATGAGCACACATCCTACTGATTTTATGAAAAAGCCCATAAACACTCATTCGAGAAGACTTGGAGCTGGAATTCCTTCAGAAGGTGGTTCTACAAAGTACTGATGAATACTTTTGCCAGCTCAGGTTTTCTGTTTTTCTGTCATATTTCTTATTTGCTTCACAATAAAAAATATTTTGCATTTTCATAGTTGTTGTCATGTGCTGTAAAGTGACATAAATCTCCCAGTGATCCATTCAAATTTCAGGCTGTAAGGCAACAATAAAGAAAAAAGGGGCTGAATACTTTAGCAAGCCACTGTACAACGTTGCAAGAAAGAACATTTTGTGCTTTACCGGTGTAGCCTTCTGTCTGAGGGGAGGGGTGTGGACCGTAATCTATAAGTAATCTATATTTTGTCTGAGTGTTTTTATGGTACCTGCCTTAGGACAACGGATGAAATTTAGCTATCGTACTATTTCTGGCATATTGGCATATTGATGCTCAATTCACTTCAATTTACCCAGTGATGAAGGACGACAGTATACACCTCTGAGATGCAGATACAACAGTCTGACTCCAGGGGACTGTGGCAAGGATGACGTGCCATCAAGACTATAGCTAGCTACATACATCACTGGTGAGCGCCAATGCTTCTCTGGCTGACGAGCTAAAAAAAAATTTGCGCGTTTTCAGTCAGGGAAAAGCCGACAGCTCACTGCACTCCCAGCCGGAGGGGAGGAGCCACTCACTGTGAGAAAGTGGCTGGTCCAGATGGCGTCAGGAGATGTGTCCTTAAGACCTGTGCTGATCAGCTGGCTCCTCTGCTTTGAGATATTCAACCTCTCACTGAAACAGATTGTGATTTAGACATTGTAATCTCTGTCCCAAAGAAACCATATCCTACCAGCCCCAATGGCTACAGGCCCATAACCATCACCTCCACACTGCCCTCCTCCACAAGGCCATCTTTCACATGGACACTGGTGAGCATGCTGTTTGTAGAGCATTTTACGCCATAGTCCTCTCCAGACTGGTTTCTAAGCTGTTAGAGCTGGGCCTGGACCCCTCCCTGTGTTGATGGGTCTACAGCTTCCTCACCAGCAGATCACAGGTGGTCCAAGTAGGTAACCACACCTTATCCCCCCAGGGCTGGTGTCTGCTCTTTTGCAAGACCACATCAGACTCCAACACTATCATCAAGTTTGCTGATGACACCGCTGATGTGGGACTAATCTCCCACAATGACGAGACAGCCTACAAGAGGGAGGTGTCCCACCAACTGGTGGCAGGAGAACCACCTACTGTTGAACATCAGCAAAACTAAGGAACTGATCGTGGACTTTAGCTGGAAGCAGCAATGGACACTTTTAAATACCTGGGAGTGACCATTTCACAGGACCTGTCCTGGACTGCACTCATTAAACCCACAGTGAAGAAGGCCAGACAGCATCTGTACCTCCTCAGACGCCTCAGAGACTTTAAACTCCCACTCAAGGTGCTCAAGAACTTTTACACCTGGACCATCGAGAGCATCTTGTGTGGGAGCATCACCACCTGGATGGGAAACTGCACAAAACAGGACTTCTTTGCTCTAAAGCGTGTGGTCCATTCAGCCAAGCGGACCAACAGAACCACCCGTTCTAACCTGCAGGACATTTGCACTTATTTGTTGCAGGTTAAGGGCTAGGAAGATCCTGAAACAGCCCAGCCACCCCGGACACTCTCTCTTCTCCCTGCGCCCCTCAGGTTGGTGGTACCACTGCCTGTGGACTAAGACTGAAAGGTTGAAGAGAAGTTTTTATCCACAAACCGTCTGCTTAACTTTAAGCCTTAAACTGGACTGTTCACACACACCTGTCCCATTTTCTGATTTGATCTACTCCAATGCAAATTATTCATACCCTTTGCAAACGGTCACAGTCTATGGGAAGATCCAAAGTTCTATACCATTCCAAATAGTCCATGCTCTTCTAAAGCATCCTAATTACCCTGATTCATTGGAAACAGCTGTTTTAATCAACACAACAGGTGAAAAACAGAAGCTCTCTGCTGTTGGTTTGTGAACAGTCATGGCTAAGACAAAGGAGCTCTCTGAGGACCTGGGTCTGTGCATTGTGGCTGCTCACAAGTCAGGAAAGGGCTATAAAACCATATCAGCATGTTTTGATGTTCATTATGACATATACAGAAAAATGTTAAATGCTTTCAATCAAATTCTGCGTAGAACAAGGGAAAGGTATTTTTCTGAAATCATTACAAACTGCAGTAACAACTCATGTGTCCTGTTTGCTACAGTGAACAGGTTAACAAACCCCCAGCTCCATTGCCTTCAGAACTCATTTCCACATCTAAGTGCAATGAGTTTGCAAGATTTTTTAATGACAAGGTTCAGAGTATTAAACATGCTATAAACTCCACAACACAGATAACAACCCTGCAGCCATCCAGACACTCAGAGCTGACACACTTCACCCCTGTCACTGACAAAACAGTCCAAGAGATCATCACCAGTCTGAGTTCATCCACTGCTGCCTTGATGTGTTACCCACTAGATTTCTAAAATCTGTGCTGAATAGTTTGTTACCTCAACTTTCTCATTTAGTAAACATATCACTGCAGTCTGGAACATTTCCAAGGGCCTTGAAAACTGTGGTCATCAAACCTCTCCTAAAAAAGAGCAGTCTTGATGCCACAGTACTGAACAACTATCGGCCCATATCAAACTTGCTGTTTTTAGATAAAGTCCTTGAGAAAGTTGTATACCAACAACTTACTGACTTTCTTCTGCGGAACAACTGCTTTGATGATTTTCAGTCAGGTTTTAGGCCCCATCACAGCACTGAGACTGCTCTTATCAAGGTGACTAATGACATCCTCCTGAACACTGACACAGGCAAAGTCTGTCTTAGTTCTGCTGGATCTGAGTGCTGCTTTTGATACAGTTGACCATGTGATCCTGTTACAAAGATTAGAGGACTGGGTAGGTATTTCTGGTACTGCCCTTCAATGGTGTAAGTCCTATCTTGAAGACAGGAAGTACTTTGTTGAAATTGGTAACTGTGTCTCAGACCAAATGGCCCTGACCTGTGGGGTGCCCCAGGGGTCCATCCTGGGACCTCTTTTGTTCAATCTTTACATTCTCCCTTTAGGCCAATTAATAAGCAGCAATAACATATCCTACCACAATTATGCAGATGACACTCAGATTTACATCTCACTGACAGCAGGTGAATATGGACCTGAGGATTCACTCTGTCACTGCATCCAACAGATCAATGAGTGGATGAGAAACAACTTTCTCCAGCTAAATACAGACAAGACTGAAATAATCATCTTTGGCCCACAGAAACAAAGACAAGGTGTCTGTAGTCACCTCGAGTATCTTTCACTAAAACCTACAAGTCAGGTTAGAAATCTCGGGGTAATCCTGGACTCTGACTTGAACTTCAGCAGTCACATTAAATCTATAACATCATCAGCATTTTACCATCTCAAAAACATTGCCAGAATCAAAGGTATACTGTCTAAACCAGACCTAGAGAGACTTATTCATGCGTTTATCTCCAGCAGGTTAGACTACTGTAACGGTCTGCTCACTGGACTCACTAAGCGAGCTGTAAGACAGCTGCAGTACATCCAGAGCGCTGCTGCTCAGGTCCTGACCTAAACCAGGAAGTACGACCATATTAGTCCTGTCCTCAGGTCTCTGCACTGGCTTCCTGTCACTCAGAGAATAGACTTTAAAACAGCCCTGCTTGTGTACAAGTCTCTCCATGGCTTAGCACCAAAGTACATCTCTGACCTGTTGGTCCCATATGAACCATCTGGGACTCTGAGAACCTCAGGGACAGGTCTCTGCTGGTCCCAGAGTCAGGACTAAACTCAGTGAAGCAGTGTTTCAGTTTTCTGCTGCTAAACTCTGGAACAGTCTTCCTGACGATGTTAGACAGACCTCTATTCTGACAATGTTCAAGTCCAGACTTAAAACTGTTCTTTTTAACTGTGCATATGCCAACTGAAAGTGTTTTATCTGCACTCTTCTCTTTTAATTTAATTTTAAATAGATTCTTAATTATACTTTTTAAATTTGATTTTATTGTTTTAATTGTGTTTTGTACTTTTAAATTTGCCTTTTTTTTCTGTAAAGCACTTTGAATTGCTCTGTGTATGAATTGTGCTATACAAATAAACTTGCCTTGCCTTGCCTTGAAGATCCATTGGCTAGAGTGCAAAGTATTATTAAAAAAATACAAGACGTTCTGCACTGTGACAAATCTCAGAGGACGTGGTTGGAAGCCAAAAGTGACATCTGTGCTGGCCAGGAGAATAGTGAGAGAGGTAAAAAAGAATCTAGGGATCACCACCAAGGCCATCCTGATGAATCTGGGCTCTGCTGGTGGCAACATCTCAAGGCAGACAGTCCAACACACACTGCACACCGCTGGGTTCCACGAACGCAGACCAAGTAGGACACTGCTTCTCCAGATAAGGCACAAAAAAAGCCCACTTGGCCTTTGTAAATGCTCATCTGGACAAAGGAGAAGACTTCTGGTCTTCTCTTTTATGGTCAGATGAAACAAAAATTTAATTGTTTGACCACAATGATGTATCCTTCATTTGGCATAAAAAAGGAGAAGCCTTGAACCCTAAGAACACCATCCCCACTGTCAAACACGGTGGTGGGAACCTAATGTTTTGGGGGTGTTTTTCAGCTGGTGGACCAGGGAACCTAATCACAGTAAACAGCACCATGAAAAAGGAGCAATACAATTTATATATATATATATATATATATATATATATATATATATATATATATATATATATATATATATATATATATACAGTGGCATGAAAAAGTATCTGAAACCTTTGGAATTTCTCACATTTCTGCATAAAATCACCATCAAATGTGATCTGATCTTTGTCAAAATCACACAAATGAAAAAACAGTGTCTGCTTCAACTAAAACCACCCAAACATTTATAGGTTTTCATATTTTTAATGAGGATAACATGCAAACAATGACAGAAGGGGGAGGAATAAGTAACTGAACCATCACATATATCTAATATATATAATATCTGGTTGCCCCCCCTTTGGCAGGAATAACTTCAACCAGACGCTTCCTGTAGTTGCAGATCAGTCTGGCACATCATTCAGGATCAATTTTGGACCATTCCTCTTTACAAAACTGCTGCAGTTCAGTCAGATTCCTGGGATGTCTGGCATGAATCGATGTCTTGAGGTCATGCCACAGCATCTCAATGGGGTTCAAGTCAGGACTTTGACTTGGCCACTCCAGAACGTGTATTTTGTTCTTCTGAAACTATTCTGAAGTTGATTTACTTCTGTGTTTTGGGTCATTGTCCTGTTGCAGCATCCATCCTCTTTTTAGCTTCAACTGTCTGACAGACGGCCTCAGCTTTTCCTGCAAAACATCCTGATAAACTTTTGAATTCATTTTTCCATTAATGATAGCAAGTTGTCCAGGCCCTGAGGCAGCAAAGCAGCCCCAAACCATGATGCCCCCTCCACCATGCTTCACGGTGGGGATGAGGTGTTGATGTTGGTGAGCTGTTCCATTTTCCTCCACACATGACGTTGTGTGTTCCTCCCTAACAATTCAACTTTCATTTCATCAGTCCCCAAAATATTTTGCCAGAGGTTCTGTGGAGTGTCCAAGTGCCTTTCTGTGAACATTAAACGTGCAGCAATGTTTTTTTTTAGACAGCAGTGGCTTCCTCCGTGGAGTCCTCCCATGAACACCATTCTTGGCCAGTGTTTTACATATAGTCAATGTATTCTCAGAGATATTGGACTGTGCCAGTGATTTCTGTAAGTCTTTAGCAGACACTCTAGGGTTCTTTTTTACCTCTCTGAGTATTCTGCACTGAACTCTTGTTGTCATTTTTGGTGGACGGCCACTCCTTGGGAGAAAAGCAACTCTCCAGACTCTCTCCACCTGTAGACAATTTCTCTAACTGTGGATTGATGAACATCCAGACTTTTAGAGATGATTTTGTAACCTTTCCCAGCTTTATACAAATCAGCAATTCTTGATCGCAGGTCTTCAGAGAGCTCTTCTGAGTGAGCCATGATGCACATCAGACAATGCTTCTCATTAAGACATAATTCTTACTAGGTGTGTGTTTTATAGTGGGCAGGGCAGCTTTAAGCCACTCCTCAGTAATTGGACACACCCCTGACTTAAATTGTTTGATAAAAATTGGTATTAATTGCTCTCAAGGTCTCCTTAGGCAGAAGGTTCAGTTACTTATTCCTCCCCCTTCTGTCATTGTTTGCATGTTATCCTCATTAAAAATATGAAAACCTATAAATGTTTGGGTGGTTTTAGTTAAAGCAGACACTGTTTTTTCATTTGTGTGATTTTGACAAAGATCAGATCACATTTGATGGTGATTTTATGCAGAAATGTGAAAAATTCCAAAAGGTTCAGATACTTTTTCATGCCACTGTATATATATTCTTAGCATTTACTATATATGAAATTTGGCTCAGGTGTGTATTTTGTCACTAATTTTGATATTCTAAACACAAATCTACTTCATTTTTACTCCCTCTAACTAAATTTCTTAAATTGCTCCTGTTCAGTGACAAACGCCACTGTGTGTGAGAGATCATGATGATCCACCAGCTTCTGAGTGATTCTCCAAGAACCAGCCAGACTCAGTGGACATTAGTTAGCAGTATAAAATCTTATATATACAAAGGGAAAATATTTGTAATCAAACACGCCTTGTCCTTTTCATAAACAGTTGTATTCCTACAGAGGACGAGCTAAATGTTGTGGCGACTTTTTCTAAAATTAAAGGTGTGTATGTTAGCAACAGCAACTCATTAAACACAAAAATGCCTAAGGTGTCATGTCTGGAGACCACCAAAACCCAAGAAACTTTGGGATGCAGTGGAAACTGCAGTAAAAGTTCCTAGGGATGTTGGTGGAAAATGGGCAAGTCTGTTGTGTGATTAGAAGGTGACAGAATGTGCTGGACCTGAGTTAGCCCACACAGAGGTATTATGCAGCACCTGTCTGATTAGGCCTGCTCACTCTTCTGCAGGTCAGGCACATTTTATTTGGGTGATTACTGAAAGAAAACAGGGCTGTGTGGCCCAGTGGTGAAGAGCTCACAGCAGGACGCTCCCTGAACCTTGAGCAGCCATGCTGACTGCGCTCGGCTGTGGCCCTGAGGGATCAATGTGTGGAACTAACAGAGAAACTACAACTTCAATCCCCCAAACATTTTAAGGATTTATCATGCGAAGATTTTTCAAGAACCTGGAACATCCTGGAGTGGCCTTCTCAGTCTCCAGATTAAATGTGATAAAAAATTTTGATACGATTTAAATAAGTAACAGCACAGAGGCCATCAAACATCACTGAGCTTTGCAGGTGAAGAATGGGCAAAGATTCCAGTCGAGAGGCGTAAGAGAGGCGTTAGTAATGACCCAAAAAATTGTTAGAAGTTTTAAAAGTTAAAGATCCCATATTATGCTTTTTTCAGGATTTGTGTAATAGTTGTGGACTCATTTGCATTAGTATTATATGTTTTAAAACTTAAAATAACATATATGTGGAAAACCTCTTCTGTTGGGGAGCTGTTACTTTAGCTTTGCAGAGATTGGTTGGATTAGGTGTCTGTCACCCCCTGCTGGCAACAGTCGGGAATGGACAGAGCATAAAGTAGCTTTTTAGAACGGCTATTAACATCATGATGCTAACATAAATAAATGAGCTGACTGCTTCGTAGTAACGGAGGTTTAAGTGCTGAAATGATCAGAATGAGTCCGGTTAATGTAGATCCGTGAGACCAAGTATTTTTGAGAAGGGCAATGCCTCAGCATACAGGATTACTCAAACAATGTTGTAATTGAAACAGATATGTTTTTGAGATGGAAACATTGTAACATGATTAAAAGCTCAGAAACGTCTGATTAGCACAACAGTCAAGAGGTGTAAGAAGAAGTTAAAAGATGCTGAAGCTTGTGTTAAAAGAGACACATTTTTCAGTTGAACTTCAAAGTCAGATCAAAATAACTCAGCTATGGGACAATAAAAAATGTTGCTTAATGAGTTTTTAGTCATTTAAAATCATTATCTTTCAGTCACATTTGCCTATGTATTTCCGCACAATGAACAGATAGCTATGACTGGACAATTTCTTGCCAAAATCTCAAAATTCTGATGGTTCTTGATCACCATCAGACACAACAGAGTGCAGGGATAATTGTGTGTTACTACAGTCATTGAATGCATCATCAGGGCAACTTAGGCAACGGCAATGCGGACAGTGAAAACCTGATTAATTAAGTCCAAACAGACAACAGATAGCTATAATACTAAATATTAATACAATGATGGAAAAAACACAATTTCCACCAGTTTAACTATTCCTAGTCACCTAACTTCGAGTGAACTCGAGCATGTAAACTGAATACGCCATACATCAGTAATTACCAACCAAACACCGTAAGAACACTAAACTTGCATTCTCATGAACACATGAACACAATTAAGGAAGAAAAAGGTGTACGTCCAAGAAAAACGTGACCCCAGAGCATGGGACAAAGTTAGTGGATGAGCAGGGGATGTGCTGGTGATGGGTGGCTTCTGATTGGTTGAAAAGTGGGGTTCATGCTCCATTGGGGAGAAAAACAACTATTATGGAAAGGCGGAGAGCAAACTATTATGGGTTGGTGGTACCTTCACAGTGTTCAGGAATAATTAAAACCAGCAAACTATAAACTAATGAGCAAAACTAATACAGAGCAAATGGAAACATAAAAACCTTGTGAACAACATCATTATAATGTCTGCTGATGTGAGCGGTTTTAACATTTCTGATTGCAACTGTATACCTTTGAAAATCTAAATGTAATATATTTTGTCCATCAGCCTCAAAATATGATATATCAAAATATGCAAACAATATTCATAATCATAACCATTTACCTACATTGTGGTGAGTTTCATGCTTATTTTCTCCTATTGGCTATTTAACATCCACCAAGGTTATGTTGTCACTGGCATTGGTTTGTTGGATACTTAAGTACCGTTGGGAAAATAACTCAAAAAAGTAAGTGTTGCAATTAGTGATTTATATCTGGAAGGTGTCTTTGTTTCTTTTACACAAATACTAGAGACATACAAGGTCCCAGGGAGGGCCCTCTTCAGATACTTGCAGATAACAGACTGTGACAGAAAGTGCATGCAGAATTTTGAGATTCTTGACAATTGCCTTCAATTCCCACCTCGTACTGAAGAATTAATCTCTCACATCTCTGAGAGTCTGATGTGTTTAACTCATCTTTTATGAAATCTAAATGGGAAGAGGAATTAGGCATTACAATCACTAAGGTCCAATGAGAAGAATACTTGAATAAGTATTTTTGAAAGCACTTACTCCAGTACTTTAAGTCAAGAAATAATTTGACTGAGCTTTTATTAGAGTAATATTAAAAGTATCTATATTTTAACTCAAGTAATGATGTTGAGTACTTTGTCCACCACCACACGTCCCACAAATTGGGTCTATGTCCTGCTTTTATTGATTTGATTTGACATATCTGGCTTCTCATTGCTGTCCAGTAGAAACAAAGTCAGAAAAACCCTCCTTGCCTGGCTGCTAGTGAAATAGTACTATTCACATGGGGTTTGTTGTTTGATTGAAAGTCGCGGAGCATGCTGTCCTGTCAGCGACAATGCTCCCAAAGCTGTGAAACCGGTAAACCAGCCTAAATTTGTCACATTTGGAATGAAAAAGACACAGATCGACACATTACTGGCTCAGCATTATTAATAAAACAAATGTTCATTACACATAATGAAAGAAACTAGAGTAGATAAACACATGTTGCTTTTCTTTGCATTATCAATCTGTGAACACAAATGCTTCCATAAGTAAAAATCCAAATAAAAAATCTGGCAAATGTCCATAAAATTAAACATTTCAAGTATTATGTTTAATTTTCTGAGGTGAGAACAAATATTAAAATTAAACAGTGTATCCAGAAATATACCTAGTTTTTACAGGCTACTTAAAATGTAAAAAAAAAAAAAAACTAGATGAAAGTAACAGCTTAGTAGCTGACGCATAACAAGAATAAGATGTTTTATTCCTTCAACTGTTTTAAAAGTATAAGAGAAATTACAGTGACTTACTTTTGAATGTACCATGGTCTAAAAAAAGCTTAGATAGGCCTATACAGAAAAGAAATCGGTTGATGAGCCGGCAAAAATTTCAGTCGGGACAATTTTGTCCACGGGCTGCAAGTTGAATAGGCCTGCTGTAGATGATAGTGGATGCTGCTACAACAAGGACTATGCAATTCAATTCAGTTTTATTTGTACAGCCCAGTATCACAACAACAGTGGCCTCAAAGGGCGTCAAAATAATTAATCAAACATAAACACACAATCAGACATAACACACAATTAACACAAACAATAACTACACTAAACTAAATAGACCCAGGACATCTCTCTTCTTGGACCCTCCTTCTTGGTAAGAAAAAAACTCCTAAAAAAAAACAAACAAACAAAAAAAAAAAAACTAAAAAAAACAGCTGTTTGAAAAAAAAAGAAGAAACCTTATGAAGACCATACTGAAGGAGAGATCCTCTTCTAGGATGGACAGACTAAGAATGTGTCTAGGACTGTTAGTCCATTAGCTCATGCAAGAGACTATTCATGGGTAAGACCAGTGCAAGGAGACCAGTCCAGTCTCAGTTAGTTTTGAGTCAGTAAGGTGTCCTGCTTTGTCCCACCTAAACAGACCTGTTGTGTTACGGTTTGCGGAAGACAGGAGGGATGGACCCAAAGGTGCGGACCAAAAAGTAATTTAATAAAACTTACTGCAATGATGAGAACACAGGGGTACACGAAAAAACACGACAAGACTAAACATACTCAGCACACTAAACAAACTAAATGAAACCACAAACACCTGGGGAGGACACAGGACATAAATACACAAGGGAATGAGACACAGGTGAAAAACATCAAGGCGGGGCAGGCAATCACACACGCGGGAAACACAAGAGGCAGGGAGAAAACCGGGAAAACAAGGAAACAGACTGGGAATACAAAATAAAACAAGGGAAACAAATACAGAAAACAAGACAAAGACACGAGACATAACATATTGTCCCACATTTGGTTTGTCTGGTCACCCTACGAGCAGCAGAAGCGATTTCATCGATCGAGTAATGATCCAATACTGACACTAACATTGGTATTAATACTACCGATATTTGGATCGACCCCAACTCTGCATTTGACTTATCCTTCCAACCTGTCAGGAGCAGTGGGTGACCTCTGAGCACTGCCCAGGGACCCTTCTCCAGAACCAGGATCTAATTAGTCTATTGTGCAAGTTTCAGGATTATAGTTTTTATCAACACATTCTAATTTATTTGTTGCAATCCCTCTCTGCAATCAAGTAGTGCTGTTGCACCTGAGACTGGTCTTTGTCAGGGTTGCCATATCTCACTGACAGTTTCCAGCCCAAACAGAACTTAAAACCCACCCAACACAATAAATATCAACCCAAAAACAACCACTCTAAATGTTACAACTGTTATATATAAGAAAGAACCCAAAACTTCATAGCTCCACAAAAAAAAAACAAAAAAAAAAAAACTAAAACACAGGTTTCCCACAAAGAGTGCAATCAGACAACCCAAGCCTTCCTGGTCAGGGCATCACAGAAACCACAAAAAAAGCATATAAAATATCAACATGGATGATGGTCTTTAGACTACTTTTTTACAGTTTTGGTCTTGTCTCGGTCTCAGCTGCAGTTTTACTCAGTCTTGGTCTTAAAACCAATTTTACTTGGTCTTGTCTCAGTTTCAGATGTGGTGGTCTCTGAGATTTTATTTGTCAAACATAAAAAAGTACTACTCTTCATAATATTGAAGTAATTAGTTTTCTCTATTAAAGAACCAGAAAAATCATCTGTCTCTGTTTGATTGTGGAGTCTGATGCATTAAATCAGTCTTGAAACCTGAAAGTCTCGGCCTTGTCTTGGTCTTGATTCACTCTGGACTCGGACTGGTCTTGGTCTCAATTAGTACGGTCTTGACTACAACCGTAGCAATCAGCACTTAGAATTTGCCAAGGCTGGTCAGTTTGGTGCACAGTTCTTTGAGTGTATGTATCAAAAGAGTCAAAAGTTAAAGCTGTTATTCAGAGAAATAATAATTTAAGAAAGCTTTTTTAAATCTTACACTTAGAGTGGCAGAGAGCCAGGAGCCAGCCAAGTTTTGGATGTTTCTACACAGAAGAGAAGTGTAGTTTTTCCTGGCAGCCTCCAGCCAGGCGAGCCACAACAACAAAAACATTATCCTCCTGCTGCTTTTGATACAGCACTGTCAATAATTCATGGAGGCTCCGTTCTGTTCCCCAGCACACCTCCCCTCCCCAGCACACAGCGGGCCCGGCTCCACCAGCTCTGATGCATTCTTAATGTATTTATGAGTTTTGTGTGACAGCGAGCCGGTGTGAGGCCGCTGCACCGGGGTCACTGCTAGCTCCAAGAAAAACTCACCTACTCAGGATTTTTACCATTTTATTTATGCATGTCTTTTGTATTTGAGGTATTTAAACGCTGGTGTTGTAGCAGTCTTTTGGCCACTTTTAAATGTATATGCACAAGTTTCCTGAGCTCTGCAAGTACCAAGTGTCCTTCAGCTTTATTTACTCTCTCCACTAAAAACAGTGCTGGTTTGTTTGTTAGACTGTTAGAGTTAATAAGACAGCTCAAAAAGTAATGGCCGGATTTTACTGAAAACCCAGAGAAGGTCTGTAATGGGTCCTGAAATTTGAGGTTTTTAGGGTAGATCTAAGCACCACCTGGATCCACCATTGCAAGGGCCAAATATTTCAACTCTATCCAAAAGTGGTAAAGGAACAAATGATTAGCTTTAGTGTATTTCTTACCATAAAATTTCCACTGCATGCGACTCCGCTGCACTGTGCCACGTACTCCGCAGAAAATACACTAGCGTTGTAGTGAATGAGAATGCTTCCACAGCCTCCGGTCCAGCAGTGCTTCGTCCTGTGCCGGAGAGTCTATTTTGTGCAGTGGGGGACTCAGATCAGCCTCCAGAGTTCAGATTGCACCAAACAGGAGACTGGCATGCTCAACATCCAGATTTTCAAAGTAATATCACTCCATAGGAACATTTATGATTTGAATTTAATCTAAAATCTAAAATCTAATCATTTTTTCTCCTGTTATCTTTTAGCTATCCCTACTTAGTAGGCTGTTTACTTTAACTCTAGGTTACAGAAACAATAACAGACATCATTAAACATTTATTGCACTCATACATCCCGGGTGTAGAGGAAAACCCTGTAAAGCAACACACAACAACACAAACAATAACTACACTACACTAAACAGACCCAGGACACTCCTGTCCTTAGACCCTCCTTCTCGGTAAGGAAAAACTCTCAGCTGTGGGAAAAAAGAAGAAACCTTATGGAGCCCAACTGAAGGAGAGATCCTCTCCCAGGACGGACAGGCTATGTGTCTAGGACTGTTAGTTCATTAGCTCATCTATAGGATCATAGATCAGCTCTGTAAGGATTCATCCAGACGGGAGTGGGGTGAGGTAGGTTGAGGAAGTCCATAGGATGCAGCAGGTGGGCCTCATCCAGACAGGTGAGTGGGGCGAGGTAGATCCGGGAAATCCTTAGAGGTGAGGCTGAGGGCCCACAGGTTGGGACAGGAGCACAGATGGGGTCAGCTAAGATCCAATTATCACTGGGACATCTGCCAGCAGCCAGGCATCTGAAACAGTCCCCACTCCCCCAGAGGGGAGCGGGAGAGAGGGACAACTTGTGAATAGCAATGAACTGATTGGAGATATAGAATATTTGATAATATTAATGACAGTGATAGAAGAGGAGCAGCAGATGAAACCAGAGGACAGAGGCTCAGTGCACCATACTTCCCCCAGCTTCTAGCTCCTGGAGCAGTCTATCTTCAGCTGTGGAGTTAACCCTGTTCCTAGCTGCACTGACCATAAGCTTTCTCAAAGAGGAACGTTTTAAGCCTAACCTTAAATGTAGAGACTGTGTCTGCCTCTCTAACATGAGCTGGAAGCTGATTCCATAAAACAGGAGCTTGGTAACTAAAGGCTCTACCTCCAACTGTACTTTTAATGTACTGAAGTAAAGTAACTAAGTACTTTTACTGCATTACATGCCACAACTGCCAGTCCACTGTTTAGCCCCGCCATTTTTTCCTATATTTTTTTAGTCAAGTTTTCATGTTTGAGGATAAATACCATAGGAATTCCATAATAAAAGTTAATCTGACCTGTTCAAGCAACCACTGACCACACAAAGCTCACAATCATGCATCCACTAAAAAATGAGCTTCACGTTACAGAAAAAAATGTGCCAACCAAACCAGTTTCTATCATCTAGCCGCCCGGCAATAGGACTATTTTATGTATAGACGAAAATGTATTCAGAGGAGATGTTAGCTCAGCAGCATGTGGCTCTGCCTCAGTAGGTCACAATACATCACAACATCAGGGCCCGGACACAAAATGGCTGGCTCTTCTATTTGCATTTTGATGTGACTGTCTGAAGGAGGCCCTCAGAAGTCTTATTACAGCCCATCTCCAGCACGCACTCACAAGCACATGCTGCAGATGCACAAACGCAGCGGGTCAAAAACACTGCCACTGCACGAGAGCTCCGACATGCACGAGAGCGCCATCGTGCACGGGTGCTCCCAACACTGTCACAAAGCTTCAGTAGAGGGGCCACAAATGAAAGTGTTCAAGGCCGGTTGTGGAATGCCTCAGTGACAAACAGCACATTCACATAATACACTCACAGACTCCAGCTGCCACCGCAGAGGGGAAGTGTTCAGAACAGAGATTATAATAAAACATGTTATATGGCTGATCAGGCTTACCATTTTACTGAAGCTCCAAACTGGAAATTTACACCAAACCTAAACTAAACTAAACCCACATTTAGCAGCCAGCATCCTGTATTCAGCATCCCACTTTCAACATCCTGCGTTCAGCATCCAGCATCTTGCATTCAGCATCCCGTGTTCAGGATCCTGCATTCAGCATCCTGTCTCCCTCATCACGCCTTCATCTTATCCAGTTCATTCTCCAATTACTAAATCTACCCTTTGTTATTTTGGCGTTGTGAAAAAAATACTAGTGAAAAAAAATGTTTTTGAACCATGTGGGTCTCTCACAAAGGGGCTGCAACTGATTGTTCTCTAGTGAAAATGTGGAGGCTGGACCATGCTGCTGTCCAGCCGAAGATGAAAGCAGCTTTGGCCACACCTGAAATGAAAGAGGTGACTTCAAGACCATGTTCCAGCAGCTTCACCTTTACACATGGGGCCTCATTGTGTTTGATCATGACTGTTATAGTGACAGAAGCGGAGTACAGGCTGACCACTGCGACACACACACACACACACACACCAAGATCGTATCAGATACAAAGCAATTATGAGTTGTGTACCATGGCATTCTTCAGCCGTGTATGACGTGTGCGTGAAATGCCACTTTGATAAACATGAAGTAGTGTCTTTGATGTATTTTCTGTAGAATTTACTCCAATGCTGAACTGAATCCTCCACCTTGGTTGGACACTCCTTTGACCAGTTCTATTTTATTACTAAATATATCATAAAAAAATGTAATATTCAAAACAATGATTCCACAGTTACAAGCTCCGAGCACAGGTGGAGATGGGCCTTTCTGATGCTGCTGTCCGTCTTTTCAGTTCATGTGAAGTCGTGAGATGTGAACACACTTTTACAGGCATTTAAAGGGGAACTATTCAGCAAAATTGACGTTTCTGAGCTTTCTCCCATGTTATAATGTCATTCTCTGACCAAAAACAGACCTGGAGTTGTGTTTGTGAGACTAATCCTGTATTCTCTGGTGCTGAGTTTCTAAGGCCTTAGAACACTCAATTCCATTAACCTCTGCTTCTCCTATGAACCCCTGCCTACTCCAGGAAGCACTGACCAATCAACAAGCCCTCTACATCCAGTCTGCTCTCTTTCATTTATTCAAAAAACAGGGTACAGCTCTGTTTCCACCGATTCCTCACAGACATTTTTCATTTTGGAGTAAATGGCAACATACAAAAAGTTTAAGAAGTAAAAAGCACCATAACATAACTGCACTCTACATCCCTTTGGAGAGGGCTGTACTACAAAGTGAGAATTCTGTTTAAGCTTGCTGAGTCGAGCCTAAACCCAGGATTATCAGTTTCAAAAAGGAGGCCCACTTTTCTGCCTGGTTAGATCACTGTAGAAACATACGCAGCAGAGCTAACCTCGTCCAGACCAGGTTTTATTCACAAGTTTGGGCTTTGATCTGCT
>CM036259.1:30880321-30935321 GCA_020698575.1 Bostrychus sinensis
AGGTCAGTTCATTAGGTAGTTTCAAAGCATCAGAACTTTAAAATACTTCATCACAATCCATGTATGTGCGTTATATACATGTACGTGTACACAATACAACTCATTTGTCAAAATTGTGCTAAATTTGGTTGAAATGTTTAAGGTATAGATGGTAAAATGAAGAGCCATTTGGGAGCGAGCCGAACCAAAAGAGCCAGCTCACTGAAAAGAGCCAAAATTTCATCACTACTTTGCAGAAATGACTTGGATTAGGTGATTGTTGCTTTAAGGCCGACTCCATCCCCATGCCCTCAGTCCATCAGCTCTGCGCCCTTTGCAAACGCCATAAGTCATAGGAGTGGTGGTGTGCTGTAGTACTGCTGGGCTGAGGTCTTCATCTAACTACAAGCCCTCTACAGACATTACTAATTCTTGATCTTCTCCATTGAGTTCACATGTGAATAAATTTGGGAGGATTTGAGTTCAGACACGAGAGGAGAATCTCTGAGTGCTTATACCGAACAGTGGGAAATAGACAAATCATGATATGACTAATTAGCACGACTGTGAAGCTAACATTTAAATGAGCTGATTGCTTCATAGTGATGGTGGTTTAAGCTCTCAAATGATCAGAGTGAGTCCGGTGATGGTGTATGAGCTTTAGAAACACACAGGTGCACTTCCTGGTTTCACGTGTCTACATTGAGCTGTAAGACCGTGCATTTTCAGCTCTTGAGAAGGGCAGCACCTCAGCATTCAGGATTACTCAAACATGTGTGAATGAAAAAATAAATAAAAAATACTACTCCAGGTCTGTTTTTGAGGAGGAGACAACATTATAAGATACCTGGCTCAACAAGCCCTCTACATCCAGTCTACTCCATGGATGTATTATAGAACTGGATAATGAATGATGTTACGACCGCCATTGTTTTCAATAGCCGTGCATTTTTTTACTTCTGTGTTGTGCGGCCCATAGAGCAGATGCACTTTTGATGCACCAGTGGGCACGATGCTGAGCTAGAACGGTGACGTCACAAACAATAAAAAGTTATTTTTTAGCCAAGTTGAAGATTTTTGAAGATGGAAAATGTCCATGCTGTCAAAGAACACTACAAAATCTGACCATTTTCTCAGCTGTAGGTGTCCTGTCAGCCGAACACCAGGCGTTTCTGTTTAATTTGCGCTTTGTAGGAAAAATCCTTTCTGGGCCACATGGGATTTTTTTGCTGCAGTAACACAAAGCTGCCGCTAGTAAAACTGGCATCAGGGGAGAGGGGCTGATACTATTATATTTTAAATTTTAAATGGTTGAATGAACTGTTGAATATGTGTGGTGTGGTTATGGTGAGGATGTGATTTGGATGTACATGAATGTCTGTATATGCATTTTATTGTATTGCCTACCTGCCCGGGGACTGCAGATGGAAACTAGCTGCAGCTAAATCTCAACTTTTGTAAGATTTGCACATGGTCCCTGTTAAATAAATAAACTATAAACTATGCCCTGTCCAGGTCTTATTATACATCCATGGTCTGCTCTCATTTATTCATCTAAAAATGGTGTACAGCTCTGTTTTCACTGATTCCTCACAGACATTTTTACTTTTGGAGTAAAACGACATCACACAAAAAGTTTAAGGAAGTGAAGTGCTCTTTTCTTTGATTGTGTTCAAAAGATTCTGCCGCCCTCTGCTGGTCCATTCACTTGTTTTTATGGCACCAGCACAGTACTTATTAAAAATGTTCTTTTTTAGTCACATGATGTTTTTAAAGGTTGTAAAATGTGCTGCTGTTCTAGAGGAGGCCAAGATTGGTTTAAAAAAAAGTGAATAAAAACATAATATAGCTCCTTTAAACTGTAGATTTCTTACCACCAGCCTTCATTCATAACACAAGAATGCATGTAGCTTGGAAACGTATATCAAATTTCATTTCACCCACTATTCATTACACACATTTCTTACTGTAATTAGTTCTTTGGTTGTTGACAGCAGTGAGTCGTGACAGTTTAACTTTCTGAAGAATTATTTTTGAGTTAACTTTTTATTCAACTTTTTTTTTTTTTTTTTTTGCTACAATAAAAACAAGAACTTATTAAATCTCTAAACAAACTTTCTCATTACACGGCTATTTTAAGAGACTGTAGTTCGTCACTACATGTAATAAAACATCTCCTTTTTGGTGAAATTAACAGAGAAATGTCAGCCAAGACACCAGTTGTCAGAAGTCAGAGGGAAGTGACTGGGTGGCTGTGCTGTTTCCACGGTAACGGTAAGTTCGGGAGACCTTTACTGCACGCCTACCTCGCTCCGTTCACTATCAAAGTTTGTCATAAAGAACTTTTAATAACACTACTTTCTCAGCCTCCACAAAGGGCTGTTCTCAGTGGCAGCGGCCTCACTCAGGAGAATGAGTGCACTTCCGTGTGCTCCTGGGAACCAAGACCAACCGTGATCTGAAGGCCACAGTCGGGTTCTGTGGAGAATTCAATGTAAAAATGCACTATTCTTACTTTTGGATAAGCAGATAACATAAACATTTTTCTGTTCCATTTGTTACCAATTGGTGTTGCTGGTGTTTAGTTTGTTCAGCAATTACCTTTACGGCAGAATTAAATTATTTATTTATTTTTCCTAGGAGCATCATTTTTTGTGCAGAGCCTAATTTAGATTTTTTACCTATGGTCTTTTGGTTCGAGTAGACAAGCTTATTTGTCCTGGATGTGCGTGTTGTTTTTCTATTTCATGGATATGGATCCATTCTTTTTTTACAAGGAAAAAACTGTAATGTGTTTTTTTTTTAGATACTTTGCAAATAAAATGCATGGATTAAGGGTGTTTTCAAGCGATCTAACCAAGCAGAGGCACTCAGAGAAAGGAGACACATATGTCCCTTTATCACCAAAGTAAATGTACAGTAGAATGCACTGATCTGGACTAAAACCATTGATCTTCTACAATCCCAATTCTGAAAAAAATTTAAGATACTGTGTAAAATGTAAAAAAAAAAAAAAAAAAAAATGTAAATGTAAAATGCAAAAAAAAGAAATAAAAGGAGATCAACAACATTTCGGGTTTTAAAACTGAGATATTTTACTAGAAAATCACAGCCACAACTCACAGATTAGATTATGTTTTGTAGACAATAATTTGTATGTAGAAATACACAATAAAATATTTTTAAAATACATAAAATTACACAATTAACAACAGCACATAGAAAATCCAAAGATGTACAGCAGGCTAATTTGGGTGTTGCCCAATATATGTAGAATATTGTGCCCTTCATTTTTTTTTTATGTTGGAAAGACAGGATGTTGTGGGTCCTCCCCAGAGAAAATTTCAACAAAACCTATTCTGGAGCATTTTAGACGATATTATATTATTGTTACAGGTAGAAAATATTTTATTTATGATTTTACTGTTCCCCATGATTCAGTACAAAACATTATAACAACTCTTCTATTTTAAACACGAGCTGCTGCTCTACTCATACAGAAGCATAAGTCTAACTATTTGAGCATTAACTTGAGTTTTTGTGTAAAAAAAAGTTTTTCTTTGTGGTTCCCCAATGACCAGTGGAGGCCCAGCCCTTTGTCTGCTTTGCTCCGCCCTTGCTCCAGCACAGAAATGCACATTGTGAGCCTTCACTCTCATCATGACATGCTGTTGGCCGCTGTATGGCATGCAGAGAGCCATGAGCACTTGCTTTATGAGTTTGAGAGGGAACGCACTTGTTTTTTGGAGTTATTTGTTTAGGGGTAACTGGTTGGAGAAACTGATCAGGAAATGCGTGTCTGTGTTGGGTGGGAGGCTGCAGTCTGTGAGGTCTTTGGTGGAGAGAAGCTGAATGAGGAGCATGTCGCAGGCTATCCTCAACAACAAAAGACACCCTCTGCATGAGACTTTGGCCTCTCAGAGAAGCAGTGAGAGGCTCCTTTCACTGTGATGGGCATGAATAAAGTATCTGTCTGTCTATCTATCTAACCATAGAATAGTTTTCTATTTTGCTTCAGTACATTTTAAATGAGCAGAAAGAAGATGGCAGTGTGTCTGGATTATGTTCCCAAATATATCTTCTTGACTTACCTGATATAACACTAAAATTATATCATGTCTCCCATTGAAACTGTTTGGAAAGAGGAGGGACTGGATCAAAGAGTTTAAGCCAATCATAGCATTAACTCATAAAACACAGCTAAGCAACAAACAAATAGCGTAGTGTAACAATATTATATATATTTAGTAACAATATACAACACATGTTTTTCGGCATTGCCATGTTGCTAACAAGTATCGCTAAATGTGCTTGCTGCTGTTGGCAAATATAAAACCTGTCCACTTAGGGCAATCTCTTGAAAAATCCAGTGCACTTCTTTACATGATACAGCTATAATTTTGATGTGTGCAAACAGTGTTCAGAGACAGTGACTTCAGGAAGTGTTCCTGATTCATGCAGTTTTTTTTTTCAGTACAGAATCATGTCAGTTTTTTTTTTTATCAACTAATTTATTTATTTTATTATAAATCAGTGTTGCTTGAAGACCCACGGATCACCTGCTTACGATGGTAAATAATCAAAACACATCATTTTTTCCTTAACTGACCCCTTGTGGCTAGAATTAGTATATGTGGTATTTGGGAAATCTTTATCTTGCAAAGGAACAGAATACT
The DNA here is from genome assembly GCA_020698575.1 of Bostrychus sinensis. Lineage (NCBI taxonomy): Eukaryota > Metazoa > Chordata > Actinopteri > Gobiiformes > Eleotridae > Bostrychus > Bostrychus sinensis. The sequence continues at coordinate 30,884,977 of CM036259.1, forward strand.
TAAAAAAAAAAAAAAAAAAAAAAAACACCAACAAACTGAAAAATCTGACCATTACGTTTGATCTTGCTACAGAGTTAACCAAACAGCATTGACTTCCCTCGCCAATGTAACAAACTGTTTCAGAAGTCAGTCTCTAACTTTAGGTCAGCTCTATCTGTGACAAAATCAGAGCTGGGATGGCACAGACAAACGCTTCCTTTCTGATGCTGGCCAACCATACAATTCACACAATGAGGGAAAAGCAACAAAGACAGACTGCTTGGCTCTGTGAAGAAAAGGTCAACCTTTGCAACATTTCTAAGAAATCTGAAGACGGTGATACTGTGAAGGACAGACGCCCAAATGCCATCTCTCATTGTTTTAGATCTCGCTAAAGTTTGTTGTGTCGATAGCAGACTAAATCCGGTGTGTAATATCCAAGACTGTAACTAGTGGTTAACAAGAAAATGTTTTAGTTTTGTCAAAACAATAGAGGGTGAATGTTCTAGTGTAGTCAACTTCTAGTAGAGATTAGTGTGATTAATCTAGTGTAGAAAAACGGGTTATCCCAAACTGCTGCTGATAAAGATGTCCAAGTGTGCTCAGAAAATGGTAAATGATTAGTATTTCATCACTAAAAAGATTTTGTTTTTTTTCTCCACCAAGGAAACAATGTTTTTGCTGGTGTTTGTTTGTTGGTCTCTTGGCAAGATAACTCAAAAAGTATAGGTTAAATTTTAGGTACACTTTCCATAATGGCCCGTAATGGCCCAAAAAGAAAAAGGTTTAGTGTGGATCCAAAACACCATTTGGATCCAGACAAGAAAGCATTTAAAATTATTGTGAGATAGGGTCTGTTTTTCTGTTTCAACTCCCAGATCGTGGAGGACCTTTTTGTGTGGTGTTTGCAGGTTCTCTTTGCGTTGCAGTGGGTTTCCTCCGGGTGCTATTCCTGACCAGAATCCTGGGTCCCGGGCGCTGCACTGCGGGGACATTACAGTCTACCTTAACCTTAAAATAAACCTATTGTGTTTTTTGTTTGTTTGTTTTGTTTTATATTTAGACACTTTTGTATTTGCATTTTACATTCTATAACTTAAAAATAATGTATGTATTAAAATTATCTTCTTTTGGAAAGCTGTTACTTTGACTTTGCAGAAAATGCTTGGATTAGGTGCCTTTCACTTTAAAGCAGAACTCAGTAACTTTTGTACCTTTAATAAACCGTGTCAGAGTCAATGTGGTGGTTAATTGAGTTGTTGTTGGGTAAATGAAGCATTCTTCATCTCCCCCTGGTGTCTCTGGGCCGAAAGTAACACTTGCAACAGTGAGCTCTGTCGACGCAGCGTAAGGGAAGTCTTGCATCTCACAAGGAAAGCGGCGCATAGTGGTTAGCAAAACAACAAGCCAGCAGTGGCTTTATTTCTTGATTTTTGTTCCGTCAGAGCAGCCAAATGGCAGAAAAATCTTTGTATGGATACACGGAGGGGAAAACAAAAGCAAAACTGAGCGAGGGATCACAATAGGAGTTAAATGGAGTGAGTATTTATAAAAGTGCTTTACACCAAAATGTGAGCCCTTAGCAAACACCATACTTAACAACAATAGTTGGTTAATAACAGTGGCGTTGTGCTGTATAAACACTACTACCTCTTGATCTTCTCCTTTGAGTTCACACCTGAGTAAAGTTGGGAGATTTGAGTTCAGACATGAGAGCAGAATCTCTGAGTGCTTGTAATGGTGGGGAATAGATAGAGCGTGGTAGAATGGCTAATTAGCATGGCTATTAGCAACATGAAGCCAGCTGCTGACTGCTTCATAATGATTGGGGTTTAAGTAGCTGAAAGGATCAGAACGAGTCTGAAGTCGGAGCTTTAGAAATGCACAGGAGCACTTCCAGGAGGAGGTAGTAGAACAGTGACATCGAGCATTTTCAGCTCTTGAGAAGGGCAGCGCCCCAGCATACAGAATTACTCAGAAATGTGTGAATGAAACAAAATACTACTCCAGGGATGTTTTTGAAGTGATAATTGATAATTATTTGGAAAAAAGCTCAGAAAAGTCATTTTAGCAGAGGACCTTTATTCTTAGCATTACGGTTAGAGGTGTGAGATTCATGAACAATCCAAATCTTTTAAACGGCTCTTCATTGTGAACAATGAGAACAGAGGCAGAATGGTGCACAAGTCGTCCTTTATACATTTTTTTTTTAAACTCTCGTATTAAAATAAACCAGCTCTTTTTTGTTTGCCAACTGTGAAAAAAAAACTCCTAAGAAGAAGCAGCAGAGTCATACAAAACAGACAAGGAGAGAGAGAGGAGCACATACACAGTGCACATGCTCAGACACACACTGATTAAAATTGTAATGTATCACTCATCCCAGTGTTTATTTTCTGAAAGAACTGACTGGCTTCTTAAAAGAACATAAATCCAAACATGAGCCAGTCTTTTGAACGGCTCTTTGAAATCAACAGATCCCAAAGATTCAGCTCTGGTTAAAGAGCCATAAATCCCTTCTGTAATTACAGTGGGATAATTAGTAATGAGTATGACAGTATATTATTCAGAAGAGTGTCTGTGCTTTATGCAGAAGACCCCAAATTGAATGCCACTAACAAACTAACCCATGTGCTGTCACTCTAATGAAAACTTGCCTTTTACCCCTAGAATAATCCCCATCGATTGTAAACCTAATCGATGCACCGGCAGCTAATTTGACTGTAACAGCTGCACTCAAACAACCGATCAGTGTTGCAGAGAGGAAGAAACGTCTTCACCCCAGTGCTGTATATTAGCACGCCGACGACAAACACACGGGCGGCGCGGATCAATGGCCGCAGTCGATAAAGAAAGCTCACAGTGTGCTCTCAGTATGCAGGGCCTGGCCTCTGCAGGACAGCTGAAAGGTTTTGGTATTCTGCCGATGTGAAGCTGGCTTCATATTCAAACAGCTCCCAAATATTCAGTGCTGCGGCTGGCTGCGCATATCTGATGCTTCATGCTCATCCTTCCAGAACATCTTTTAGCCATGCGTTGAGAGAAACAGCTGCTATCATTTATTGACAGCGTACAGCCCCGTAAGCCTCTTGAGACGCTTGCAGTAGTGCAGTATGGTGTGTTTAAGATGGTACTGTCATACTTGTGTTTTATTTGTACAGAGGAATGGTAAATAAATGTGCATACTGAATACATGCATTGTGGGGAGATGTCATGAATGTAATAGGTAGATGATTTGAGTTCAGAACAATATTGCAATTTGCCTCAGTTACTGATGATAACAGAATGTATAGGCCATGTTCAGGCCTAGGGTGCAGGAGTGTCTGGATCAGGGGTCAGCAACCTTCTGGATCCAAAGAGCCAGCTGTTGCCAAAAATAAAAAAATGTGAGCCACAAACAATTTTATTGTACTAAATTGGCTTAGCTTATAATTGAAATATAATAGTATTGGATTTTCTGGACTATAAGTCGCTCTGAAGTATAAGTCACATCGGTCAATAAATGTGTCATGAAGAGGAATAAAAACATACATATGTCGCACTGGGCTGGTCGCATTTATTTTAAAATGTATTTAACAATATCCAAGACCAAGAACAGACATTTAATCTGGAAAGGACAGGCTGAATAGGTGTCTAGTATGTTAACGTAACACATTAACAGTTATTCAGCTACACAACAGCATAAAAAACAACACCTGGGACACTGAAAAGGCTAAATTAACATAACAAGCCAGCGAATCCAACAAGCAAGTTCCCAATCTCATTCTACATCACTGAAAACGACTGACAGTAGTGGTCACAAGCCTAGAGTGCCCTAGAGCTGTAGACGGTAATGTTTACTCCTTGGATCATGTTATATTATATACATTTTGATATATAAGTTGCACCTGAATATAAGTCACAGGACCAGCAAAACTGTGAAAAAAAGTTAAACTTATAGTCCTGAAAATATGACCTACGGATGGTCCTTAATTGTTGCAAAGTAATGGAGTACTCTGTTAAACACTCTCTTTGATTAATTGTAATAATCACAATTGATGAACTTTTAATAGGCCAGTAAACAGCAATGTAACATACTAGAGCCACGTATATTCAGAGAACTGGAGGTACATCTAATAACTATTACTTGGTGCTGTTTATTTAACTTCTGTGTTCTGCACTTCTAATCAGCCTGTGTGTGTAACCATGTGGCCAGGCTAAAATGTGAAAAACTGTTCTGTTCTGTTCTGAAAAACTGAAACATTTCTATTATAGTAATTATTATGTTTTAATATGTTTATTAAGTATATTTGTCTGGGCTTTTGAATAATTATTAACAGAGATGTCTGGTCTAGATCTATGGCCAGTTAAATGGAGAGACCTGATCTGAGAATTTGATTTATTTTGGCTTTAGTTACTGTATATTTGGTTTGATGGGGGAAAGTAGGTTTCATTTTATACCCAAGTAAGCAGTGTTGAGTGGGTTTTGCAGTCAATCTGTTTAGTAGTGATGGGTGATACCACACTTTTATGATTAGATACAAAATTGATTACTTTTTTGGGAAACTGAATCTGATACTGATACTGCTTTCTTCAAAATACGATTACTGTTAGCAGAGTTCAATATACCAGTGTTCTAACGTGCAAATCATAAACACACAGTATAGCTGCATTTGGCTCTTTGGGTGTCGCTCTGACTGACACAGGCACATCTGTTTATTAACATACGTGATTCATCGGGTTACATGACCTGCAACTGTGAGATTGGCTGTCCCTCAAAGCCAAAATGAAAGCAAAATACACATACAGGCTGCACCCATCTTAAAAATTACTTACTTAACTTAAATGTCCCAGATTATGCTAAAAAAAAACATTTCAGAACTTAAAATAATATATCCATTCATTCTCTACCGCTTATTCCCGTTAGGGGTCACGGGTGACTGGAGCCTATCCCAGTAACTTTGGGCCCTAGGCGGGGTACACCATGGACAGGGGCCAGCTTGTCGCAGGCCTGACACAGAGACGAACACAGACAAACAACCATTCACTCTCTAGTGTCAATTTAGAGTCACCAATTCACCTAACACATGCATGTCTTTGGACGGTGGGAGAAAGCCAGAGTAACCGGAGAGAACCCACGGTAACACAGGGAGGACATGCAGACTCCACCCAGAGTGTTCATGTGATGGTGTGTTGGTCAGCACGGGGATTGAACCCACCACCTGTTTGTTGGGAGGCAAGAACGCTAACCGCTCTGCCACCGTGCAACCTAAAATAATATATATGTAGGAAAATGTATTCTTTTAGGAAGCTGTTTCTTCGACTTTGCCGGGAACTCTTTATGGTTCTTGGCACGGACTCAGCATACAGGATTACTCAAAGGCATGGGGGGAAAAAAAACAACTTGGTATGAAGTTAAGAAGACACAGTGACACCAGGTTTGGCAGCATTCATGTGTGGTTTTCAGCCCAGAGACAGCAGGGGGAGGGCACGTCATTCACCCCACAACAACTCATTTACCCACCACATGGAGTCCCAAATTGTTTATTTAAAGTAATGAAGTTTTACTATACTCTAAATAATTTTGATAACAACACAACCTTACAACAGACTCTCAACACTCTGTGGACCCCTGCAAACTCTGAGGGGGTCCCGGACTTTCCACAGCAAGTCTGCAGACTTAGGAGTTGTGTCAACTCTGCACTTCAGCTTCAAATTCAATTCAATTCAGTTTTATTTCTATAGCCCAGTCTCACAACAAAAGTCGCCTCTAAGGGCTTCACAAACAGTTGATCAAACATAAACACACAATCAGACTTAACACACAATCAACACAAACAATAACTACACTAAACTAAACAGACCCAGGACACTCCTGTTCTTAGACCCTCCTTCTCGGTAAGGAAAAACTCCTAAAAAACATAGCTGTGGGAAAAAAAGAAAAAGCCCATATTGAAGGAGAGATCCTCTCCCAGGACGGACAGGCCAGGACTGTTAGTTCATTAGCTCATCTATAGAATCATAGATCAGCTCTGTAAGGATTCATCCAGACGGGAGTGGGGTGAGGTAGGTCAAGGAAGTCCATAGAATGCAGCAGGTGGGTTTCATCCAGACAGGTGAGTGGGGTGAGGTAGATCCAGGAAATCCATAGAGGTGAGGTTGAGGGCCCACAGGTCAGGACAGGAGCACAGATGGGGTTAGCTAAGATCTAGTCATCACTGGGACATCTGCCAGCAGCCAGGCATAGTGATCAGCAGTGAGCAGCAGATGAAACCAGAGGGCAGAGGCTCAGTGCACCATACTTCCCCCAGCTTCTAGCTCCTAGAGCAGCCTATCTTCAGCTGTGGAGTTAACCCTGTTCCTAGCTGGCCTGACCATAAGCTTTCTCAAAGAGGAACATTTTAAGCCTAACCTTAAATGTAGAGACTGTGTCTGCCTCTCTAACATGAGCTGGAAGCTGATTCCATAAAACAGGAGCTTGGTAACTAAAGGCTCTACCTCCAACTGTACTTTTAGAAACCCTGGGAACCACTAATAGCCCTGCATTTTGTGAGGGCAGTACTCTGCTTGGTTGGTATGGCTCTATAACATCATTAATGTAGGAAATCAAGTTCTGCATTTATCTTAGAGCATTAAAGTCTCTATCTCAACATTTAATACTGTCATGGCGGCATTTACATTATGATATTTTCCTAAATGTAGCCATAAAGTGTACGGTTTAAGCATAGCATTGGTGCTTTTATATGAATACCCTTTTTTTTATGTATATAACAGTACCTTAAGATGGCAGAAGACGTCAGTTCAGCCAAAAGAGGAAATCACTTAATTCCATTCATATCCTGAGGCATATGCTGCATAAATATACAATTTAAATCCCCGCTCGGATTGGTGTAAATGAGTTTAATTAATTAGTGCTCCCGTATGTTAGCGGCTCACAGTGTTGTTTGGTGGTGCGCGGTGCCAGATCGGTGTCAGTCACTGTGCAGGGCCGGCGCGTGACGTCAGCCCGTTTGGACCGCACACAGCGCCGCTCACACTGTCACTGTACCATCTGCTCCGCTTTCATTTTTGGCACTGGCTGTGATTCACTGTTTAGTCAAATGATTATTCAGTGCATGTTCATTTTTCCGTCTTCCAACATGATGAGTTGGAATCCATTCAGAGGAAAAAATCTTCTTGTTGTTGGCTGTTTATTAAAGCCAGTTTCACTTCTGAAATGGCTTTGTGCTCGCGGCGGCGGTTTGCCCTGGGAGTGACTGGCTCTGGCCTCAGGAGTCTAATGGCACTCTATGAAAGGCTATCTGCTGTAATCCAACTGTAGCTTTTTATCCCTGAGCGACTGCTGAGAGGAGAGAACACACCAAATCCTGGCGCTCCCCTCGCCAGCCTGTTCGCTGACTCTGTCTCCAGGAATTATTCATCAGTGTGGCTGCTGGCTTTACGTGCACTGACTGTTCAAGAGGCATATATATTCTACACACAGGCGTACAGTAGCCCACAGCTGCCTCAGCGCTGGATTCTGTTTTCACTCGGAGTGGTGTAGCCACTGAGTTAACCCTCCTACACGCCTAACTTTTTAGTCACACCTTTCGACTTAAGCACAAAAAAAAAAAAAATGCACCAATAAAGACTGCCATAGAAAAATTATCTAATGGTTAATAATTCAATTTTTTTTTTCATGGTTACAATGATTGACTTCAGTCCTTATCATACATAAAAAATTTCATATTGTTTATGAAATTTAACCCCTTAAATTTGAGTTTTTGTGATTAAAAGTTGATTTCAAATTATGGCAAAAATCACTTTTTTTTTTCTTTTTTTTTCTTTCGTTTCTGTAAATGCAGATCAGAATTTTTTTGTGGTGGATTATCAGAGCTTGGGAGTTTCAAAAATTGGCATCATGATTGATTTTATTAGATTTGAAATTTTTGTGCAGTGGCGGATGAAACATTTTTAGTCACACCTTTCGTCCTAAGGCGCAAAAAAATGCACTGCCATAGACAAATTATACAATAGATAATTCAATTTTTTTAATTTTTTATTTCATGATTAAGTCCTCACCATACATAGCAAAAATTAATTCTGTTTATGAAATTTAACCCCTTAAATTCCAGTTTGTGTGGTGCAGACACATCCAGCACAAACCTCTGCCTCTGCTCAGTCTGGGCACTTTTTCTACTTTGCCCTGATGTGCACATCTAAGTAAGAACTACATTTTGGATTTGGGCTCACACAAACTCAAACAAACTAATTTCTCAACAAACACTTTCACACCAATTTATGACAACCCTAAAACACACCCAAATCATTTTAGTAAAAAAAAAAAAAAAAAAAAATTATTTGCCTTGTAGGCTTGATCAATTATACAAACACTAATGTGGCCATCTCCAAATGTATACCCCTGTCTACCATATATGGGGAAATGGCGCCACCTAGTAAAAAAACAATAAAAACTAAAATTCCAATCCCTCACTATCATGAATCCATGAAATACTTGATAAAAATGTGAAATTTTATTGCAGTGACAGTGTATTATAAAAATGCCGTTTTAATGGGTGTCAATGGCACAAAAAATTGTCTTAGGGGTAAAGGTGTGACTATTTTTCAAAAAAATATATGAAATCGGAAATTTCATCTAAGAATACACACCTGAGGCAAAATCTATGCCATTTGAATCAACACAGCAAAGGTTATCCACAAAACCAGGCGCAAAACATCAAAAAATGTCTTAGGGGTGTAGGAGAGTTAAAGGTGTCTCCAACCTCAGTGCTTAAATGAAAGTAGATCAGAGGTAAGTCATGATCTCGATCAGTTTTAACTGCATGTAATCATCTTACTCCAACTGGTGGAGCAGTCATGTTCTGCTCACACTAACACACCTAGGTAACTGTCAGACTAATGCTCAACGTACAAGACATCTTTACGGCCTACTGTTCAGCAGCTCTTAGTGAAAATTACCCTTGTAAAGATTAAGGCATACTTCATTATTGTCATAGAAAAATTTGTTCTTCATTTGACCCATCCTTCAGTGCCGCTGGGGCAACCTGAGCAGTGGATGACCCAATGCAGCGACCAGAGAAGTTTCTCCAGATCTTGAGTCAGGATCTAGGGACTAGGGATTTATTAAAGGTTGCATAGGATCTCTACTAAGCAAGAGAGTACGCCTAGAGGCCAAAGCTGGCACATGCAAACAAAACTCCTGATTTATGAAACACTGCATGTGCACACCTGCATGCAATTTACCCACCTGGAGTAGGAAAGAGCGCATGTGAACCCACCTCAGGCCACGCCCTCTCCACACCTCAAATTCACCAAAGAAGGTCAATGCAAAGTGACTTCTGAATGACCTAAACATGAGCCACTAATGAGAGGGTTTCACCGAGAAACACAGGAGAGAGCACAGCACTACACACACACACACACACACACACACACACACACACACACACACACACACACACACACACACACACACACACACGCATGCACGCGGTCATCTGTGTTGAAAAGAAAATGCTGCTTTTCTGATTAATAAATAAATAAAAATAATGATTGCAATGGCACAATAAACGCATCCTGTCTCTGATTATAATCTAAATAATAATTAAAAAGAAGTTTTAATTGTAACAAATGTTTTATTTAGATTATTGTATCGCTTTTTTTAGGATTTCCTTGTACTGTTATTAAGACTTAAATAAATTAATGAATGTGCAAGACGCATTACAGTCTTCTATTCACACACATGAATGTAATTTTTACCGTGGACGCTATACGTGCACGTGGAGGTCTGAGTGGAGGTTGTGTATAAAGAGAGGGGACAGAGCCGTGGTGCAGGCGTATGATGTGCATAAAGACATGTCCATTCAGTCACTTTTTTACACTATGCCTTGTTAAATTCAAACATCTCTGATATGAACCGTCTGTAGGAGTTGTTGCTGCTCATGTCTGATCATTAAATCCAGTTATGGATTTTTTCAGGGATCGCCTCTGCTTTTGGTTAACTATGCGGACCATGACAAAGCCAGCGCAGCAGCTGTGGAAGTGCACCTGTGTGCACGGCTACGAACCGCTTTATTGTCAAGAATACTGAGCCTTCCCTCAATTTGAATCACTACCTGCTTAAATTATTATGTCTGAATCAAATCCTTAGTTTTTTTCTGAGAGATATAAAGTGAAAGTGAACTATATCAAACACACACCAAACATGAATTTGTCAAACCTGCTTCACTTCACCACCTAGCCGTGAGAGTCGCCTTTGTGTCTCCAAAATGTACACGCGCCAGGGTCAGAGCTGGCGTAGGAGAATACGCAAGGTTTCACACCTAGTTGGATTTTTATAGATCCCATGTTTGGTGCAGAAAGTGGCGTACACTAGAGGCCTGCAGCGGGTGGGAAATCCTGCAGGTCCCACAGGACCCAACCCAAATCCTACGGGCTCGAGCGGTGTTGACGTGGTCTCATGCGATAGTGGGCGGACGAGCAAAAACATACTGAGTCCCGAGCATCCCGAGAATTTTGAGTGCACATTCATACTAGTCTTTATGGTAGCAGTGAAAAGTCAGTCCCGTGCAGTTCTCTAGCATACACCAGTTTCAGCCTAGCTTTTGGTGTATGCAAGCTTTATAAATGAGGCCCCTGGTCAGGAATACCTAGATAGAGGATTCGTACATTGTGCATGTGTATGTGTATGTGTTACAGCCTTTGTGCTGTAGTGTGTTGTTTTTTTTTCTTCTTTCCTTGTCTCCACCCACCAGTCCTGCCAGCTCATCAGCCACACCTGAGTCTGAGAGCTGGGTATAAAAGGCCGGAGCCGCCTTCATTCTGTGGCCAGTGGGTCCTTGGTGCTGCAGCTGCAACCATCGCTTTAGTTTCATTAGTCTTTTGTACATATTTTTCCATTAGTATTCTTTGTATACTTTTTGATATAATTTTCTGTAAATAAACCTCAGTTTTTTTGTTATTCCGTAACACATTTCCATTCTCCTGTTTTTTTCTACCACCCAAAAATTTACTTCAGTTACTGTGCCAGCGCCCCTAGCCATCCCTGGCACGTAACAGTATGTTATAGGGGAAACTGGAGCACCCAGAGGAAACCCGCACAGACACAGGGAGAATATGCAAACTCCATAACTCCATATATCCCAGGACCTTCTTGCTGTGAGTCAACAGTACTGCCCACTTTACCACAGTTGTTACCGTAGATTTTTATTATTTTCTTTGACCACCATTTACAGAACGTTGGGTCATCCGTGACATCACACATCAGCGCCTATCACAAGTTCTTCAGCTTTACGTGTTTTCATTGTTACTGGATACAGTGTTTGTTGTGCCCTGAGTACAGTACTAGTTACATGAAAATCAAATGAAGAAGAAGCTTCTGGCATCAGGAGAGAATGCAACATTTCACATGTATGAACAGGACAACACGACCCAGGCAGCAGACAGGAAGTGGTCTTAGCTCAAGTTGACGAGCCAAAAACATGCTCATCCCCAAAAGGTTTACAAGTGAGGAAGTCCTGGACCAGACCCTCAACATTTCAAACAAAGAGGAAGATGAAAACCAGGCCAGAACCTGGAGACAATGAGGAGGAAGATCACAGACAGCGCCCTCAGCAGGACGAGTAGAGCAGTGCAGCAGCAACAGACTAAAACTCATTTATACTGTTGTCATGTTTGTCAGTCTGTGATAGTGTGATCCATCTGAGAACTTTATTTAACCCAGACCAGAAAGCTGACAACTCAGCACCTGCTCTCATAATGCCAGGAATGTGTCTGTAAAAAAAGGGAAAGAGGGGAAAACATTAATAAGAGGAGTGCTCCAGTGGCTAAAAAATAAAAAATAAAATAAAAAATAATAAATAAATAAATAAATAAATAATAATAATAATAATAATAATAATAATAATAATAATAATAATAAATAAATAAATGAGTTAAAACGTGATGAAATGTTATGACTAAACTGTTATTCTAAATGTTTATTGTTAAATTCAAAATATGAATGTGCCTTTACCTAAAAAGAAGTCATAAATGCCTAAAAAAAATACAAAATTCATTTTTCTCAGCTTTTTGTCATATCATCCTTCAACTCTGCATGAAAAAGAACATATGAACTTCAATAAAATACTTTTTTTTTTAAAGGAAAGAGGAGACTATCTTCTTTCTTTTAGTATTTAAAGTTTAAATGAAACTAGAGCACAATATTTTCTGTGGGACAGACGAATGCTGAAAATGACCAAAAACGCTGGCACTGGCTGGTAACTTTTTGAGAAAATGCTGGCAGGGAATTAATTAAACAAGTTAAAATGACAGAGTAAATTAAAGTTGGGTGTGTTATCCTTTAGTGCAACACACGTTTAGCACTACTGAACACCAGTGCAGTGACGATAGCACAAAGTGTAGAAAATTCACCCATGTAAAGTGATGGCCACCATTACTGCTAATGCTAGGAAAACTGACACGCTAATAGAAGCTGAACAGACCTCACATCTATACTCCGGTTCTCATCTGCAAGGTGAGTCAAAGTGTCAGCAGAATAATGAGACTTTGGAAAGTAATAAAAACTTTGGAAAATTTCATCTCTCTCTTTGGAAAACTAATTTCTTTGCAATCTCTTCTAAACTGAGAGGCCAGAGTGCTGTTTGAAACAGACCTGGAAATTGAGCTCAGAGCAGAACCATGGACACTACAGCTACACTGTGTGCACCACCACTGGTTTGACTTGAGATGTGCCAAGATAGATTTTCTCAACTTTGTAAACTAACAAATCTTTGGGGAATCCAACTAAGGGTGTCATAACCTTATGTGGTATCAGATGCCCTCATTTGTCAAACATAATGGGTCTGCAGCACAGAGGCCATCAAACATCAGCTAGAGGCTTATGCAGGTGAAGAATGGACAAAGATTCCAGTCGAGAGGTGTAAAAAGCTTGTCAGCAATTACCCCAAAATGCTGAAAATGATAAAAGTTAAAGAATGTGCCCCAAAGTATAAGCTAAATAAAGAATACTGCCGTACAAAGGCAGAATACAGTATCTGCCAACTTTGAGTGAAGAAAATGTTTTCTGGCTCAAATGTGTCCCATTTTAAAGAAATTGTAACGCTTTAAGCTGGGGACACACTACACGATTTTTTTGCCTGATTTTATAACGATTCACAGTTGCAGCGAGTCTTTACCAGGCAACAACAGTTGAAGGGAATCGTAATCACCAGTCGGCCCTGAAATCCGTTAGTGTGTGATGTTCAAAGACTCGAATCGTTAAGTGTGTGCGCCGCAAAAACCTGGCCTGACGTCAGTCGCAAGCAATCAAACATGTTTGAATTTTAAAGCCGACTCTGGACGCACACTCCTGTAGTGTGGGCTGTTACAGATCTTGTAGTGTGTGAGGCGAAGTCGTTAAATGTGTGAGCCCCAGTCTTTCAGTCATCAGAACTAAATTTACTGAAACCAGTCGGTTAGTGTGTGCTCCTAGTCTTTTCAGAATCTGTAACGACTGAGAAAATCATGTAGTGTGTCCCCAGCCTGCAAGTTCTCATGTAAGTACGGGGTACTAAGATTGTAATTACACATAATTACGCATGTAAGTACTGGTTACAAGTAATAATGAGTACAGACTGTAATTATGGTGTAATAACTGTAAGGAAGGTGTACCAGCTGTAAAAAAGGTGTACTAGCTTTTACAAAATTTTAATAAAGGTATAAAGACTGTAAGAAATGTGCAACAACTGTAACAAAGATGTACCAGCTGTAATAAATGTGTATTAACTGTAATAAATGAGTATGCACTGTAATAAAGGAGCAAGAAGTGTAACAAAGACCATAAAACATGTTTGTGGTCATATACAGTGATGTAATAGTTACTGAGGTGTTATTAAAACTTGTTTTTCAACTCCTAATGCAAAAGAGGAGAACAAATCTGGTAGATTTTATTCAATTTATTAACATCATGGCACAAGCACAAAAATTTCATCCCAAAACAACTTTGCCACAAACATAATGTTAATAGAAAGTGAACAGAACAGACTGGAAGGACACAGTGGAACAAGACTGACTTTACAACATGACTACACTTTAATTATTGTGTAATTACAAAAGAACGCAGGCTGTAATCTAAAGCGAGACTATGACACTTATTCCCTGTAAATAAAGGGAACAAGGATGACAAGAGGGGAATAAAGGTGTACAGAGAAGAACAAGGATAAACAAAGTGGAACAAGGATGAACAGAGGGGAACAACCATGAATTTACCATATAACTACACTTTAAAACATTTAAATAAATGTTTGATGAAAAGAAGTACTGGGATCAAGGAAGAGCAAAGTGGAACAAGTGAGATACGGAGTGCAACAAGGAGGAACAGCATAGAATAAAGGGGTTAAATCAGTGCTTCTCAAAGTTTGTAGCACACCTGCCAGGAGCCAGTTGGGGGTGAGTGAACTTGTGCATATATATATCACACCCTGAACTTGTTTTAGGTAATACAATGAATGACCTGTGCTTACACAGTGATATTCCTTAAGACTGATGAGTCAAACAGCATGGATCATGTTTGACTGATTGTGTTATGTGTGCATTCCTTTCACTATTTCTATCCGTGCATGTTTCTGGGAGCTGTGCACATGGGCGCAGTGGTGCTTTCTGTGAATCATGGACTCATGGTGAGAGCGGGATTGATCTGTGGTTGAACTTATGGAACCTCAAGCCCACCAACCTCTACAAACAGTTCATCCACGGTTGTGTTTATTCTTAAAGTGCCGGTTCTCAGCTTGGAGAAGACGATACACAGTTGTATTTATCAATTAAACCTGATCAGAATGACTGCATTGAGAAACTTAGCGCCTGTGTAAGAGACATAAAGACCTGGATGACAATGAATTATCTCCTCCTAAACCCAGAAAAAACAGAGGTCATTATACTAGGCCCCAAAAAGCTGAGAGATGCTCTGTCTGACCAGAGTCTCCCTGGACGGTGTCAGTGTAGCCTCAAGTTCTACTGTGAGAAACTTAGGAGTTTTATTTGACCAAGATTTATCATTTAAGGCTCATATAAACCAAGCCTGTAATACAGCATTCTTTCGCTTACGTAACATAGCCAAAATCAGAAATACTTTATCTAAAAGTGACGCTGAAAAACTTGTCCATGCGTTTGTTACATCTAGGTTGGATTACTGTAACTCTCTGCTGGCAGCGTGCCCTAAAAACTCTTTAAAATGTCTCGCAACAAAAGTTAAAAAAGCAGTCATCTGGATTAGATTTTTCAAGTTGAAGACGTTTCACCTCTTATCCAAGAGGCTTTCTCAATTCTGAAATGAACTGGTAAGAGAGCTGGTTTATATTCTTCTAGGAAGGAGGAGTTTAGACCTGAAACTAAATTCTATTGGTCAATGTGACCATGAATAGCCTGAGTGGTTTCGGGTCATTAGGAGTCCTTTGTCCTCAGCTGGAGTGAGAGTGGTTAACCCTCCCCAGCCTGGGCAGCTCCTTCAGATGTAAATGACCTGAGTGAAACTGGTTTGTTTTGTTTGGGTTTCAGGAGACTGTTGTAGACAGAAGGAAGGTTGTATCTGAGACCACCATTTCTGTTTAAAGAAGGTTTATCTTTTTTGACAAAGATTGCTTCTTTCACTCCTCGTTCAAACCATCCTTTCTCTCTGGCTAAGATTCGGACCTCACTGTCCTCAAAGGAGTGGTTTGTTTCCTTCAGGTGGAGGTGTACTGCAGATTCTGGTCCACTGGAGTTGGCCCTGCGGTGTTGGTATAACCGCTTGTGCAGAGGTTGTTTGGGTTCTCCAATGTACTGTTCATTACAGTTCTCACTGCAGTGGATGGAGGACACAACATTGCTCTGTTTGTAACTGGGAATTTTGTCCTTGGGGTGAATCAGTTTTTGTCTGAGAGTATTAACAGGTTTGAAATAAACCGGGATGTTATGTTGGCTAAAAATCCTTTTAAGTTTCTCAGATAGGCCGGAGATGTATGGAATGACTACATTGCTCCTTTTTGGCTCTTGCTCCTGTTCTTTCCTGTCCTGTTTTCTTGTCATTCGGGATTTGGAGAAGGCCCAGTTGGGATATCCACAGGTTCTGAGGGCTTGGCGGACATGTAGCTCTTCTTTCCTCCTTCCCTCTGAGCTTGTGGGAACCTCTTGGGCTCTGTGCTGCAGTGTCCTGATCACACCGAGTTTGTGCTGTAGTGGGTGGTTTGAATCAAATAACAGGTACTGGTCTGTGTGAGTGGGCTTCCTGTACACTTCCACATGGAGCCGCCTGTCTTCTCCAATGATAACTGCACAGTCTAAGAAGGCTAGGCTGTTCTCCGTGGCATCCTCACGAGTGAACTTGATGTTCTGGTCCACAGCATTAATATGCCTTGTGAAAGCTTCCACTTCCTGGACTTTCAAAATCCAGGAAGTGGAAGCTTTCAGCATTAATATATTATATAAATGAATATATAATATATATTATATAATATATAATATTAATATGCATAAATAAGCATTAATATGCCTAGCTGTCAATATATTTAATAGACAATGTTTAAAAGCAGAACTCAGTCACCTGTCTCGTTTCTTCGTTGTTTTTGCCTCTTTTCCTCTATGGAGCTCTTCCTACATTTCGGAGTATAACACTGTCTAACTTAAATACTAAATACTCACAAGTCCAGTTGACTTCTATATGGTCCCTCACACAGTTTTACTTTCATTTCCCCCTCTGCGTGTTGGTATAAAGTGTTTTCTGCCATTTGGCCAGTCTGTCAAGATGAAAACCGAGAAATAAAGCCATTGCTAGCTTGTTGTTATGTTGGCCGCGATCCGCCAATTACTCCCTGACTCCAGATTTCAGTGACTCTGGGTCGGCAGCGCTCACTGCTGCAGTTGTCATTTTAGGCAGAGACAGCAGAGGGAGATGCAGGATGCTTTATTTAGCCCACAACAACTCATTTAACCATCACACAGACTCCCAAACAGATTATTTAAGGTAATGTGTTCCTCTGTGATTCACCCAAAAGTCTGTGATAAACTAAAGATTGACTTTTGGCCTGGAAATGCCGCGGTCCATTTGCTTTACTTGCTCTTTTTATATTTCAGTTGTCTATGAAAATATATGTCAGATTTGATGTTGAATATGTTTGTATCAGTCCAGTTCACCGCAGCTCTTTCTCATTTTAGCTGACTTTTTGTGTATTTGCTGTAACAGGTATTATTACTCTACGTAGCCATTAAAGCTGCTTTGCCACTCACAGCAGTTACTTCCACTTGTGACGTCATCTGCATACCCTCTATTGGTTGTCTTCAGATTCTGGAATGTGATGATGTCACACGATGTGGGTGGGAGCCGGTATTCCTATACACGTTATATGCCATTTTCATAGGAAATATCCAGAAAGAAAATTAACAAATGTTGAAACTGATCATTTATATTAGTGACAATGTCTATGATCTCATTATATATATCCCACCACACCAAAAAATCTGCATATTAACCATAGGCATTTTGCCTGCCCCCCATCTCTATTAAATACTACAGGCCTATAGAATGTTGTGATGTCATCTGAAACCAAGCAACAGGCCCTTTAGAATTCTATGACATTTCTATGAAGTTGTAACATTGTAAAAGAGCTACAGTGTGAGATTGAGATAGAGGCAGACAAAACATTCTATGGTAGAATCTGCTGATGAAGATTATGTTAGATATCTGCATTTATCTTTGGCCTGGTTTATAGCTAATATCTTTGCAATATACATGGAACAAAATAAAAATGGTAAATGGTCAAAGCGCTTTACATCAAGGAACCGTTCACCCATTCACATTCATACACCAGTGTGTGCAGACACCGGAGGCAAGGTGGGTTAAGTGTCTTGCCCAAGGACACAACAGTATGCAACAGTGGGAGTGGGGTTTGAACCGCCAACCTTCTGGTTATTGGACAAGCGGCTCTACCAACTGAGCTACTGCCGCCCCAAAACAAAAACAACAAAACAAAAAAAACAAAACAAAAACTGTCACAAAGTGCAATGTTTTCTTTGTCAGAATAAATGATTTAAAGTGATTTTTTTTTCCACTAGAACA
The DNA here is from genome assembly GCA_020698575.1 of Bostrychus sinensis. NCBI lineage: Eukaryota > Metazoa > Chordata > Actinopteri > Gobiiformes > Eleotridae > Bostrychus > Bostrychus sinensis. Next base: position 30,903,002 of record CM036259.1, read on the forward strand.
TATTATGACATATAACAAAGGTTGACTTCTGTGGTTAAGCTAACCCTGATACGTTTTTGTTTAATGTTTTTAGTCATTTATTCTCATTATACAGTATTTCAGCCGTATAATCATAATGTCTCCTGAGGGGAGGGAGTTGAACATTTGAAACCCCTTCTGTGAGCTGCACACAGGCGTCTCCTCACTGGGCGGTAAATGCGAGTAAATGTTTTTCTGTCATTGCCGTGCTGGCTCCTTGCAATGTGAAGGACAGGCGACACGGCGTAAAGCCATGCACGCGGCGGCCATGTTGTTTGGCGTCGTGTCAACCCGAAGCATGTTACGAGCAGACAAACAGGTGTGCGACCCAGACAGGTGTCGATGGATCCACTGCCGAGTGTGTGTCTGTGTGTTCCCAAGCGTGCATAACTCAATCAAAAGCTCCAGTAGCTCTTCAGACCCAGGCGCTGTTGGAGTAACTGAATTAGTGAAGCGGCTAAATTCTACAAGATCAAACACCATGCATGGGTATGTGGGCTTCGTTCATCATCCAAAAAAAATTTCAGCATTCAGTCGAAAAGACATTTAGACAACACTTGATAGAACTCTGCATACTGTTAGCTAAAAGAATAGTTTCCTTGATATGGACGAATTCTAATGGACCCAACTGGATTACAGAGCTATCAACAACTTTAGCTTTAGATAAAAAAAAAATACATATATATTAAAATACTAACTTTTTGCACTTTATAACATCTGGGAAACAGTTTTGTGTGACATGATATAAAAATTACACTAGCAAGGCATAGATTAACCACACAGAAGTCTTTGACAATGAAGTTTTTGTTGTTTCATTATGTTGGTGCATGTATTGAGCAGATGTAAATGAGATGGACAAGAGCACATATAAATGGTTTTTTTTACATATATATCTACATATTTACATGTACAAAAGGGACGATTATTTTATTTGCCCAAGAAATCCTTATTATTATTATTATTATTATTATTATTATTATTATTATTATTATTATTATTACTGTTATTATTGTTTTCATATTTTTTTTGTGTGTTTTTTATTATTTTAGAGCCACATAAGGATGTAAGTATATATGACACCCCATGGGGTACTTTTATGTGTGTTTATATTAAAAAATAACAAATAAAATTTTGGCCAAAAAAAAAAAAAAAAAAAGAAGAAAAAAGAAATGACGTGTTCAAAATGAGTTTTTCACTGAGCTATATACATATTGTATACGTATACACCAGAGAGAAAATATTTAATTACAAGTTGCACTCCAGAACAACTCACTAGTTGTAAAGCTGCATTTGTGGCCGATCAAAAGGCAGGTGTTTGTTCGTGTTTGGAGTGTCTTCCTCTAAAATGGGCTCTTGGTTGGGAAGTGGGAAATACACTGCATCATGAGCTGGGTGAAACAGGCTAAGTGTTAAAAACATCACGTGTGATTTGGCAAGTCATTTGGGTGTTTATAAAACTTCAGTTGCATACTTGTCATGTTGAAAGCACAGCATGGTGTAGCTCGTCTTTTAAAACATGACAGCTTACACCGGTGGTGGCTGCTGGTCTTTAACACACGGGAAGCTGAAAACATTTAATCCTGGACTAATTAGCAGGTAGTGTCCCTACAATGTTGATGCTGAATGAACAAACAAAACTAAAATAATATGCTAACTAAACAGCGCTATAACTGTTGTTTATGTAGTGCGTAGTATGTACAAACAGTAAAAAAACAAAAAAAGCTTTGGGCAGTCTCATAGGAATCCACTGAAGCTCAGCGTCAGTAGGATTTACACAGCGTCCGAACTGCTCTGGAGTAAGAGGAGGATCCCGGCAGAGAAACAGATTAAACAGTGGGTTAATAAACCACATACTCACCAAATTAAACACATTCTAGTGCGCTTCTATTGTGATTTAATATCTACTTTTATGAAATTCAGCAGTGCGTATTGCACCATTTATTTTCTGACATTTTAGGAGAAGCTCAGCTTCCCTTGTTGTCAATGAGCAATTGCCACTGGCTTACACACAAACCTAGCCAGGTAAAGCCAGTACCTTAACACCCAACACCAGCCATATAGGATCTTAACCTATTGAACATTGTATTGCTGTTTGAGTTGAGCCTTTGCCAAGGTCTAAATCAGGCTATTGTTACCTATTGACTATAATGTGCTGGGCAACAGTATATCCTGCAGCTTTTCTGTTGTGCATTACCAGCTTCAGTCTTTGGAACATTTTCAGACTTTAAAGTCTTTACTTGGTCCTTATTGTACATAAATGTCAGTGGACTGGGAGGAAGAGTGACACTGCTTGTTGCATGATACAATTAAATGGAGCTTACTGTCTTGTTTTCACAAATAATTACTTATATTTTCACATTATGCCATCAGGTGATTACTTTTAGGCCAGACATATCAGTGCTGAAATAGTTCTTCAGCAAGCAATACTTTATTCAGTTGGTAACCAGGGTTACTAAGTGGTGTAGACAAACCAACAATAACTTGATAGTCAAATCTAAATAGCACATTGAAAGGTACTGGAAGCAGCATGTGGTACATACTGCAGTTTAAATCAAAACAATGGTCTGTGGGTTGCCGGTCACAGTGAGATCTTTTGCCAACTGGTTTTGTAGCTCTGCTGTTAGCTGCGTCCTGTGTGTGTCCTGTGTTGGCCTGTGTGGCAACCAGAGCATGGAGCTCCTCCTGCTTTTCTGATTGGAACGGCAATGCAAAAACCAAACCAAAACTGTAAACATAAATAATGTGGATTTTCTTGTCGACTTGATTATTGCAGTGCAATTTATGCTGGACTCACCAAACAGTCACTAAATAGGCTCCAGCTAATCCAAAGCACTGCAGCTAGTATTTTAACAAAAACACAACGATGTGAACACATTACACTTTTTTTTCAGTCCACTGGCTGCCTGTAAAACAAAGAAATTATTTTAAAGTTTTATTATTGTTTTTTAATCTCTACATGGCTTGGCCCCTGCTTATATTTCTGACTACACCCCCATCAGACCCTTTTTCTTGTCCAGTCAAGAACTTTTATCTGGGGTCTCATCTATAAAGTTTGCATACGCCCAAATTGAGGTTGAAACTGGCGTATGCCACTCTCTGCGCCAAAGATGGGATCTACAAAAAAGAAACTAGGCCTGAAACCTTTGCATTTTTCTATGCCAGTTCTCACTCTGGCATGTGCACATTTTGGAGACACGGCACAAAGGTGACCCTCATGGCAAAGTGAGGCAAGTCTGTTTGATACAGTTCACTTTCACTTTATATTGCTCAGATAAAAAAACTAAGGACTTGAATTAGACGTCATTATTTAAACAAGTAGTAAGTAAAATTGGGGGAAGGCAATTTTATTTTTAAGAATTTTGCTCAATATTCTTGACAATAAAGCAGTTTAGAACCGTGCATGCTTGTGCACTTCCACAGAGCACTGCAGTGGTTCTCCATCATGGTCCACTGAGGCAATCTCTGATGAATCCGTGTCAGGATTTATGAAATAATGATCGGACATGAGCATAAACAACTCCTACAGATGGTTCATATCAGAGCTGTGTGGTTTTAATGAAGCACAGAGTCAAAACGAGACTGAAAGGATTCTGATATTTGTCTTTACGCAGGACATGCACCTGCACCACAGCTCTGTCCCCTCTCTTTACACACAACCTCTACTCAGACCTCCGCGTGCACGTACAGCGTCCACAGAAAAATTACTGTATGTGTGTGAACAGAAGACTGTGATGCTTCCCACACATTTCATCCTATATCATTTGTTATAAGTCTCAATTACAGCAGGAGGAAATCCTAAAAAAAAAAAAAGATACCTGCAGTAATCAAAATAAAACACTTGTTACACTTTTTAATGTTTACTTTAATGTTTAATGTTAACTTGTTTTTGTTTGCACTCTTTTTAATGTTTAAAGTTGTCTATATTAAGAGGAAGGAGGTGTTCATTGCAATCAAGCAAGTGTTTTTTAATCAGAAAAGTGACATTCTCTTTCTCAACACAGGTGCGTGTATGTGTGTGTGTGTGTGTGTGTGTGTGTGTGTGTGTGTGTGTGTAGTGCTGTGTGGAGCGTCTAGTGCCTCTCTCTCTTCCGTGTTTCTCGGTGAAACCCTCTCATTAGCAGCTCTTGTTTAGGTAAATCTCATTCAGAAGTCACTTTGCATTGTCCTTCTTTGGTGGATTCGAGGTGTGGAGAGGGCGTGACATGAGGTGGGTTTCCATGCGCACATTTCAACTCCAGGTAGGATCTATAATGGGGAAATTGCGTGCAGCTGTGCATGCACCCAGTTTTATAAGTGTGAATATTTTCTAATGTGTGCAGCTTTTGAGTGTCTGGCGTACGGAGACCTTTAGTAAGAGTTCCACACACAATTTTATAAATGAGACCAGTGATGAGGGAGCTTTTACTTACTACGCACCAATACTCTGGAACTCTTCACCTGTTATAAGATGCTGATACTGTGCTTGTTTAAGAAAAATAAATAAATAAATAAATATATAAATATATATTATATATATATATATATATTATATATATATATATATATATATATATATATATATATATATATATATATATATATATAAATCAGCTGTACCATACTTACAGTTAGTTTTACTCAGTAAAACTTTTTTTTTAAACATGTTTACGTCATATCTGGGGAGACGTGGGTAATTAATAAAGTATTTAAAAGATTTGAAGATTTTAAAGATTTTTATGAATATACTATATACTAGAAGAATACACTATCTTTAACTTATGCAAGTGACTGGGACCATTAAGCTCAGAGCTGAGATTTTGCCTCTTCCCTTAACTCCTGGTCTGAAACAGACAGTCAGACATAGAAAGACTGTGAATGGCTGCAATCCCCCACACCAGTCCAACCTGATAAAGCTGTCTCTGACAAGAAGTCATGAGCAAGTGAGGAGGTCCACAATGGAAGTGTCTGAGTCAGAGGAGGTGAGAAGACAGGACAGGGACGCTCAGATGAGATTATTGTGTGGCTGAGAGGCTTAGATGTGACAGAAAGTGAGTGCAGAATCTGTCACTTTGGCCTTGTGAGCTTCTTTTGTAAAGAAAATGTAATTTTACAGTTTGTCCTATATTTACATACACACTAAAATGGATCTGTATATTTGCAATAAATGTGGGAGAACCAGATTTATCCACTTGTACCTCTGGGCTGTGGTACCAGGCTGTTGAGTATTTGGTACTGGCTAACATATTTTCTTTTATTTTCATTTAATAATGTTTTAAAAGACTGTGCTTTATTATGCCCCCAATACCAGAGAAACTAGATGCCCTTTTAACCTAACCCCTACTTGTATGACTGAGATTTATTGCAGTATATTCAGAGCTATGTCCCATACATTTTAGAGTAAACTGTAAAACAAATGACTGGAGCCTTGAATGCCAACTTTGCGAGAAGAGGCTTCATTTGAACTCAGTACACACTGTGTGTCTTTTGTAAAAGTCTGTACTGAGTTTCTATTGTACTGTTTTTTGTACTATACTTCTCTTGAGTTTTTCTTTTGACATTTGTCAGTAGGCTCATTCAAGATGAGCTAGACTTGCGCAGTTTTGATCATGTTGGTCTGTGTGCAGAGCACGCCGGTTAGATTAGTGTCCGACTTGCTCTAATGTCACAGGTGCGTCGGTAACCGAAAGCTCGCGAGATCCAAACAAGACCAGCCCTCTGAGCCAGCCACTGCAGTTCATCAGACGCAATTGCGGCAGCTGCTTGGCTCAGTGCAGGAAAACCCACCTGTCAGCAGTGAACGGACAGGTGATTGGATCTGAGTTTAGTGTTGATCAGAAACGTAACGCACCGATGCTTCACTGCCCCCTCCTCCCCAGCCTCTTTTTCTGTTAAATAAAGACTAACACTACAGTTTTGACATGGATAATCTCTTTGCCCCGCTGCTCAATGTGAAGGAGAGTATTATTAAAGAGAGTCTGCATAATATCTGCTGTTATAGATGGCTGTCTGAGTAAACTTAGACAAAACATCACAGCTGAATTTGCCTTATGTTGTGTGCTCCAGAAGAGCACCTCATTTACACACAGACTTTGGTCATGTCATTGACAGAAAAGTTCTTACAAATCAGTTTAATGCATTTAGTGGCAAAATCATTTGTAACACACACGAGAAGTGCATTTCAGACTGATATGTGATCTGAGCCACAAACGGTCCCACTTCACTACAGACGTCTTTCCCCTGCTCCTGTTGACACTCTCGTGCACTCTCGTCCACAGTCCAGGTGAGGCGCAGTTCATCTAGAACGAGCCTAGTTTTCTGCTGTACTTCTTGTGTTTCCTCTGTGTGACTGCCTGCCCCTGTGCCTTATTCTCCATGTGTGTTTAATACCTGTGCTCTCCGCTGTCCCTACATGGCACATTCTCTTTCTGCATGTATTTTGAATTTGCTATGCCTTTCTTGATTGTTGATTTTTCTTTGGTTCTTTTGTGATTACACTTTTGGACTCAGATTTTTGGACCTGGTAAGTTGTCATGTCTCCCTGTTGGTTTTCACCCTTATTTTATTAACTTTTTCACTTTCTTTCACGTGATCTGCCTGTTTCTCTCATATGTTTTATTGCACATTTTGGGCCATATACAGTCTTGGTACAGGCAGTGGTATAGGCGGAGCTACATTAAGGTGTGTGTCCAAATCAAACCTAGTCTAAATAGGCTGGACTTGAGGTTGCTGGAGGCTGTTCTGGAGTAGTGATGGGAATTTCATCTCTTTTCAGTGAGCCAGATCGTTTGGTTCAGCTCACCAAAAAGAGCTGGCTCTTTTGGCTCCCAAATGGCTCTTCATTTTACCTCCTATACCTTTTTATATTTCAGCCAAATTTAGCGCAGTTTTGACTAATGAGTTGTATTGTGTACTCATATAGAAGTGAAATACATGGATTGTGATGAAGTATTTAAAAGTTCTGATGCTTTGAAACTACCTAATAAACTGACTTGCTCACAAAACCACTTGACTCCACATAGCATATAAACATACCAAAAAGATTTTAACTTTTTTGTTATTTAAACAGACACACACCCCTTGCAAAAAGCAGGGCTTTATTTAATATTAAAAAGTAAAAGCAGCAGCAACAGCTGACCCTAAAACTAAAAGAAAAGTCATCATAAATATATAACCTAATAAAAATAAAAAACAGAAATTTATTGCAATGTGCATCAACGCCAAACAGCTTCAGGTGTCTCTAAACTGACCACCGTCAATTATCTAACTGTAACTTTTAACTTTTAACTGTTATTTCAGGGCAGATTGGCACTGAGGAAGACCAAGTGCCTCAGCTCAGAGGGGCTGATCTGGTTTATTCTCTCTGTTTTTGACTAAATCCTTTCAGGAAAAACAAAAACAAAAAATGGCTCATGGATGGGAGCCAGCTCTCACCTTTCATTTTAAAGAGCCGGCTCTTTGTAGTGACTCATTAATGACTGACCCTACATTATTCTGGAGGTGGGGCAAGTTGTAAAGAAGGTGCTAGGAAAGGTGAGTGTATTTTGGGTGTTTTAAATATTTAACCAATCAGAGAGGGCTGTGACATTTAAAATCAACACCTGCACACACGAGTCCTGCAATCACGGCTGATTTACCTGGCAAAGAACGAAAATAAGTTTTCCTAAAAAGAGACAATTCACCTAATACAAGTTAAAAACAGAGAAAAAAATAATTTATAGGGATGCTAAAAAATCCCCAAAGCTCTGAGAACAGTTCACTATATTGATTTAATGATGTTTTAGATTTATTAATACATGAATACAGACTAAAACATGGTCGTAGAGCCATACGGTCGGCCAAGCATGGAGCCTTTTTGATCGTCAGGAGAGACGGGGAACTTAATGAATTCACTGGCATGTCGGACTAAGCCTGACAGGTTAGGGTTATGGCCCAACTTATGGCTGGTTATGACATCAATCAACCTTTATTTATATAGCGCTTTACAACAACCAGTGTTGCCCAAGGTGCTTTACATTATTTAATGCCTCCAGTTGAACCCAGGGGATGTTGGAATGACCCACTTGCACAAAATGACAGTGCAGCTGTAACTTTGGCAGCCGCTAAAGGGTAGTAGGGACAGTTTTTGACCTTGATTCCAGGTCATTGGCTGGACAAATGGCAGATTTCTGTGGTGACCTCCGGACTCATCCTTAATGAGTGACTGCCTGGGCCAGTAAATCCTCTGCCATCTCTGTTGCCTGCTTTGCATTCGTTGTGCACATAGATATTCAATTTCCTAAGCAAAATGCGTATGGTAATATATGCAACAATTGTACAAAAGGAAATGTGTAAACAGTGTTGCACTGTACTTACATGTAGGCCTTGGTTCACTTCACATTTTAGAATGTTTCTCAACTGATAGGGCTGTTTAAGGTACAAGGATGGCCCTGATTGGTAAGTTTTATCATCAGCACAACTATCCAATTATTAACTGTCCTGATATATGATAAAGCAACTGTTGTTTTTTTGTTTGTTTTTTTTCGTTTCAAGATAAATAATGTTGCTTAATGAACTTTATGGAACATATTTTACGTGTGTGTGTGCGCGTGTGCATGTGCACCTGCCCAATGACTTGCTGAACTGGCTCACAACTGAACCATAATTTTTCATTTTCAGGTTAGTCCCAGAATGTGCCACACCACTCCCCTGGCATTGGCAAGACAGAGTGCACAAGATAGCTGATTACTGCCACACGGAAAATATGATTAATATAAGCCTAAAAAACTAACTTCACAGGTTTATACAGGCTATTAAAACTAATAAGCCAATATATTGTTTCAGCCATATAATATAAGTTCTCTTTCACAGGTGTGGGTGGAGGTAACAGCCTTAGTTTCCTCATCTTCTGGCATCACCAGTGGTTACTTAAGACCACAGTGAGAAGACAATGAGATATCTTTACAGTGGCTGATTTGTTGTGTGGATACCATTTTTTGGCCCTTTGGCCAATAAGGCAGTTTTCACCACTCAAGAAAATGTACAAAGACTTTGACCATTCCTTTTCTAATCGAGGTTTTGAGGGAGTTTCTTCAGGCAGGTTTAGGGTTTTGTTTAGCTTTGGCTTTTGGTATACTATTTGTGTTCACCTTTTTCAGTGATGTCATTTTGCAGTATGCACATCCTCTTTCACAGGCAACTGTAGCTGTGAGTCTGCAAATGGAGGTGGGTCTCCTTTTTTTTTTTTTTTATTTTAGCTGAAGGTCAGCTAAGATGACATTGTCCTGCTCAAAGGCTCATAGACTGCCTTTTTTTTTTTTTTAAAGCTTTAAGGAGAGCTGTCTATAATAGATGCAAATAAGGTGATGATTTTCAGCAGTATTTTGTGAGTGTATTTATTTTTTTTTATTTATTGGTTTATTTAACCGGGGCAATGCACATTAATTTACATTTCTGTAAATGCACCAGAATTAGCCAAAAGGTTATTTTTCATTCATTGTTCCCGGACAGTGTCATCCTAAAAAATAAGACAAGGTTATATACATAAAGCATTATTTACAACAGATATCATGTACACATATTAAAACTCAGATGAATGTTAAACGGGTGTTAAAAGGACAATCATCGACACACATTGTACATAGGGCTTTACATTAACACCCGCTAAAAGTGGGTAGATTTCATCCGTAGCAGGTAATGAAGCCACCTCCAGTAGCCACTGTGGCCAGTTGGACAATTGCACAAATTGTGGAGATTTCTCTGAGGCTGTCCCGCCACCAAGCAGCACATTCCTTTTTACTGTCACTTTGGCACAACTAAAGTTTACTTAATTACAGAGCGCTTTTCATCACGCAGCTCCTGTTGCTCTCTCTGCGCTTTGACACATTCAGGCATGCACTTGCTCTGGGCACACATGGGGATTGTGGAGACAGGAGGAAAGAGTGCACAGGGATTGCAGCGACACAAGGACAGCGCGCACATGGTTCATGATGACGCATGATGCGCAGAGGATGCTCGTAAGTTGCTGTGTTGCACCTGGCACAGCAGGACAGAGAGGACACTGAAGTGAAACTTATGCTGAACAGCCTATGTCCCGTTTGACAGTGCTGTAGTAGATAAGCCCCTCCCTGCTTTGGGTTGTCATGAAAACACATTTATCCTTTAGTTTAATTAATGAGGCGAATGGACAAGTCGCTACAAACCTGCTCTTGCGCTGAAAACAACCTTATAAGCCTATTATGCTAAATAAACAGTAGCCTAATCAGTTGAGGATAATTTAAAGCAGTATATTATTATGGGGCTTGTTCAGCAGATTTCACTTCTGTCTTTGTCTTTGAGCAGCAGATATGACTATAATGACTATATGTTAGACTAGCTACATGGAAGAAAATACAAATACGCTTCTTGGCTATATTTAATTTCTGTTTGATAATAAAATACAGAGGTGGCGCTCTATTAGAGCTGATAGTGGTATACTCTAGGTGCATTAGACTATATTTAGGCAAATTTAATTAAAAGCAGTACCTTGATTTTGGTTAGAATAATGGTCATTTGAAATTACCTAGTAATACTGACCTATTTTTATAATATAACAGAAAAAAAAAATAATACACAGTTGTGGCTAGTGAAAATGATCGGTAGCTAGTAACTGGAGAAAACCATTAGCCACAGTAGCCAATGAGAGAAAAAGTTAATGTCAAGCCCTGATTGCACATTAGTAAACTTAATAAAATACATAAGACTTGATGGCCTTATACAGGCAGACAGGATGTAATACTTTAGTGTAGACAGCTCTGATTATCAATGAACCAGTCCTTTTAAGTGAATTTTAAATACATTATAGGATGTCACTTCTCTGATGCTAATTGGAATAAAAATTCACTCGTACAACAGTGACTGCAAAAGAGGACTGGCCAAATGCACTTGGAACAATGGAACAAACAAAGTGGAACAATGCGGTCCCCTCTGGTTGCACCTCTAGTGACACAATATGCTGATCTAAGGTTAACTAACTGCCTGAGAGGAGGAGCAGACAAGCCAGGAATATTTTTAAACATTAAACATACTTTTAACTTAAAAGATTGTACTTTTTAATACTGAGCAGTGCTGATAATGAATTGACTTCTTACCAAGTATTCATAGTTCATAGTTCTTAATGGATTTGACAAAGGTTCGACTCCCGATTGCTGCACACAGGGATAATTCTGTTTTGGTTAAGGCACAGCATCAACACATAGCCTTCGGTACTCTCATGGTTAGTGAATGCAGAATGGCACATTATCACTGCATATATTCTAAAGACTCAGGTTGTTGTGGCTGAGGGGTTAAGGCAATGGACTTAAAATCCACTGGGGTTTCCCTGTGCAGGTTTGATTCCTGCCAGTAACAATTGGCTAAAGTGCTGTATACAAGCCATTAAATAAATACACACTAACAATACAAGAGACAAAGACAAATCGTGATACAATAAAATACTGCTCAAATTAGAAAATTAAATTTGAGTAAAATAAAACCATCTCACACTGTGTGCAAAAAGAAGTGATTTAAAGAAAGGCAGAGAGTGGGCCTGTCTGACCTCTGATGGCAATTGATTCCGGAGTTTACGTTTTGGGGACAAGTTGCAGGTGATCTGCTGACCTGAGAGCACGTGAGGGGGCATTAAGGTGGATCAGGTCAGAGAGCTATGAGGGAGCAAGACTATTTAGACACTTACATAAATAAAATAATTTTAAAATCAACTCTAAAATGCACTGGCAGCCAGTGGAGCAAGGTTAAAATTGGTGAGATGCTTTCATGTTTCCTTGTTCCAGTTAAAAGTCGAGCGGCAGATTTTTGGACTAGTTGCAGTCGAGAAAGTGCATTTTGGCTCACACCAGTATAAAGTGCATCACAATAGTCCAGTCTAGTTGTTATTAAAGCATGAATCACGGTTTCAAAATGCCGCTTTGACAAAATGGGTTTAACTTTTTCCAGTTGACTTAACTGGAAAAAAACTTGATTTAAACAACAGCACTGATTTGCTTATTTAGTTTTAAATCAGGGTCCATTTTGACGCCCAGGTTGGACACAACTTGCTTCACAAAGTGAGTTAAAGAACCCAGGTCCACAAGGGAGCTGTGAAGTGGACCACTAGGTCCAAAAAACATAACCCCTGTTTTTTTCTTGATTAAGCTGAAGAAAATTCACTGACATCCATGCTTGTATGTCACCAATACAATCCAACAGAGGTTTGACAGCCTGTGGGTCATGTCGCTTCAAAGGTAGATAAATTTGCCTATCATGAGCATAGCAATGGAAAGCAATTCCGTGTTTCCTCAGGATGGAGCCCAGTAGGAGAATATGCAGAGGGGGCAGTTAGGGCACAAGGATGGATCCTTGAGGTACTCCACATGTCAAAGCGGCCGAAGAGGAAACAAAATCACCAAAACCCACACAAAAATGTCTGTCAGTCAGATATGCTCTAAACCACGCCAAGGCTGAACCACCAATGCCCACCCAGTGTTCCAGCCTCAAGAGAAGGATCTGGTGGTCCACCGTGTCAAACGCGGCTGTCAGGTCCAACAGTACCAGGACAACAGAATCACCAGCATCAGTAGAAATAAAAATGTCATTAAAAGCTTGCAGGAGGGCAGATTCTGTGCTGTGGAGGCTTTTAAAACCTGACTGAAACGTTTCTAAAATACTGTGCTTATCTAAAAAGGACTTAAATTGAATAAAAACAATTTTCTCTAATATTTTAGAGAGAAAAGGAAGCTTTGAGATTGGCCTGAAATTTGACAGTACAGTAAAGTCGAGGCCTGTTTTTTAAGCAAAGGATGTACCACTGCATGCTTGAAATGAGTGAGGGCAACACCAGTGGCCAAACTGCTGTTTAACATTGTTTGAACGGCAGGTGCTAATGTTCTAAAAACCTCTTTAAAGAGACGAGGTGGTACTGGGTCCACAGGAGAGCCCGAGGCCTTCATATGTTCAACAATTTCAATTATTTGTGAGAGATTCACAGGCTCAAACTGCTCAAAGACAACAGAACATGTGACATACACAGAGGGGTCATTTAACAAAGGTTCGACTCCCGATCGCTGCACACAGGGATCATTCTGTTTTGGTTAAGGCACAGCGTTAACACATAGCCTTCGGCACTCTCATGGTTAGTGATTGCAGAGTGGCACATTGCAGAGTGGCATCACTGCATATCGTTCAAGGGCTCAGGTTGTTGTGGCCGAGTGGTTAAGGCGATGGACTAGAAATCCATTGGGGTTTCCCCGCGCAGGTTCAAATCCTGCCAACAACGTCCTGTCCTAGGCAGATATGGCTTTCTGGCTTGACTGAAACAAGAGCCTTTCTTTAGTGGACTCACACCAACAGCCACAAAACCTCTTTCCTAAGGTCAGTTGGCTCTTCTGGTGTCGCCAATTTTCAAACAGGTTTTTTTTTGCCTGTACCAATTCTTCTCGAGTGTCTGTCAAATCTTGTTCCATGATAGGCGGACGCTTTGGCGTTGTCGCTCCACATTTGCATAAAGTTGACTTTATTTCAGAACTAAACTACGCTGGGGCCACTTGGCACGTTCAAGACCCTTGTTGCCTCCGCGCACTAGGTTGCACAGGAAAGGAATGGTCACTAAAGTCGCCAGTTAGTATTGCAGTCGCTTGCAAACTCACATTGCTTTGAAGAGTCTTGTTAAGCCTGAGACACACCAACCCAACTGCCCGACCACAGTCAGCAGAGGCGGGGCGACTGCTCGTCTCTTCACGTCTCCCCTTGTTGCCACTGAAAGTAGCTGCAGACACACCGGAGCCATTCAGACCCACGACCGAGCAGTGCGCATGTGCAAAACGTAATAACTATTTACAACAGCAGGCGGCGCTAGTCACTAAACTAAGCACTCGAGTAAATAAAACTGAACAACACACGTGTTTAACTCAAGTATTTATCAGTCAATAATAATTATACGCACTAGATTAAAATTGCCTGATCACAGTATTGAATAAAAGAGACTGGATTATTGCAGCTGTTTGCCTCAGAGGGAGAATTATATTTTTATCTGCACGAGGCTACAGGTAAGCTAATTGCAGCACATTAGCGTCACAGATGTGGAAACATAATGAAGTAGTTGTAGAACAGAATGTTCCTTATATTTTGATGTTATTTGACAACAATTGTGAACTGGACACACGGCTAATCAGAGTGCTCGTTGATCACGACAGCCCGATTCAACATGTGTACAGAACTACGTTCAACTGTCTCCGACTACATCTGATGGTGCGGAACACACCAAACAGACTCACATCACCAACCTTCACAGGAAAGCACCATATTTTTCCCTAATGTAAAGTGGAAACAAAGCCCTCTGTTGGCAGTGGTGGGATTTGAACCCACGCCTCCAAAGAGACTGGAGCCTAAATCCAAGATGTCGAAGGTTCGTCCGTCAACATTTCCAATATATTGTCCATTAAAACCAATGGCGCCCCGAATCTTCAACATTTACAGCCAATCAGTTTAGCGAATTTCTCCCCTCTTCAACATTTGACCAATCAGAGCGGAGAAATGTTTGAGCTCTTCAACATTTGGCCAATCACAGCGAAGCAATGTTTGGCCGCTTTGTATGTGGATGTCAACAGCGAGCGACTTGACGGCGAGTATTTTAGCAGCGATAAGGTAAGAATTAAATACTTTTTACTTGCCTATCTACGACACACTGCTCCGATTTAGACATACGTATAACTTAAAGCTTATATCACTTTGTGTCATTTTAGCTAACACTGAATTTATACCGTAATTTGGCCATCCCGCTCTTTGGGTATTTAGGCGGAATTCTGCTTTGGTAAAACATAACGACAACGTAATATTTCTGGACGGAATGCAAACAGAATTGCATAAAGTATATGTTTTTTGGTGTTTCTGCGTGAGTATGTAGTTAAAATAAGTAAGTAATGCCACCGCGGTTAGCGCGCTAATCTGCGATACAAACACCAGGGCGCTTAACAGTAAGATTTATTATGTTTTAACGATATAAACTATTAGTTACCTTTATTTTAGCATATAGCGGACATGTAATTGTGTACCTATGCATGTGAGAGCTATCAGATTACTTATTACTACTGTACTACTGCACTACTGTACTGCTATTTTTAGGAGTCGATAAAGCATAAAGCGCGCAACTTTTCATTCACAAAAATACATTATATGTTACACACGAAATCGCGTTAAACCTGCGACGTTATAATAGTGCGTAAAACTGTTTGAGTGCCTCTGTCTATAGTATTTTACAGATATTTTTTATTTAGATAGAGAGCCCTGCTATTCCTACCAATGTGTGCCCCTAAGAGGCAGCCTATGTAAAAAGACTTCAGCATACAGCATTCAGATACACATCTAATTATACTTTTTCTCACTCTCATTATAGACAATGTCTTCCAAAAAGAGCCACAAGCCAATGGCAGACTCTGAGTGGCTGTCCCGCCTGAGGAGTTTTGCTAGAACAGGCACCTGGCCTTCAGGTGAAGGCAACAGACCAGCTCCCAGGCAGAAGAAGTGGTATGAGCTGTATCAAAGGGTATGAGTGTATTTAATGTACTATACATGCCTTTTCTAGTATTTCAACAGTAGCGTTAGTAATTTACTTAGAGATACATCCAAAATATGTTACTTACTCAATTTGCATATATAACATTCTAAACCAACTGTAATTTTTTTTTATAGATTGAGAAATGCCCGATGCAGTCTCATGGACAGATGTCCTTGTTTGGTGTAAGGACATGTGCCTGTGGGTTTCACATCCAGAAGGTATATAATTAAATAGGCATGAGTAGGGTATGTGCAAGTATGAGTTAACAAACTAATTCTATGTGTTATAACAGGCGGCCGCCTCTGCACAGCAGCCAGCAGTGGGCGCCTCCTCCACTGTAGAGAAGTCAGCGGTGGGCGGCACTTCCTCTGCACAACAACAAACAGCAGGCACCTCCTCTGCACAGCCAGGACTTGCAGGCACCTCCTCTGCACAGCCAGGACTTGCAGGCACCTCCTCTGCACAGCCAGGGCATGCAAGCACCTCCTCTGCACAGCCAGGGCATGCAAGCACCTCCTCTGCACAACCTGCTGGAGGAGTACGGCGGCCACCACTTACTCTGGCAATGGTATGTGACCTAAAATACTGTATTAATTTATTGTCTTTTATTTTACTTATTTATTATTTTATTTGTAGTGAACAGATTTTGTTTTTCTGCTTTCAGTTTATGAAACCCAGATTTGGTGGAGCCCAGAGCGATGCCACTAAACCCAACCTCAGCTTGGCAAGAAAAAAGCCAAAACTAATGGAGGTAAATATATCTGACACTGGAAAACTGCTGGGAAGTGTACTTATAAAAAGGTACAAAGATGACAGTATGACTGTATTTTATAGGTTACTGTTACCACCACAGCTGAGGTTTCCCAGAGCACAGTCCTCCCAGTGAGTAAAACAATAGTGGGTTGTATGAAATGTAACATCACAGACAGATATGACTCTATTCTTTACTTTACAATATCTTACAGGTGGCACAGCCTCAGGTAGAGGTCCCAGCCTTTTTGCCTCCTGGACCCGTTTCAACTGTCTCAGTAGGTATTTTAGGTATTAAGTGTTAGTGCATTAAAAATTCTTGTATTTACCTGTACTGTTTGATTTTTTTACAGACTGCTGGCACTGAGACAGACCTGGCCTCGCCTCAACTCCCCCGTTTGTGGGCTGAGGGCTTGCCGCCTGAG
Source organism: Bostrychus sinensis (assembly GCA_020698575.1). Taxonomy (NCBI): domain Eukaryota; kingdom Metazoa; phylum Chordata; class Actinopteri; order Gobiiformes; family Eleotridae; genus Bostrychus; species Bostrychus sinensis. The sequence goes on from CM036259.1 coordinate 30,919,718, forward strand.
GACCACAAATGGATTTTGAAAACCCTGTTGAGGGTGGGTCCTAAAGGGAAACTAGAGCTTCAAGACCACCTGAAGCTCTGGTACTATCCTCCACAGCCAGGCCACCTTTACCACCAGGCTCCAACACCAGACCGCTTTTTTGCCCACCCACTTCTTGTTTGGATGCCCTACAAGCTGTGGAAGGTAAAAGTGGTCTGTCCCAACCCTGCCTGTGGAGGACACCAGCTCACAGGGGCAGGTCTCCACAAGAGGGCACGCCGGGTGTTAGATGTCGACCGCATCTACAACTTGGTGACAGAGACACTGACCTGCACCAAATGTAGGGCCAGTCACGTGTCCTGGAGCCAGACCATCCTGTCCCAGCTAGACCTGGCTCATAGGTCAGAGTTCAGGGTCATCCTCACTCAAAAGTAAGTGCTTTTATGCTTTTCTGTTAAATATTTATACTGTATATACTTTAAATGAAACAAAAAAACAACTAACTGATATTATTGTTTTATAAACAAGGTTTGCCTGTGACATTCGGGTGATCCGGCTTCTGCGGGAGAGAGGGCTGGGTAACAGTCCAACACGGCTGCTAAAGCAGCTGAAGGAGAACCACACGGAGGAGTGGCTGAATCGAGTGGCACGCTATACCAGCGAATGTGTCCACTTCCTTCAGCAGCCCGGTCTGTTACCCGTCACTTTCCCTGAGCCTCCACAGCCTGCGGTGGTGCCCAGCTGCAAGTGGCTGCTGTCTGTCTACAGCCAGGACATCCTGACCAGACTGGATGACATCAAAGCCAGGATAACATCCACTTACGGCTCTATCCTGAAGATGGATTCCACTAAGAAGGTTAACAGCAATATGCACTTTATTGACACTTTGATAATTATATTGTTTTAAATAATTATTGTCATACACACACATCAACGTATAATCCGCAAATTATACTGAACCTGTTCTGTGCTTTAGATCACCAAGAAGCTCGCGGGAGTAGCCAAAGGAACAGCAATGTGGCTTACTTCTGTGGGGAACGAGTTTGGCCAAATCCTGATCAGTGTCCTGACTGCTCAAGAGGGATCTGGGCTGGACATGATGGCAGCAGACCTGGTCACAAGATACCAGCGGGCTGGTGTGGATCCTCCTGTGGCTCTGTATGTGGACTGTGGCTGCTGTGCTAATGCAGGGGAGACCAAGCTGCAAGCCAGATTTAGCGGGTGGCCAGATATGACCATCCGACTTGATATCTGGCACTTCATGCGTCGGCTTGCAGTGGGCTGCACAACAGATGCTCATCAGTTGTACCCAATCTTTATGTCACGCCTGTCACTGTGCATATTTGAATGGGATGCAGCTGATGTAGCTCTGTTGATTAAAGCCAAACGACAGCAGCTTCTGGCAGACGGGCTCTCCCTCCTGAGTGATGCCGACGTAAAGAAACGCCTGTCGCGGGAGGAGCTGGCTCTGCACTGCAGGAGGAGGACCAGAGGTGAGGGCGTCACCATCCAGCTGCTGGAGGAGCTGCTGCAGAGCCTGATGGGACCGGCAGGGAACGACTCCCTGGGAGTTCCCCTGTTAGACAGGGAGCGTATGGAGCACATCTGGGGGGTCCAGCGGAAGCATGTTAAATGCATCCAGGATCCACCAGGTGTTGCTCTCTACATAAAAACAGGGGAGCAAACAAAGGGAGGTGTGCGGCTGCCCACCTACAGGTGTGCCAGAGGCTCCACATCTCTGGAGTCTTTCCACCTGCACCTCAACCGCTTCATTCCAGGTTTGTCTCTGTTAACTTTTTAAAAATGTGTTTGTATGTATTTTATAATGTCCATCTATTTTTAGGAACCAGTGCCAACAGCCTAAATTTTCAAGTCTACCTGCTGGAGGGGCTTCACCGGTGGAACCAGGACCGTGGTGTCGCTGCGCTGTCCTCTGCAACATCTGGACTGCGCAGTTACCAGGGAGACCTGCTTCACTGTGTGAACCTTAATTATGAAAGGCTGTTTGGCAAGAAGGTGGCACCTGAGTTTACCCCACCCTGTCAATATACTGGTAAACATCAATAAAAGCAAAACTATTCTGCAGTTCTCTTTTTTTTATTAAAAATTTGATAAAATACAGTATTACATATGATTCACATTTGCTGTTTTACTGTTGATATAGGAGAGCTTATTGGGGTGCAGTACTTGTACCGCCAGACTGGGCAGGCACTGCAGGACATGCACCCAGACTCGGAGGAGACTGCTCAGCTGCTGGAGGAGCATGATGTGGAGGATGTGGAGGAAGATGAGGGCTTCTCTGACATCGCAGAGGACCCCACTCTCCAAAACCTGGAGGTTCAGGAAGCCCCAGTCACTCTAGCTCCTGGACCCCTTTCTACATCTAGTGGTGTCGTGTCCAGTGCAGCTACATCCACCATCACTCCCAGTAAGGCTGCACAGTAATTCCTAAAAAACAAAAAAACTATTACTAATAAATAGGGTTAGAAACAGTATTTATAATGTATAAACTGTAACCTTAACAAAAACACAAATGTAATCCATGACTTACCTTTCTGATTTTGTTTTGCAGTCTTGGGTCCCAGTACAAGTGCTGCTTCCACCTCTCACTTGGCCTCTGGTGACTCTGTGCCAGCTGCAGTAAAGGTGGCTGATGTAGATATGGTAAGCATCAGTGAGCTCATACTTACCGTGTAAACAGAATATTGTATACAATAAAATAATACTGTACATCCACTAATTTAGATGATTAGACAATTTCTACATTGCTGTGATGTCTAATGTCGAATCTTTTTCCATTTGCACAGGCTGTTGATGACCAAAATGTCCCGGGGTATCAGCATGTGGACAGACTTGCTGAATATCTGGTGGGGCTCCGGGGACAGACAGCTCTCTGTCTCAGCAACAACCAGGCCAACACCATCATTGAGCTGTGGCAGAAGCTGGACGACAGAGACAAACAGCGGGTGGTGTACACGGCCCGGCATCAGGAGAGGCTTCTGAGTGGTCGCTTCCGCACACCAAAGAAGCCCACCACTACACCTGGTGTCGAGAGCACTACTCGCTGTGTGTTAGGTGCCAGCAGTGCCCCTGCTCAGTGGCCTGACTGCTGCCGCTTGGTGGAGAACATTTTTCTGAGGCTCTGTGTTCTTCACCCAGCCCCAGTGAGGAAGGGCAAGCACACGGACTCCAGGTGGTCCCTTATTTTGAGGGACTATCACAACATCAGGGAGCTTGTTGTGAGTAACTCCCTGGTCATGCAGCAGACGGAGATTCAGCTGGTTGTTGTGAATCAGTCCACCCTCATCCAATGGCACAACAACAGGCAGAAGAGGCAAGAGCTCTCTGTGCTGCTACAGGGAACCAACCTACCTGAGCCTCAGTCAACGTCTGCGCAGCCACTGCAGGACGCACAACAGCTCCCTCCTGCTCCCATGGTGGCAAGACAAGAACATCAGTACCAGCTACCAGAGAACACAGCTGGTCAGGCCCATCAAAGGCAGGCAGCTTCGGGTCAGCCACGCACCATCCGGCCTAAAGCACCTGTCAACCAGCCGGTGTTCTTCCCTCCAGCGACACCACATTTGCCAGCCCCTCAGGTCTTCATGCCAGCCCCTCAGGGCCTCATGCCAGTCCCTCAGGTCCTCATGCCCTCTCCACAGGCTGGAGGTTATGTATTTCTCCCTGTGTCACAGGTTCAAGGTGCCACTGTCCCTCTTAGTACTCCAGCCACCACAGCAACACCAAAAAGAGCCTACAGGAGGACTGTGGAGGCCAACACCTGCAAAAAATGTGGACAGTTTCGCACAGCTGATACTGGGCACAGCCAGTACCACGGGAGGGTATACTGTCCAAATTTTGAAGCCCTCAGTAAAAAGCAGTGGTTGGAGGAAATGTGGAAGAAAGCGGGAGACAAATAAAAAATTCATGTTTCTGTGACACTTTTATATATAATATAGTCAATTTGTTTTGTTTTGGGTATGTTGTTTTGTTAACTTTTAATTTTGATAACTTTGTACAAAGTATACATTTTATGAATACATATCTATTTATAAATACATAGTTTAATATAAGTATAATATTAATATAGTATAGTAAGTATAGTAGTATTTTATAATATAAATGTATATATAAAGCTAGTAGATATATGATTATAATATAGTAAATTTATTGTCTTGTTTAATATGTATATAGGTACACTACATATAGTATTTAAGTATAGGACTATTGTTTATTATGGTATACCAGAAGTATTTTATAATATACATTAATATATAATAGTAAAACAATAAAAACATTTTATATAATGGTAAAACAATAAAAACTTATTACATGATCATTATCCCATGTTGCCTTATATTGTAAATAGTTTTAAATAATTTTGTGATCACTGTATTATATTGTAAATAATTTTGTAATCACTATTATATTGTAAATAGTTTTATAAATAATTTTATAATCACTGTATTATATTGTAAATAGTTGAATGTGTTAATATAGTGTATGTCTTGTAAATGTTATATACATAGTTAGTGTTTCTATATTTATTGCTGAATAAACACTTTGAAACTTTTTTTGTTTGTTTTTTTGTCAAAACTATTCACAATAGTCTGCAAAGACAATCATGGTATAAAACTTAGGAAAACTTGCTTAAAACACTTTCCGCCTGTCAATAAAGGAAGAAGAAAAATAATTACAATGTATCAGCATAACTTGTACAACGTGTATACATTTTGTTACTATTAGAGGCATGCCCTCCAGGTCTGGGCGCAAGTCCAAATAAGATCACCTATGTCACTCAGTGCGCGTGCGGCGTAGCGTTAAACTGGCGGTGATACCCGAAGCGAGTTCGAGGCCCACCTGGGGTTTGTCCGAACTCTGACAACCATGACAATTTGTGTGGTTTGCGGTCAGACCATTGCAAACACACACGAAACCCTCCCATTTTTCATTTTCTCTCTCATTTTTTCTCTTTTTCTCTCATTTTTCTTCCCCCCCCCCCTCCTCCCCCCTTCTTCCCCACCTTTGACGGCCGATTGTTCCCCAGCTTAAATCCAGCGCCTTAGACCACACGGCCACACTACCCTGAACCTGCAGAAATCCAAATGACTTCCTCAAACAATGTATCTTCTATTGTTTGATGCATCAACAAAATCAAATCTTAGTTGGGGAAACAAAATGACTGTTTAAAGCAAAACAATCTTCAACATAGATGGCATAGCATAGATTTGACTATAGTACTCTGAGTACTCTGAAACATCAGCTAACCCCAAACGTCCGACACACTTTAGCAATCCAAGGCACGTGATGAGTTCCACATTCAGACTATTGACCTTAAGAACTGACAATTCCCCCCAGTGGTTTACCCTGAACTTAACCATCTAAGATTTTGGCCTAAGCTGAGGAAGCAACTTCTAAATAACTGAAAAGCATGTTTGCCAGCTTGTCGCCTTTGACCTTCACTGAACTCTCCAGTTCACTAGACTGGACAGAGGTCGCCTCAACTCCTTCACCCCTCCCAACCCTTGTGTTTTTAATTGTTTTTTTTGTTTTTTTTTTTGTTTGTTTTTTATCATTGCAACCAGTTGTTCAGCTGGCATGACCAGTTTATCCCATATGGTCTAGCGGCTAGGATTCCTGGTTTTCACCCAGGCGGCCTGGGTTGAACTGAACCTGGTATGGGAACACTTGACCTAAACCATAGGATGTAGTGCTGAAATATTTAGTCTTTCAGGAGGTAAAAAACAAAAAACAAAATAGACAAATGTATCACATAATCACGGTTCAAGGGTTTTCGAGTTTTGGACCAAGCATTCCTTCTTTCAAAATCAAAGATGCAGAGCCTGTACTCATTTGGTGGGACATGGAAGTGGAGAGAATGGGTCGCTGGCAAATACCCAATTGGGCACAAGTAATGGCAGTGATGGGCAGAGACTAGAGCACAGAATGTCAACTAATCATGAAGAAGCTTCATGTGAGATACATACAGCACACTGCAGGTGACTTGTGTTTGATTTCAGGCCAAGACACAATTTGACACCCTCGAATTCAGACTGCATCACGGCTACTTGCCCATCCACACAAAACTGCTTTGCATACTTTGTAACCCTGTCACATGACTTACAGAAACCTACTGTAAAGTAAAAGGGTAGAAAGAGGGCATTTGGTTTGTTGTTTTGAACAAAGACGATGTTTTGTCTTGGATGTCGTCCATGTCAGGTTTGATGACATGGATCACTGACAATGTCCACAGACTTGCAGTAGATAGCAGTGGACCAGGGTTGGAGTTCCAGGTGTAAGACGCCGGAAAACCTTTGGTTGAGGCTTGTATTCGATCCTTCCTCTCCTTCCAGCCTTTCGCTTTACTGGCTGACAAAATATTTTCCACCGAAAATTTAAGGCGACGGACTCAAAATGCCTTTGGGAGTCCCCGCGCAGGTTTGAATCCTGCCAGCAACGGCTTTGTTCTGTGCAGCAAGATGTTTTTGGATTAGTTCTGCCAAAGAGCCAAGTCATTTACAGAACGCTTTGCATTGGCACTTGAGCCTTTATCTTAGGTAAGCAGTAGGGTGGCGGTCATCCGTGAGCTTGCAACAACGGGGATGTAGCTCGGTGGTAGAGCGTGTCAACTCTAAAATGCACTGGCAGCCAGTGGAGCAAGGTTAAAATTGGTGAGATTCTTTCATGTTTCCGTGTTCCAGTTAAAAGTCGAGCGGCAGATTTTTGGACTAGTTGCAGTCGAGAAAGTGCATTTTGGCTCACACCAGTATAAAGTGCATCACAATAGTCCAGTCTAGTTGTTATTAAAGCATGAATCACGGTTTCAAAATGCTGCTTTGACAAAATGGGTTTAACTTTTTCCAGTTGACTTAACTGGAAAAAAACTTGATTTAAACAACAGCACTGATTTGCTTATTTAGTTTTAAATCAGGGTCCATTTTGACGCCCAGGTTGGACACAACTTGCTTCACAAAGTGAGTTAAAGAACCCAGGTCCACAAGGGAGCTGTGAAGTGGACCACTAGGTCCAAAAAACATAACCCCTGTTTTTTTCTTGATTAAGCTGAAGAAAATTCACTGACATCCATGCTTGTATGTCACCAATACAATCCAACAGAGGTTTGACAGCCTGTGGGTCATGTCGCTTCAAAGGTAGATAAATTTGCCTATCATGAGCATAGCAATGGAAAGCAATTCCGTGTTTCCTCAGGATGGAGCCCAGTAGAATATGCAGAGGGGGCAGTTAGGGCACAAGGATGGATCCTTGAGGTACTCCACATGTCAAAGCGGCCGAAGAGGAAACAAAATCACCAAAACCCACACAAAAATGTCTGTCAGTCAGATATGCTCTAAACCACGCCAAGGCTGAACCACGAATGCCCACCCAGTGTTCCAGCCTCAAGAGAAGGATCTGGTGGTCCACCGTGTCAAACGCGGCTGTCAGGTCCAACAGTACCAGGACAACAGAATCACCAGCATCAGTAGAAATAAAAATGTCATTAAAAGCTTGCAGGAGGGCAGATTCTGTGCTGTGGAGGCTTTTAAAACCTGACTGAAACGTTTCTAAAATACTGTGCTTATCTAAAAAGGACTTAAATTGAATAAAAACAATTTTCTCTAATATTTTAGAGAGAAAAGGAAGCTTTGAGATTGGCCTGAAATTTGACAGTACAGTAAAGTCGAGGGCTGTTTTTTAAGAAAAGGATGTACCACTGCATGCTTGAAATGAGTGAGGGCAACACCAGTGGCCAAACTGCTGTTTAACATTGTTTGAACGGCAGGTGCTAATGTTCTAAAAACCTCTTTAAAGAGACGAGGTGGTACTGGGTCCACAGGAGAGCCCGAGGCCTTCATATGTTCAACAATTTCAATTATTTGTGAGAGATTCACAGGCTCAAACTGCTCAAAGACAACAGAACATGTGACATACACAGAGGGGTCATTTAACAAAGGTTCGACTCCCGATCGCTGCACACAGGGATCATTCTGTTTTGGTTAAGGCACAGCGTTAACACATAGCCTTCGGCACTCTCATGGTTAGTGATTGCAGAGTGGCACATTGCAGAGTGGCATCACTGCATATCGTTCAAGGGCTCGGGTTGTTGTGGCCGAGTTGTTAAGGCGATGGACTAGAAATCCATTGGGGTTTCCCCGCGCAGGTTCAAATCCTGCCAACAACGTCCTGTCCTAGGCAGAAATTGCTTCCTGGATTGACTGAAACAAGAGCCTTTCCTTAGTGGACTCACACCAACAGCCACAAAACCTCTTTCCTAAGGTCAGTTGGCTCTTCTGGTGTCGCCAGGTTTTTTTTGCCTGTACCAATTCTTCTCGAGTGTCTGTCAAATCTTGTTCCATGATAGGCGGACGCTTTGGCGTTGTCGCTCCACATTTGCATAAAGTTGACTTCATTTCAAAACTAAACTACGCTGGGGCCACTTGGCACGTTCAAGACCCTTGTTGCCTCCGCGCACTAGGTTGCACAGGAAAGGAATGGTCACTAAAGTCGCCAGTTAGTATTGCAGTCGCTTGCAAACTCACATTGCTTTGAAGAGTCTTGTTAAGCCTGAGACACACCAACCCAACTGCCCGACCACAGTCAGCAGAGGCGGGGCGACTGCTCGTCTCTTCACGTCTCCCCTTGTTGCCACTGAAAGTAGCTGCAGACACACCGGAGCCATTCAGACCCACGACCGAGCAGTGCGCATGTGCAAAACGTAATAACTATTTACAACAGCAGGCGGCGCTAGTCACTAAACTAAGCACTCGAGTAAATAAAACTGAACAACACACGTGTTTAACTCAAGTATTTATCAGTCAATAATAATTATACGCACTAGATTAAAATTGCCTGATCACAGTATTGAATAAAAGAGACTGGATTATTGCAGCTGTTTGCCTCAGAGGGAGAATTATATTTTTATCTGCACGAGGCTACAGGTAAGCTAATTGCAGCACATTAGCGTCACAGATGTGGAAACATAATGAAGTAGTTGTAGAACAGAATGTTCCTTATATTTTGATGTTATTTGACAACAATTGTGAACTGGACACACGGCTAATCAGAGTGCTCGTTGATCACGACAGCCCGATTCAACATGTGTACAGAACTACGTTCAACTGTCTCCGACTACATCCGATGGTGCGGAACACACCAAACAGACTCACATCAACTTCACAGGAAAGCACCATATTTTTCCCTAATGTAAAGTGGAAACAAAGCCCTCTGTTGGCAGTGGTGGGATTTGAACCCACGCCTCCAAAGAGACTGGAGCCTAAATCCAGCGCCTTAGACCACTCGGCCACACTACCCTGAACCTGAAGAAATCCAAATGACTTCCTCAAACAATGTATCTTCTATTGTTTGATCCATCAACAAAATCAAATCTTAGTTGGGGAAACAAAATGACTGTTTAAAGCAAAACAATCTTCAACATAGATGGCATAGCATAGATTTGACTATAGTACTCTGAGTACTCTGAAACATCAGCTAACCCCAAACGTCCGACACACTTTAGCAATCCAAGGCACGTGATGAGTTCCACATTCAGACTATTGACCTTAAGAACTGACAATTCCCCCCAGTGGTTTACCCTGAACTTAACCATCTAAGATTTTGGCCTAAGCTGAGGAAGCAACTTCTAAATAACTGAAAAGCATGTTTGCCAGCTTGTCGCCTTTGACCTTCACTGAACTCTCCAGTTCACTAGACTGGACAGAGGTCGCCTCAACTCCTTCACCCCTCCCAACCCTTGTGTTTTTAATTGTTTTTTTTGTCTTTTTTTTGTTTGTTTTTTATCATTGCAACCAGTTGTTCAGCTGGCATGACCAGTTTATCCCATATGGTCTAGCGGCTAGGATTCCTGGTTTTCACCCAGGCGGCCTGGGTTGAACTGAACCTGGTATGGGAAAACTTGACCTAAACCATAGGATGTAGTGCTGAAATATTTAGTCTTTCAGGAGGTAAAAAACAAAAAACAAAATAGACAAATGTATCACATAATCACGGTTCAAGGGTTTTCGAGTTTTGGACCAAGCATTCCTTCTTTCAAAATCAAAGATGCAGAGCCTGTACTCATTTGGTGGGACATGGAAGTGGAGAGAATGGGTCGCTGGCAAATACCCAATTGGGCACAAGTAATGGCAGTGATGGGCAGAGACTAGAGCCCAGAATGTCAACTAATCATGAAGAAGCTTCATGTGAGATACATACAGCACACTGCAGGTGACTTGTGTTTGATTTCAGGCCAAGACACAATTTGACACCCTCGAATTCAGACTGCATCACGGCTACTTGCCCATCCACACAAAACTGCTTTGCATACTTTGTAACCCTGTCACATGACTTACAGAAACCTACTGTAAAGTAAAAGGGTAGAAAGAGGGCATTTGGTTTGTTGTTTTGAACAAAGACGATGTTTTGTCTTGGATGTCGTCCATGTCAGGTTTGATGACATGGATCACTGACAATGTCCACAGACTTGCAGTAGATAGCAGTGGACCAGGGTTGGAGTTCCAGGTGTAAGACGCCGGAAAACCTTTGGTTGAGGCTTGTATTCGATCCTTCCTCTCCTTCCAGCCTTTCGCTTTACTGGCTGACAAAATATTTTCCACCGAAAATTTAAGGCGACGGACTCAAAATGCCTTTGGGAGTCCCCGCGCAGGTTTGAATCCTGCCAGCAACGGCTTTGTTTTGTGCAGCAAGATGTTTTTGGATTAGTTCTGCCAAAGAGCCAAGTCATTTACAGAACGCTTTGCATTGGCACTTGAGCCTTTATCTTAGGTAAGCAGTAGGGTGGTGAACTTACACCCAAGGGGATGTAGCTCAGTGGTAGAGCGTGTGCTTCGCATGTATGAGGTCCTGGGTTCAATCCCCAGCATCTCCACAGTGTATTATAAGGAACAAACCCCCACAATTCCTGCTCAGTAAATATCCTGATCTCTTCGTTGTTGCCATGTCTGTCATACTTTCAATCACCCTTCTCTGTTTCATTGTATATGTAGCCAAATAATCACTCCTATTTTTGTCTCAGAGAAAGTTGTTGTGGCTGAGAAGTTAAGGCGATGGACTAGAAATCCATTGGGGTTTCCCCGCGCAGGTTCAAATCCTGCCAACAACGTCCTGTCCTAGGCAGAAATTGCTTTCTGGATTGACTGAAACAAGAGCCTTTCTTTAGTGGACTCACACCAACAGCCACAAAACCTCTTTCCTAAGGTCAGTTGGCTCTTCTGGTGTCGCCAGGTTTTTTTTGCCTGTACCAATTCTTCTCGAGTGTCTGTCAAATCTTGTTCCATGATAGGCGGACGCTTTGGCGTTGTCGCTCCACATTTGCATAAAGTTGACTTCATTTCAAAACTAAACTACGCTGGGGCCACTTGGCACGTTCAAGACCCTAGGTTGCACAGGAAAGGAATGGTCACTAAAGTCGCCAGTTAGTATTGCAGTCGCTTGCAAACTCACATTGCTTTGAAGAGTCTTGTTAAGCCTGAGACACACCAACCCAACTGCCCGACCACAGTCAGCAGAGGCGGGGCGACTGCTCGTCTCTTCACGTCTCCCCTTGTTGCCACTGAAAGTAGCTGCAGACACACCGGAGCCATTCAGACCCACGACCGAGCAGTGCGCATGTGCAAAACGTAATAACTATTTACAACAGCAGGCGGCGCTAGTCACTAAACTAAGCACTCGAGTAAATAAAACTGAACAACACACGTGTTTAACTCAAGTATTTATCAGTCAATAATAATTATACGCACTAGATTAAAATTGCCTGATCACAGTATTGAATAAAAGAGACTGGATTATTGCAGCTGTTTGCCTCAGAGGGAGAATTATATTTTTATCTGCACGAGGCTACAGGTAAGCTAATTGCAGCACATTAGCGTCACAGATGTGGAAACATAATGAAGTAGTTGTAGAACAGAATGTTCCTTATATTTTGATGTTATTTGACAACAATTGTGAACTGGACACACGGCTAATCAGAGTGCTCGTTGATCACGACAGCCCGATTCAACATGTTTACAGAACTACGTTCAACTGTCTCCGACTACATCCGATGGTGCGGAACACACCAAACAGACTCACATCAACTTCACAGGAAAGCACCATATTTTTCCCTAATGTAAAGTGGAAACAAAGCCCTCTGTTGGCAGTGGTGGGATTTGAACCCACGCCTCCAAAGAGACTGGAGCCTAAATCCAGCGCCTTAGACCACTCGGCCACACTACCCTGAACCTGAAGAAATCCAAATGACTTCCTCAAACAATGTATCTTCTATTGTTTGATCCATCAACAAAATCAAATCTTAGTTGGGGAAACAAAATGACTGTTTAAAGCAAAACAATCTTCAACATAGATGGCATAGCATAGATTTGACTATAGTACTCTGAGTACTCTGAAACATCAGCTAACCCCAAACGTCCGACACACTTTAGCAATCCAAGGCACGTGATGAGTTCCACATTCAGACTATTGACCTTAAGAACTGACAATTCCCCCCAGTGGTTTACCCTGAACTTAACCATCTAAGATTTTGGCCTAAGCTGAGGAAGCAACTTCTAAATAACTGAAAAGCATGTTTGCCAGCTTGTCGCCTTTGACCTTCACTGAACTCTCCAGTTCACTAGACTGGACAGAGGTCGCCTCAACTCCTTCACCCCTCCCAACCCTTGTGTTTTTAATTGTTTTTTTTGTCTTTTTTTTGTTTGTTTTTTATCATTGCAACCAGTTGTTCAGCTGGCATGACCAGTTTATCCCATATGGTCTAGCGGCTAGGATTCCTGGTTTTCACCCAGGCGGCCTGGGTTGAACTGAACCTGGTATGGGAACACTTGACCTAAACCATAGGATGTAGTGCTGAAATATTTAGTCTTTCAGGAGGTAAAAAACAAAAAACAAAATAGACAAATGTATCACATAATCACGGTTCAAGGGTTTTCGAGTTTTGGACCAAGCATTCCTTCTTTCAAAATCAAAGATGCAGAGCCTGTACTCATTTGGTGGGACATGGAAGTGGAGAGAATGGGTCGCTGGCAAATACCCAATTGGGCACAAGTAATGGCAGTGATGGGCAGAGACTAGAGCCCAGAATGTCAACTAATCATGAAGAAGCTTCATGTGAGATACATACAGCACACTGCAGGTGACTTGTGTTTGATTTCAGGCCAAGACACAATTTGACACCCTCGAATTCAGACTGCATCACGGCTACTTGCCCATCCACACAAAACTGCTTTGCATACTTTGTAACCCTGTCACATGACTTACAGAAACCTACTGTAAAGTAAAAGGGTAGAAAGAGGGCATTTGGTTTGTTGTTTTGAACAAAGACGATGTTTTGTCTTGGATGTCGTCCATGTCAGGTTTGATGACATGGATCACTGACAATGTCCACAGACTTGCAGTAGATAGCAGTGGACCAGGGTTGGAGTTCCAGGTGTAAGACGCCGGAAAACCTTTGGTTGAGGCTTGTATTCGATCCTTCCTCGCCTTCCAGCCTTTCGCTTTACTGGCTGACAAAATATTTTCCACCGAAAATTTAAGGCGACGGACTCAAAATGCCTTTGGGAGTCCCCGCGCAGGTTTGAATCCTGCCAGCAACGGCTTTGTTTTGTGCAGCAAGATGTTTTTGGATTAGTTCTGCCAAAGAGCCAAGTCATTTACAGAACGCTTTGCATTGGCACTTGAGCCTTTATCTTAGGTAAGCAGTAGGGTGGTGAACTTACACCCAAGGGGATGTAGCTCAGTGGTAGAGCGTGTGCTTCGCATGTATGAGGTCCTGGGTTCAATCCCCAGCATCTCCACAGTGTATTATAAGGAACAAACCCCCACAATTCCTGCTCAGTAAATATCCTGATCTCTTCGTTGTTGCCATGTCTGTCATACTTTCAATCACCCTACTCTGTTTCATTGTATATGTAGCCAAATAATCACTCCTGTTTTTGTCTCAGAGAAAGTTGTTGTGGCTGAGAAGTTAAGGCGATGAATTTGAAATCCATTGGGGTTTCCCCCCGCAGGTTTGAATCCTGCCAGCAACAGACAAAGCCATAACACTCTTGTAGAACTTACCGCCTGATTTATATGCAAGTTACAATAAACAATGACCTATAACAGCTCTGGCAGCCATCAATCACTATGTTAAGGGAAAGAACTTTCTGGCTGTATAGTTGTGGTGTGTCCTGGTGAAAGACTGTGCGTGCGTGTGCTTTGCATGTATGAGGGCCTGGGTTCAATCCCCAGCATCTCCACTTGCTAATTTAAGGAACAAGCTCCCACAATTCCTGCTCAGTAATTACTTTCATGTCTTCATTGTGTTACATTTTATATGTAGCCAAATAATCACTCCTATTTCTCCCTCTGAGAAAGTTGTTGTGGCCGAGAGGTTAAGGCGATGGATTTGAAATCCATTGGGGTTTCCCCGCGCAGGTTGGAATCCTGCCAGCAACGGACAAACGACACTCTTGTAGACCTTACCACTTGAATTATATGCAAGTCACAATAAACAATGACCTTCTCTGGCAGCCATCAATCACTATGTTAAGGGAAAGATGTGGTGTGTTGTGGTGAAAGACCATGTGTGTTGCATGTGTATGGGGTCCTGGTTTCAATCTCCAGCTTTGTGAAGGTTTTGGTTTCCTCAACAAAATATCACACGGTAAGGAGTTAAACCATAAAGATCTCTGAATCCGGCAAACATCCTCCTCTCCAGATAAACATGTATATCTAAGTTATAGTGTGTTTCAAAATTTCTCATAGTTCTATTGTTTGATGCATCAACAAAATCAAATCTTAGTTGGGGAAACAAAATGACTGTTTAAAGCAAAACAGTTGTCAACATAAATGGCATCTCACTCTTTGACTATAGGCAACGGCTTTGTTCTGTGCAGCAAGATGTTTTTGGATTAGTTCTGCCAAAGAGCCAAGTCATTTACAGAACGCTTTGCATTGGCACTTGAGCCTTTATCTTAGGTAAGCAGTAGGGTGGCGGTCATCCGTGAGCTTGCAACAACGGGGATGTAGCTCAGTGGTAGAGCGTGTCAACTCTAAAATGCACTGGCAGCCAGTGGAGCAAGGTTAAAATTGGTGAGATTCTTTCATGTTTCCGTGTTCCAGTTAAAAGTCAAGCGGCAGATTTTTGGACTAGTTGCAGTCGAGAAAGTGCATTTTGGCTCACACCAGTATAAAGTGCATCACAATAGTCCAGTCTAGTTGTTATTAAAGCATGAATCACGGTTTCAAAATGCTGCTTTGACAAAATGGGTTTAACTTTTTCCAGTTGACTTAACTGGAAAAAAACTTGATTTAAACAACAGCACTGATTTGCTTATTTAGTTTTAAATCAGGGTCCATTTTGACGCCCAGGTTGGACACAACTTGCTTCACAAAGTGAGTTAAAGAACCCAGGTCCACAAGGGAGCTGTGAAGTGGACCACTAGGTCAAAAAAACATAACCCCTGTTTTTTTCTTGATTAAGCTGAAGAAAATTCACTGACATCCATGCTTGTATGTCACCAATACAATCCAACAGAGGTTTGACAGCCTGTGGGTCATGTCGCTTCAAAGGTAGATAAATTTGCCTATCATGAGCATAGCAATGGAAAGCAATTCCGTGTTTCCTCAGGATGGA
>CM036259.1:30937821-30942821 GCA_020698575.1 Bostrychus sinensis
CAGAGGTCGCCTCAACTCCTTCACCCCTCCCAACCCTTGTGTTTTTAATTGTTTTTTTTGTCTTTTTTTTGTTTGTTTTTTATCATTGCAACCAGTTGTTCAGCTGGCATGACCAGTTTATCCCATATGGTCTAGCGGCTAGGATTCCTGGTTTTCACCCAGGCGGCCTGGGTTGAACTGAACCTGGTATGGGAAAACTTGACCTAAACCATAGGATGTAGTGCTGAAATATTTAGTCTTTCAGGAGGTAAAAAACAAAAAACAAAATAGACAAATGTATCACATAATCACGGTTCAAGGGTTTTCGAGTTTTGGACCAAGCATTCCTTCTTTCAAAATCAAAGATGCAGAGCCTGTACTCATTTGGTGGGACATGGAAGTGGAGAGAATGGGTCGCTGGCAAATACCCAATTGGGCACAAGTAATGGCAGTGATGGGCAGAGACTAGAGCCCAGAATGTCAACTAATCATGAAGAAGCTTCATGTGAGATACATACAGCACACTGCAGGTGACTTGTGTTTGATTTCAGGCCAAGACACAATTTGACACCCTCGAATTCAGACTGCATCACGGCTACTTGCCCATCCACACAAAACTGCTTTGCATACTTTGTAACCCTGTCACATGACTTACAGAAACCTACTGTAAAGTAAAAGGGTAGAAAGAGGGCATTTGGTTTGTTGTTTTGAACAAAGACGATGTTTTGTCTTGGATGTCGTCCATGTCAGGTTTGATGACA
Organism: Bostrychus sinensis; assembly: GCA_020698575.1. NCBI lineage: Eukaryota > Metazoa > Chordata > Actinopteri > Gobiiformes > Eleotridae > Bostrychus > Bostrychus sinensis. The sequence goes on from CM036259.1 coordinate 30,938,562, forward strand.
TGGATCACTGACAATGTCCACAGACTTGCAGTAGATAGCAGTGGACCAGGTGTAAGACGCCGGAAAACCTTTGGTTGAGGCTTGTATTCGATCCTTCCTCTCCTTCCAGCCTTTCGCTTTACTGGCTGACAAAATATTTTCCACCGAAAATTTAAGGCGACGGACTCAAAATGCCTTTGGGAGTCCCCGCGCAGGTTTGAATCCTGCCAGCAACGGCTTTGTTTTGTGCAGCAAGATGTTTTTGGATTAGTTCTGCCAAAGAGCCAAGTCATTTACAGAACGCTTTGCATTGGCACTTGAGCCTTTATCTTAGGTAAGCAGTAGGGTGGTGAACTTACACCCAAGGGGATGTAGCTCAGTGGTAGAGCGTGTGCTTCGCATGTATGAGGTCCTGGGTTCAATCCCCAGCATCTCCACAGTGTATTATAAGGAACAAACCCCCACAATTCCTGCTCAGTAAATATCCTGATCTCTTCGTTGTTGCCATGTCTGTCATACTTTCAATCACCCTTCTCTGTTTCATTGTATATGTAGCCAAATAATCACTCCTATTTTTGTCTCAGAGAAAGTTGTTGTGGCTGAGAAGTTAAGGCGATGGACTAGAAATCCATTGGGGTTTCCCCGCGCAGGTTCAAATCCTGCCAACAACGTCCTGTCCTAGGCAGAAATTGCTTTCTGGATTGACTGAAACAAGAGCCTTTCTTTAGTGGACTCACACCAACAGCCACAAAACCTCTTTCCTAAGGTCAGTTGGCTCTTCTGGTGTCGCCAGGTTTTTTTTGCCTGTACCAATTCTTCTCGAGTGTCTGTCAAATCTTGTTCCATGATAGGCGGACGCTTTGGCGTTGTCGCTCCACATTTGCATAAAGTTGACTTCATTTCAAAACTAAACTACGCTGGGGCCACTTGGCACGTTCAAGACCCTTGTTGCCTCCGCGCACTAGGTTGCACAGGAAAGGAATGGTCACTAAAGTCGCCAGTTAGTATTGCAGTCGCTTGCAAACTCACATTGCTTTGAAGAGTCTTGTTAAGCCTGAGACACACCAACCCAACTGCCCGACCACAGTCAGCAGAGGCGGGGCGACTGCTCGTCTCTTCACGTCTCCCCTTGTTGCCACTGAAAGTAGCTGCAGACACACCGGAGCCATTCAGACCCACGACCGAGCAGTGCGCATGTGCAAAACGTAATAACTATTTACAACAGCAGGCGGCGCTAGTCACTAAACTAAGCACTCGAGTAAATAAAACTGAACAACACACGTGTTTAACTCAAGTATTTATCAGTCAATAATAATTATACGCACTAGATTAAAATTGCCTGATCACAGTATTGAATAAAAGAGACTGGATTATTGCAGCTGTTTGCCTCAGAGGGAGAATTATATTTTTATCTGCACGAGGCTACAGGTAAGCTAATTGCAGCACATTAGCGTCACAGATGTGGAAACATAATGAAGTAGTTGTAGAACAGAATGTTCCTTATATTTTGATGTTATTTGACAACAATTGTGAACTGGACACACGGCTAATCAGAGTGCTCGTTGATCACGACAGCCCGATTCAACATGTGTACAGAACTACGTTCAACTGTCTCCGACTACATCCGATGGTGCGGAACACACCAAACAGACTCACATCAACTTCACAGGAAAGCACCATATTTTTCCCTAATGTAAAGTGGAAACAAAGCCCTCTGTTGGCAGTGGTGGGATTTGAACCCACGCCTCCAAAGAGACTGGAGCCTAAATCCAGCGCCTTAGACCACTCGGCCACACTACCCTGAACCTGAAGAAATCCAAATGACTTCCTCAAACAATGTATCTTCTATTGTTTGATCCATCAACAAAATCAAATCTTAGTTGGGGAAACAAAATGACTGTTTAAAGCAAAACAATCTTCAACATAGATGGCATAGCATAGATTTGACTATAGTACTCTGAGTACTCTGAAACATCAGCTAACCCCAAACGTCCGACACACTTTAGCAATCCAAGGCACGTGATGAGTTCCACATTCAGACTATTGACCTTAAGAACTGACAATTCCCCCCAGTGGTTTACCCTGAACTTAACCATCTAAGATTTTGGCCTAAGCTGAGGAAGCAACTTCTAAATAACTGAAAAGCATGTTTGCCAGCTTGTCGCCTTTGACCTTCACTGAACTCTCCAGTTCACTAGACTGGACAGAGGTCGCCTCAACTCCTTCACCCCTCCCAACCCTTGTGTTTTTAATTGTTTTTTTTGTCTTTTTTTTGTTTGTTTTTTATCATTGCAACCAGTTGTTCAGCTGGCATGACCAGTTTATCCCATATGGTCTAGCGGCTAGGATTCCTGGTTTTCACCCAGGCGGCCTGGGTTGAACTGAACCTGGTATGGGAACACTTGACCTAAACCATAGGATGTAGTGCTGAAATATTTAGTCTTTCAGGAGGTAAAAAACAAAAAACAAAATAGACAAATGTATCACATAATCACGGTTCAAGGGTTTTCGAGTTTTGGACCAAGCATTCCTTCTTTCAAAATCAAAGATGCAGAGCCTGTACTCATTTGGTGGGACATGGAAGTGGAGAGAATGGGTCGCTGGCAAATACCCAATTGGGCACAAGTAATGGCAGTGATGGGCAGAGACTAGAGCCCAGAATGTCAACTAATCATGAAGAAGCTTCATGTGAGATACATACAGCACACTGCAGGTGACTTGTGTTTGATTTCAGGCCAAGACACAATTTGACACCCTCGAATTCAGACTGCATCACGGCTACTTGCCCATCCACACAAAACTGCTTTGCATACTTTGTAACCCTGTCACATGACTTACAGAAACCTACTGTAAAGTAAAAGGGTAGAAAGAGGGCATTTGGTTTGTTGTTTTGAACAAAGACGATGTTTTGTCTTGGATGTCGTCCATGTCAGGTTTGATGACATGGATCACTGACAATGTCCACAGACTTGCAGTAGATAGCAGTGGACCAGGGTTGGAGTTCCAGGTGTAAGACGCCGGAAAACCTTTGGTTGAGGCTTGTATTCGATCCTTCCTCGCCTTCCAGCCTTTCGCTTTACTGGCTGACAAAATATTTTCCACCGAAAATTTAAGGCGACGGACTCAAAATGCCTTTGGGAGTCCCCGCGCAGGTTTGAATCCTGCCAGCAACGGCTTTGTTCTGTGCAGCAAGATGTTTTTGGATTAGTTCTGCCAAAGAGCCAAGTCATTTACAGAACGCTTTGCATTGGCACTTGAGCCTTTATCTTAGGTAAGCAGTAGGGTGGTGAACTTGCACCCAAGGGGATGTAGCTCAGTGGTAGAGCAGTGTGCTTCGCATGTATGAGGTCCTGGGTTCAATCCCCAGCATCTCCACAGTGTATTATAAGGAACAAACCCCCACAATTCCTGCTCAGTAAATATCCTGATCTCTTCGTTGTTGCCATGTCTGTCATACTTTCAATCACCCTTCTCTGTTTCATTGTATATGTAGCCAAATAATCACTCCTATTTTTGTCTCAGAGAAAGTTGTTGTGGCTGAGAAGTTAAGGCGATGAATTTGAAATCCATTGGGGTTTCCCCGCGCAGGTTTGAATCCTGCCAGCAACAGACAAAGCCATAACACTCTTGTAGAACTTACCGCCTGATTTATATGCAAGTTACAATAAACAATGACCTATAACAGCTCTGGCAGCCATCAATCACTATGTTAAGGGAAAGAACTTTCTGGCTGTATAGTTGTGGTGTGTCCTGGTGAAAGACTGTGCGTGCGTGTGCTTTGCATGTATGAGGGCCTGGGTTCAATCCCCAGCATCTCCACTTGCTAATTTAAGGAACAAGCTCCCACAATTCCTGCTCAGTAATTACTTTCATGTCTTCATTGTGTTACATTTTATATGTAGCCAAATAATCACTCCTATTTCTGCCTCTGAGAAAGTTGTTGTGGCCGAGAGGTTAAGGCGATGGATTTGAAATCCATTGGGGTTTCCCCGCGCAGGTTCGAATCCTGCCAGCAACGGACAAAGGACACTCTTGTAGACCTTACCACTTGAATTATATGCAAGTCACAATAAACAATGACCTTCTCTGGCAGCCATCAATCACTATGTTAAGGGAAAGATGTGGTGAAAGACCATGTGTGTTGCATGTGTATGGGGTCCTGGTTTCAATCTCCAGCTTTGTGAAGGTTTTGGTTTCCTCAACAAAATATCACACGGTAAGGAGTTAAACCATAAAGATCTCTGAATCCGGCAAACATCCTCCTCTCCAGATAAACATGTA
>CM036259.1:30947821-30955321 GCA_020698575.1 Bostrychus sinensis
ATCCCCAGCATCTCCACTTGCTAATTTAAGGAACAAGCTCCCACAATTCCTGCTCAGTAATTACTTTCATGTCTTCATTGTGTTACATTTTATATGTAGCCAAATAATCACTCCTATTTCTGCCTCTGAGAAAGTTGTTGTGGCCGAGAGGTTAAGGCGATGGATTTGAAATCCATTGGGGTTTCCCCGCGCAGGTTCGAATCCTGCCAGCAACGGACAAAGGACACTCTTCTAGACCTTACCACTTGAATTATATGCAAGTCACAATAAACAATGACTTTCTCTGGCAGCCATCAATCACTATGTTAAGGGAAAGATGTGGTGTGTTGTGGTGAAAGACCATGTGTGTTGCATGTGTATGGGGTCCTGGTTTCAATCTCCAGCTTTGTGAAGGTTTTGGTTTCCTCAACAAAATATCACACGGTAAGGAGTTAAACCATAAAGATCTCTGAATCCGGCAAACATCCTCCTCTCCAGATAAACATGTATATCTAAGTTATAGTGTGTTTCAAAATTTCTCATAGTTCTATTGTTTGATGCATCAACAAAATCAAATCTTAGTTGGGGAAACAAAATGACTGTTTAAAGCAAAACAGTTGTCAACATAAATGGCATCTCACTCTTTGACTATAGGCAACGGCTTTGTTCTGTGCAGCAAGATGTTTTTGGATTAGTTCTGCCAAAGAGCCAAGTCATTTACAGAACGCTTTGCATTGGCACTTGAGCCTTTATCTTAGGTAAGCAGTAGGGTGGCGGTCATCCGTGAGCTTGCAACAACGGGGATGTAGCTCGGTGGTAGAGCGTGTCAACTCTAAAATGCACTGGCAGCCAGTGGAGCAAGGTTAAAATTGGTGAGATTCTTTCATGTTTCCGTGTTCCAGTTAAAAGTCGAGCGGCAGATTTTTGGACTAGTTGCAGTCGAGAAAGTGCATTTTGGCTCACACCAGTATAAAGTGCATCACAATAGTCCAGTCTAGTTGTTATTAAAGCATGAATCACGGTTTCAAAATGCTGCTTTGACAAAATGGGTTTAACTTTTTCCAGTTGACTTAACTGGAAAAAAACTTGATTTAAACAACAGCACTGATTTGCTTATTTAGTTTTAAATCAGGGTCCATTTTGACGCCCAGGTTGGACACAACTTGCTTCACAAAGTGAGTTAAAGAACCCAGGTCCACAAGGGAGCTGTGAAGTGGACCACTAGGTCCAAAAAACATAACCCCTGTTTTTTTCTTGATTAAGCTGAAGAAAATTCACTGACATCCATGCTTGTATGTCACCAATACAATCCAACAGAGGTTTGACAGCCTGTGGGTCATGTCGCTTCAAAGGTAGATAAATTTGCCTATCATGAGCATAGCAATGGAAAGCAATTCCGTGTTTCCTCAGGATGGAGCCCAGTAGGAGAATATGCAGAGGGGGCAGTTAGGGCACAAGGATGGATCCTTGAGGTACTCCACATGTCAAAGCGGCCGAAGAGGAAACAAAATCACCAAAACCCACACAAAAATGTCTGTCAGTCAGATATGCTCTAAACCACGCCAAGGCTGAACCACGAATGCCCACCCAGTGTTCCAGCCTCAAGAGAAGGATCTGGTGGTCCACCGTGTCAAACGCAGGCTGTCAGGTCCAACAGTACCAGGACAACAGAATCACCAGCATCAGTAGAAATAAAAATGTCATTAAAAGCTTGCAGGAGGGCAGATTCTGTGCTGTGGAGGCTTTTAAAACCTGACTGAAACGTTTCTAAAATACTGTGCTTATCTAAAAAGGACTTAAATTGAATAAAAACAATTTTCTCTAATATTTTAGAGAGAAAAGGAAGCTTTGAGATTGGGCTGAAATTTGACAGTACAGTAAAGTCGAGGCCTGTTTTTTAAGCAAAGGATGTACCACTGCATGCTTGAAATGAGTGAGGGCAACACCAGTGGCCAAACTGCTGTTTAACATTGTTTGAACGGCAGGTGCTAATGTTCTAAAAACCTCTTTAAAGAGACGAGGTGGTACTGGGTCCACAGGAGAGCCCGAGGCCTTCATATGTTCAACAATTTCAATTATTTGTGAGAGATTCACAGGCTCAAACTGCTCAAAGACAACAGAACATGTGACATACACAGAGGGGTCATTTAACAAAGGTTCGACTCCCGATCGCTGCACACAGGGATCATTCTGTTTTGGTTAAGGCACAGCGTTAACACATAGCCTTCGGCACTCTCATGGTTAGTGATTGCAGAGTGGCACATTGCAGAGTGGCATCACTGCATATCGTTCAAGGGCTCAGGTTGTTGTGGCCGAGTGGTTAAGGCGATGGACTAGAAATCCATTGGGGTTTCCCCGCGCAGGTTCAAATCCTGCCAACAACGTCCTGTCCTAGGCAGAAATTGCTTTCTGGCTTGACTGAAACAAGAGCCTTTCTTTAGTGGACTCACACCAACAGCCACAAAACCTCTTTCCTAAGGTCAGTTGGCTCTTCTGGTGTCGCCAGGTTTTTTTTGCCTGTACCAATTCTTCTCGAGTGTCTGTCAAATCTTGTTCCATGATAGGCGGACGCTTTGGCGTTGTCGCTCCACATTTGCATAAAGTTGACTTCATTTCAAAACTAAACTACGCTGGGGCCACTTGGCACGTTCAAGACCCTTGTTGCCTCCGCGCACTAGGTTGCACAGGAAAGGAATGGTCACTAAAGTCGCCAGTTAGTATTGCAGTCGCTTGCAAACTCACATTGCTTTGAAGAGTCTTGTTAAGCCTGAGACACACCAACCCAACTGCCCGACCACAGTCAGCAGAGGCGGGGCGACTGCTCGTCTCTTCACGTCTCCCCTTGTTGCCACTGAAAGTAGCTGCAGACACACCGGAGCCATTCAGACCCACGACCGAGCAGTGCGCATGTGCAAAACGTAATAACTATTTACAACAGCAGGCGGCGCTAGTCACTAAACTAAGCACTCGAGTAAATAAAACTGAACAACACACGTGTTTAACTCAAGTATTTATCAGTCAATAATAATTATACGCACTAGATTAAAATTGCCTGATCACAGTATTGAATAAAAGAGACTGGATTATTGCAGCTGTTTGCCTCAGAGGGAGAATTATATTTTTATCTGCACGAGGCTACAGGTAAGCTAATTGCAGCACATTAGCGTCACAGATGTGGAAACATAATGAAGTAGTTGTAGAACAGAATGTTCCTTATATTTGATGTTATTTGACAACAATTGTGAACTGGACACACGGCTAATCAGAGTGCTCGTTGATCACGACAGCCCGATTCAACATGTGTACAGAACTACGTTCAACTGTCTCCGACTACATCCGATGGTGCGGAACACACCAAACAGACTCACATCACCAACCTTCACAGGAAAGCACCATATTTTTCCCTAATGTAAAGTGGAAACAAAGCCTGTTGGCAGTGGTGGGATTTGAACCCACGCCTCCAAAGAGACTGGAGCCTAAATCCAGCGCCTTAGACCACTCGGCCACACTACCCTGAACCTGAAGAAATCCAAATGACTTCCTCAAACAATGTATCTTCTATTGTTTGATCCATCAACAAAATCAAATCTTAGTTGGGGAAACAAAATGACTGTTTAAAGCAAAACAATCTTCAACATAGATGGCATAGCATAGATTTGACTATAGTACTCTGAGTACTCTGAAACATCAGCTAACCCCAAACGTCCGACACACTTTAGCAATCCAAGGCACGTGATGAGTTCCACATTCAGACTATTGACCTTAAGAACTGACAATTCCCCCCAGTGGTTTACCCTGAACTTAACCATCTAAGATTTTGGCCTAAGCTGAGGAAGCAACTTCTAAATAACTGAAAAGCATGTTTGCCAGCTTGTCGCCTTTGACCTTCACTGAACTCTCCAGTTCACTAGACTGGACAGAGGTCGCCTCAACTCCTTCACCCCTCCCAACCCTTGTGTTTTTAATTGTTTTTTTTGTCTTTTTTTTGTTTGTTTTTTATCATTGCAACCAGTTGTTCAGCTGGCATGACCAGTTTATCCCATATGGTCTAGCGGCTAGGATTCCTGGTTTTCACCCAGGCGGCCTGGGTTGAACTGAACCTGGTATGGGAACACTTGACCTAAACCATAGGATGTAGTGCTGAAATATTTAGTCTTTCAGGAGGTAAAAAACAAAAAACAAAATAGACAAATGTATCACATAATCACGGTTCAAGGGTTTTCGAGTTTTGGACCAAGCATTCCTTCTTTCAAAATCAAAGATGCAGAGCCTGTACTCATTTGGTGGGACATGGAAGTGGAGAGAATGGGTCGCTGGCAAATACCCAATTGGGCACAAGTAATGGCAGTGATGGGCAGAGACTAGAGCCCAGAATGTCAACTAATCATGAAGAAGCTTCATGTGAGATACATACAGCACACTGCAGGTGACTTGTGTTTGATTTCAGGCCAAGACACAATTTGACACCCTCGAATTCAGACTGCATCACGGCTACTTGCCCATCCACACAAAACTGCTTTGCATACTTTGTAACCCTGTCACATGACTTACAGAAACCTACTGTAAAGTAAAAGGGTAGAAAGAGGGCATTTGGTTTGTTGTTTTGAACAAAGACGATGTTTTGTCTTGGATGTCGTCCATGTCAGGTTTGATGACATGGATCACTGACAATGTCCACAGACTTGCAGTAGATAGCAGTGGACCAGGGTTGGAGTTCCAGGTGTAAGACGCCGGAAAACCTTTGGTTGAGGCTTGTATTCGATCCTTCCTCGCCTTCCAGCCTTTCGCTTTACTGGCTGACAAAATATTTTCCACCGAAAATTTAAGGCGACGGACTCAAAATGCCTTTGGGAGTCCCCGCGCAGGTTTGAATCCTGCCAGCAACGGCTTTGTTCTGTGCAGCAAGATGTTTTTGGATTAGTTCTGCCAAAGAGCCAAGTCATTTACAGAACGCTTTGCATTGGCACTTGAGCCTTTATCTTAGGTAAGCAGTAGGGTGGTGAACTTGCACCCAAGGGGATGTAGCTCAGTGGTAGAGCGTGTGCTTCGCATGTATGAGGTCCTGGGTTCAATCCCCAGCATCTCCACAGTGTATTATAAGGAACAAACCCCCACAATTCCTGCTCAGTAAATATCCTGATCTCTTCGTTGTTGCCATGTCTGTCATACTTTCAATCACCCTTCTCTGTTTCATTGTATATGTAGCCAAATAATCACTCCTATTTTTGTCTCAGAGAAAGTTGTTGTGGCTGAGAAGTTAAGGCGATGAATTTGAAATCCATTGGGGTTTCCCCGCGCAGGTTTGAATCCTGCCAGCAACAGACAAAGCCATAACACTCTTGTAGAACTTACCGCCTGATTTATATGCAAGTTACAATAAACAATGACCTATAACAGCTCTGGCAGCCATCAATCACTATGTTAAGGGAAAGAACTTTCTGGCTGTATAGTTGTGGTGTGTCCTGGTGAAAGACTGTGCGTGCGTGTGCTTTGCATGTATGAGGGCCTGGGTTCAATCCCCAGCATCTCCACTTGCTAATTTAAGGAACAAGCTCCCACAATTCCTGCTCAGTAATTACTTTCATGTCTTCATTGTGTTACATTTTATATGTAGCCAAATAATCACTCCTATTTCTGCCTCTGAGAAAGTTGTTGTGGCCGAGAGGTTAAGGCGATGGATTTGAAATCCATTGGGGTTTCCCCGCGCAGGTTCGAATCCTGCCAGCAACGGACAAAGGACACTCTTGTAGACCTTACCACTTGAATTATATGCAAGTCACAATAAACAATGACTTTCTCTGGCAGCCATCAATCACTATGTTAAGGGAAAGATGTGGTGTGTTGTGGTGAAAGACCATGTGTGTTGCATGTGTATGGGGTCCTGGTTTCAATCTCCAGCTTTGTGAAGGTTTTGGTTTCCTCAACAAAATATCACACGGTAAGGAGTTAAACCATAAAGATCTCTGAATCCGGCAAACATCCTCCTCTCCAGATAAACATGTATATCTAAGTTATAGTGTGTTTCAAAATTTCTCATAGTTCTATTGTTTGATGCATCAACAAAATCAAATCTTAGTTGGGGAAACAAAATGACTGTTTAAAGCAAAACAGTTGTCAACATAAATGGCATCTCACTCTTTGACTATAGGCAACGGCTTTGTTCTGTGCAGCAAGATGTTTTTGGATTAGTTCTGCCAAAGAGCCAAGTCATTTACAGAACGCTTTGCATTGGCACTTGAGCCTTTATCTTAGGTAAGCAGTAGGGTGGCGGTCATCCGTGAGCTTGCAACAACGGGGATGTAGCTCGGTGGTAGAGCGTGTCAACTCTAAAATGCACTGGCAGCCAGTGGAGCAAGGTTAAAATTGGTGAGATTCTTTCATGTTTCCGTGTTCCAGTTAAAAGTCGAGCGGCAGATTTTTGGACTAGTTGCAGTCGAGAAAGTGCATTTTGGCTCACACCAGTATAAAGTGCATCACAATAGTCCAGTCTAGTTGTTATTAAAGCATGAATCACGGTTTCAAAATGCTGCTTTGACAAAATGGGTTTAACTTTTTCCAGTTGACTTAACTGGAAAAAAACTTGATTTAAACAACAGCACTGATTTGCTTATTTAGTTTTAAATCAGGGTCCATTTTGACGCCCAGGTTGGACACAACTTGCTTCACAAAGTGAGTTAAAGAACCCAGGTCCACAAGGGAGCTGTGAAGTGGACCACTAGGTCCAAAAAACATAACCCCTGTTTTTTTCTTGATTAAGCTGAAGAAAATTCACTGACATCCATGCTTGTATGTCACCAATACAATCCAACAGAGGTTTGACAGCCTGTGGGTCATGTCGCTTCAAAGGTAGATAAATTTGCCTATCATGAGCATAGCAATGGAAAGCAATTCCGTGTTTCCTCAGGATGGAGCCCAGTAGGAGAATATGCAGAGGGGGCAGTTAGGGCACAAGGATGGATCCTTGAGGTACTCCACATGTCAAAGCGGCCGAAGAGGAAACAAAATCACCAAAACCCACACAAAAATGTCTGTCAGTCAGATATGCTCTAAACCACGCCAAGGCTGAACCACGAATGCCCACCCAGTGTTCCAGCCTCAAGAGAAGGATCTGGTGGTCCACCGTGTCAAACGCAGGCTGTCAGGTCCAACAGTACCAGGACAACAGAATCACCAGCATCAGTAGAAATAAAAATGTCATTAAAAGCTTGCAGGAGGGCAGATTCTGTGCTGTGGAGGCTTTTAAAACCTGACTGAAACGTTTCTAAAATACTGTGCTTATCTAAAAAGGACTTAAATTGAATAAAAACAATTTTCTCTAATATTTTAGAGAGAAAAGGAAGCTTTGAGATTGGGCTGAAATTTGACAGTACAGTAAAGTCGAGGCCTGTTTTTTAAGCAAAGGATGTACCACTGCATGCTTGAAATGAGTGAGGGCAACACCAGTGGCCAAACTGCTGTTTAACATTGTTTGAACGGCAGGTGCTAATGTTCTAAAAACCTCTTTAAAGAGACGAGGTGGTA
>CM036259.1:30957821-30965321 GCA_020698575.1 Bostrychus sinensis
CTTTGTAACCCTGTCACATGACTTACAGAAACCTACTGTAAAGTAAAAGGGTAGAAAGAGGGCATTTGGTTTGTTGTTTTGAACAAAGACGATGTTTTGTCTTGGATGTCGTCCATGTCAGGTTTGATGACATGGATCACTGACAATGTCCACAGACTTGCAGTAGATAGCAGTGGACCAGGGTTGGAGTTCCAGGTGTAAGACGCCGGAAAACCTTTGGTTGAGGCTTGTATTCGATCCTTCCTCGCCTTCCAGCCTTTCGCTTTACTGGCTGACAAAATATTTTCCACCGAAAATTTAAGGCGACGGACTCAAAATGCCTTTGGGAGTCCCCGCGCAGGTTTGAATCCTGCCAGCAACGGCTTTGTTCTGTGCAGCAAGATGTTTTTGGATTAGTTCTGCCAAAGAGCCAAGTCATTTACAGAACGCTTTGCATTGGCACTTGAGCCTTTATCTTAGGTAAGCAGTAGGGTGGTGAACTTGCACCCAAGGGGATGTAGCTCAGTGGTAGAGCGTGTGCTTCGCATGTATGAGGTCCTGGGTTCAATCCCCAGCATCTCCACAGTGTATTATAAGGAACAAACCCCCACAATTCCTGCTCAGTAAATATCCTGATCTCTTCGTTGTTGCCATGTCTGTCATACTTTCAATCACCCTTCTCTGTTTCATTGTATATGTAGCCAAATAATCACTCCTATTTTTGTCTCAGAGAAAGTTGTTGTGGCTGAGAAGTTAAGGCGATGAATTTGAAATCCATTGGGGTTTCCCCGCGCAGGTTTGAATCCTGCCAGCAACAGACAAAGCCATAACACTCTTGTAGAACTTACCGCCTGATTTATATGCAAGTTACAATAAACAATGACCTATAACAGCTCTGGCAGCCATCAATCACTATGTTAAGGGAAAGAACTTTCTGGCTGTATAGTTGTGGTGTGTCCTGGTGAAAGACTGTGCGTGCGTGTGCTTTGCATGTATGAGGGCCTGGGTTCAATCCCCAGCATCTCCACTTGCTAATTTAAGGAACAAGCTCCCACAATTCCTGCTCAGTAATTACTTTCATGTCTTCATTGTGTTACATTTTATATGTAGCCAAATAATCACTCCTATTTCTGCCTCTGAGAAAGTTGTTGTGGCCGAGAGGTTAAGGCGATGGATTTGAAATCCATTGGGGTTTCCCCGCGCAGGTTCGAATCCTGCCAGCAACGGACAAAGGACACTCTTCTAGACCTTACCACTTGAATTATATGCAAGTCACAATAAACAATGACTTTCTCTGGCAGCCATCAATCACTATGTTAAGGGAAAGATGTGGTGTGTTGTGGTGAAAGACCATGTGTGTTGCATGTGTATGGGGTCCTGGTTTCAATCTCCAGCTTTGTGAAGGTTTTGGTTTCCTCAACAAAATATCACACGGTAAGGAGTTAAACCATAAAGATCTCTGAATCCGGCAAACATCCTCCTCTCCAGATAAACATGTATATCTAAGTTATAGTGTGTTTCAAAATTTCTCATAGTTCTATTGTTTGATGCATCAACAAAATCAAATCTTAGTTGGGGAAACAAAATGACTGTTTAAAGCAAAACAGTTGTCAACATAAATGGCATCTCACTCTTTGACTATAGGCAACGGCTTTGTTCTGTGCAGCAAGATGTTTTTGGATTAGTTCTGCCAAAGAGCCAAGTCATTTACAGAACGCTTTGCATTGGCACTTGAGCCTTTATCTTAGGTAAGCAGTAGGGTGGCGGTCATCCGTGAGCTTGCAACAACGGGGATGTAGCTCGGTGGTAGAGCGTGTCAACTCTAAAATGCACTGGCAGCCAGTGGAGCAAGGTTAAAATTGGTGAGATTCTTTCATGTTTCCGTGTTCCAGTTAAAAGTCGAGCGGCAGATTTTTGGACTAGTTGCAGTCGAGAAAGTGCATTTTGGCTCACACCAGTATAAAGTGCATCACAATAGTCCAGTCTAGTTGTTATTAAAGCATGAATCACGGTTTCAAAATGCTGCTTTGACAAAATGGGTTTAACTTTTTCCAGTTGACTTAACTGGAAAAAAACTTGATTTAAACAACAGCACTGATTTGCTTATTTAGTTTTAAATCAGGGTCCATTTTGACGCCCAGGTTGGACACAACTTGCTTCACAAAGTGAGTTAAAGAACCCAGGTCCACAAGGGAGCTGTGAAGTGGACCACTAGGTCCAAAAAACATAACCCCTGTTTTTTTCTTGATTAAGCTGAAGAAAATTCACTGACATCCATGCTTGTATGTCACCAATACAATCCAACAGAGGTTTGACAGCCTGTGGGTCATGTCGCTTCAAAGGTAGATAAATTTGCCTATCATGAGCATAGCAATGGAAAGCAATTCCGTGTTTCCTCAGGATGGAGCCCAGTAGGAGAATATGCAGAGGGGGCAGTTAGGGCACAAGGATGGATCCTTGAGGTACTCCACATGTCAAAGCGGCCGAAGAGGAAACAAAATCACCAAAACCCACACAAAAATGTCTGTCAGTCAGATATGCTCTAAACCACGCCAAGGCTGAACCACGAATGCCCACCCAGTGTTCCAGCCTCAAGAGAAGGATCTGGTGGTCCACCGTGTCAAACGCAGCTGTCAGGTCCAACAGTACCAGGACAACAGAATCACCAGCATCAGTAGAAATAAAAATGTCATTAAAAGCTTGCAGGAGGGCAGATTCTGTGCTGTGGAGGCTTTTAAAACCTGACTGAAACGTTTCTAAAATACTGTGCTTATCTAAAAAGGACTTAAATTGAATAAAAACAATTTTCTCTAATATTTTAGAGAGAAAAGGAAGCTTTGAGATTGGGCTGAAATTTGACAGTACAGTAAAGTCGAGGCCTGTTTTTTAAGCAAAGGATGTACCACTGCATGCTTGAAATGAGTGAGGGCAACACCAGTGGCCAAACTGCTGTTTAACATTGTTTGAACGGCAGGTGCTAATGTTCTAAAAACCTCTTTAAAGAGACGAGGTGGTACTGGGTCCACAGGAGAGCCCGAGGCCTTCATATGTTCAACAATTTCAATTATTTGTGAGAGATTCACAGGCTCAAACTGCTCAAAGACAACAGAACATGTGACATACACAGAGGGGTCATTTAACAAAGGTTCGACTCCCGATCGCTGCACACAGGGATCATTCTGTTTTGGTTAAGGCACAGCGTTAACACATAGCCTTCGGCACTCTCATGGTTAGTGATTGCAGAGTGGCACATTGCAGAGTGGCATCACTGCATATCGTTCAAGGGCTCAGGTTGTTGTGGCCGAGTGGTTAAGGCGATGGACTAGAAATCCATTGGGGTTTCCCCGCGCAGGTTCAAATCCTGCCAACAACGTCCTGTCCTAGGCAGAAATTGCTTTCTGGCTTGACTGAAACAAGAGCCTTTCTTTAGTGGACTCACACCAACAGCCACAAAACCTCTTTCCTAAGGTCAGTTGGCTCTTCTGGTGTCGCCAGGTTTTTTTTGCCTGTACCAATTCTTCTCGAGTGTCTGTCAAATCTTGTTCCATGATAGGCGGACGCTTTGGCGTTGTCGCTCCACATTTGCATAAAGTTGACTTCATTTCAAAACTAAACTACGCTGGGGCCACTTGGCACGTTCAAGACCCTTGTTGCCTCCGCGCACTAGGTTGCACAGGAAAGGAATGGTCACTAAAGTCGCCAGTTAGTATTGCAGTCGCTTGCAAACTCACATTGCTTTGAAGAGTCTTGTTAAGCCTGAGACACACCAACCCAACTGCCCGACCACAGTCAGCAGAGGCGGGGCGACTGCTCGTCTCTTCACGTCTCCCCTTGTTGCCACTGAAAGTAGCTGCAGACACACCGGAGCCATTCAGACCCACGACCGAGCAGTGCGCATGTGCAAAACGTAATAACTATTTACAACAGCAGGCGGCGCTAGTCACTAAACTAAGCACTCGAGTAAATAAAACTGAACAACACACGTGTTTAACTCAAGTATTTATCAGTCAATAATAATTATACGCACTAGATTAAAATTGCCTGATCACAGTATTGAATAAAAGAGACTGGATTATTGCAGCTGTTTGCCTCAGAGGGAGAATTATATTTTTATCTGCACGAGGCTACAGGTAAGCTAATTGCAGCACATTAGCGTCACAGATGTGGAAACATAATGAAGTAGTTGTAGAACAGAATGTTCCTTATATTTTGACAACAATTGTGAACTGGACACACGGCTAATCAGAGTGCTCGTTGATCACGACAGCCCGATTCAACATGTGTACAGAACTACGTTCAACTGTCTCCGACTACATCCGATGGTGCGGAACACACCAAACAGACTCACATCACCAACCTTCACAGGAAAGCACCATATTTTTCCCTAATGTAAAGTGGAAACAAAGCCCTCTGTTGGCAGTGGTGGGATTTGAACCCACGCCTCCAAAGAGACTGGAGCCTAAATCCAGCGCCTTAGACCACTCGGCCACACTACCCTGAACCTGCAGAAATCCAAATGACTTCCTCAAACAATGTATCTTCTATTGTTTGATGCATCAACAAAATCAAATCTTAGTTGGGGAAACAAAATGACTGTTTAAAGCAAAACAATCTTCAACATAGATGGCATAGCATAGATTTGACTATAGTACTCTGAGTACTCTGAAACATCAGCTAACCCCAAACGTCCGACACACTTTAGCAATCCAAGGCACGTGATGAGTTCCACATTCAGACTATTGACCTTAAGAACTGACAATTCCCCCCAGTGGTTTACCCTGAACTTAACCATCTAAGATTTTGGCCTAAGCTGAGGAAGCAACTTCTAAATAACTGAAAAGCATGTTTGCCAGCTTGTCGCCTTTGACCTTCACTGAACTCTCCAGTTCACTAGACTGGACAGAGGTCGCCTCAACTCCTTCACCCCTCCCAACCCTTGTGTTTTTAATTGTTTTTTTTTGTCTTTTTTTTGTTTGTTTTTTATCATTGCAACCAGTTGTTCAGCTGGCATGACCAGTTTATCCCATATGGTCTAGCGGCTAGGATTCCTGGTTTTCACCCAGGCGGCCTGGGTTGAACTGAACCTGGTATGGGAACACTTGACCTAAACCATAGGATGTAGTGCTGAAATATTTAGTCTTTCAGGAGGTAAAAAACAAAAAACAAAATAGACAAATGTATCACATAATCACGGTTCAAGGGTTTTCGAGTTTTGGACCAAGCATTCCTTCTTTCAAAATCAAAGATGCAGAGCCTGTACTCATTTGGTGGGACATGGAAGTGGAGAGAATGGGTCGCTGGCAAATACCCAATTGGGCACAAGTAATGGCAGTGATGGGCAGAGACTAGAGCCCAGAATGTCAACTAATCATGAAGAAGCTTCATGTGAGATACATACAGCACACTGCAGGTGACTTGTGTTTGATTTCAGGCCAAGACACAATTTGACACCCTCGAATTCAGACTGCATCACGGCTACTTGCCCATCCACACAAAACTGCTTTGCATACTTTGTAACCCTGTCACATGACTTACAGAAACCTACTGTAAAGTAAAAGGGTAGAAAGAGGGCATTTGGTTTGTTGTTTTGAACAAAGACGATGTTTTGTCTTGGATGTCGTCCATGTCAGGTTTGATGACATGGATCACTGACAATGTCCACAGACTTGCAGTAGATAGCAGTGGACCAGGGTTGGAGTTCCAGGTGTAAGACGCCGGAAAACCTTTGGTTGAGGCTTGTATTCGATCCTTCCTCGCCTTCCAGCCTTTCGCTTTACTGGCTGACAAAATATTTTCCACCGAAAATTTAAGGCGACGGACTCAAAATGCCTTTGGGAGTCCCCGCGCAGGTTTGAATCCTGCCAGCAACGGCTTTGTTCTGTGCAGCAAGATGTTTTTGGATTAGTTCTGCCAAAGAGCCAAGTCATTTACAGAACGCTTTGCATTGGCACTTGAGCCTTTATCTTAGGTAAGCAGTAGGGTGGTGAACTTGCACCCAAGGGGATGTAGCTCAGTGGTAGAGCGTGTGCTTCGCATGTATGAGGTCCTGGGTTCAATCCCCAGCATCTCCACAGTGTATTATAAGGAACAAACCCCCACAATTCCTGCTCAGTAAATATCCTGATCTCTTCGTTGTTGCCATGTCTGTCATACTTTCAATCACCCTTCTCTGTTTCATTGTATATGTAGCCAAATAATCACTCCTATTTTTGTCTCAGAGAAAGTTGTTGTGGCTGAGAAGTTAAGGCGATGAATTTGAAATCCATTGGGGTTTCCCCGCGCAGGTTTGAATCCTGCCAGCAACAGACAAAGCCATAACACTCTTGTAGAACTTACCGCCTGATTTATATGCAAGTTACAATAAACAATGACCTATAACAGCTCTGGCAGCCATCAATCACTATGTTAAGGGAAAGAACTTTCTGGCTGTATAGTTGTGGTGTGTCCTGGTGAAAGACTGTGCGTGCGTGTGCTTTGCATGTATGAGGGCCTGGGTTCAATCCCCAGCATCTCCACTTGCTAATTTAAGGAACAAGCTCCCACAATTCCTGCTCAGTAATTACTTTCATGTCTTCATTGTGTTACATTTTATATGTAGCCAAATAATCACTCCTATTTCTGCCTCTGAGAAAGTTGTTGTGGCCGAGAGGTTAAGGCGATGGATTTGAAATCCATTGGGGTTTCCCCGCGCAGGTTCGAATCCTGCCAGCAACGGACAAAGGACACTCTTGTAGACCTTACCACTTGAATTATATGCAAGTCACAATAAACAATGACTTTCTCTGGCAGCCATCAATCACTATGTTAAGGGAAAGATGTGGTGTGTTGTGGTGAAAGACCATGTGTGTTGCATGTGTATGGGGTCCTGGTTTCAATCTCCAGCTTTGTGAAGGTTTTGGTTTCCTCAACAAAATATCACACGGTAAGGAGTTAAACCATAAAGATCTCTGAATCCGGCAAACATCCTCCTCTCCAGATAAACATGTATATCTAAGTTATAGTGTGTTTCAAAATTTCTCATAGTTCTATTGTTTGATGCATCAACAAAATCAAATCTTAGTTGGGGAAACAAAATGACTGTTTAAAGCAAAACAGTTGTCAACATAAATGGCATCTCACTCTTTGACTATAGGCAACGGCTTTGTTCTGTGCAGCAAGATGTTTTTGGATTAGTTCTGCCAAAGAGCCAAGTCATTTACAGAACGCTTTGCATTGGCACTTGAGCCTTTATCTTAGGTAAGCAGTAGGGTGGCGGTCATCCGTGAGCTTGCAACAACGGGGATGTAGCTCGGTGGTAGAGCGTGTCAACTCTAAAATGCACTGGCAGCCAGTGGAGCAAGGTTAAAATTGGTGAGATTCTTTCATGTTTCCGTGTTCCAGTTAAAAGTCGAGCGGCAGATTTTTGGACTAGTTGCAGTCGAGAAAGTGCATTTTGGCTCACACCAGTATAAAGTGCATCACAATAGTCCAGTCTAGTTGTTATTAAAGCATGAATCACGGTTTCAAAATGCTGCTTTGACA
>CM036259.1:30975321-30985321 GCA_020698575.1 Bostrychus sinensis
GTAATTACTTTCATGTCTTCATTGTGTTACATTTTATATGTAGCCAAATAATCACTCCTATTTCTGCCGCTGAGAAAGTTGTTGTGGCCGAGAGGTTAAGGCGATGGATTTGAAATCCATTGGGGTTTCCCCGCGCAGGTTCGAATCCTGCCAGCAACGGACTAAGGACACTCTTGTAGACCTTACCACTTGAATTATATGCAAGTCACAATAAACAATGACTTTCTCTGGCAGCCATCAATCACTATGTTAAGGGAAAGATGTGGTGTGTTGTGGTGAAAGACCATGTGTGTTGCATGTGTATGAGGTCCTGGTTTCAATCTCCAGCTTTGTGAAGGTTTTGGTTTCCTCAACAAAATATCACACGGTAAGGAGTTAAACCATAAAGATCTCTGAATCCGGCAAACATCCTCCTCTCCAGATAAACATGTATATCTAAGTTATAGTGTGTTTCAAAATTTCTCATAGTTCTATTGTTTGATGCATCAACAAAATCAAATCTTAGTTGGGGAAACAAAATGACTGTTTAAAGCAAAACAGTTGTCAACATAAATGGCATCTCACTCTTTGACTATAGGCAACGGCTTTGTTCTGTGCAGCAAGATGTTTTTGGATTAGTTCTGCCAAAGAGCCAAGTCATTTACAGAACGCTTTGCATTGGCACTTGAGCCTTTATCTTAGGTAAGCAGTAGGGTGGCGGTCATCCGTGAGCTTGCAACAACGGGGATGTAGCTCGGTGGTAGAGCGTGTCAACTCTAAAATGCACTGGCAGCCAGTGGAGCAAGGTTAAAATTGGTGAGATTCTTTCATGTTTCCGTGTTCCAGTTAAAAGTCGAGCGGCAGATTTTTGGACTAGTTGCAGTCGAGAAAGTGCATTTTGGCTCACACCAGTATAAAGTGCATCACAATAGTCCAGTCTAGTTGTTATTAAAGCATGAATCACGGTTTCAAAATGCTGCTTTGACAAAATGGGTTTAACTTTTTCCAGTTGACTTAACTGGAAAAAAACTTGATTTAAACAACAGCACTGATTTGCTTATTTAGTTTTAAATCAGGGTCCATTTTGACGCCCAGGTTGGACACAACTTGCTTCACAAAGTGAGTTAAAGAACCCAGGTCCACAAGGGAGCTGTGAAGTGGACCACTAGGTCCAAAAAACATAACCCCTGTTTTTTTCTTGATTAAGCTGAAGAAAATTCACTGACATCCATGCTTGTATGTCACCAATACAATCCAACAGAGGTTTGACAGCCTGTGGGTCATGTCGCTTCAAAGGTAGATAAATTTGCCTATCATGAGCATAGCAATGGAAAGCAATTCCGTGTTTCCTCAGGATGGAGCCCAGTAGGAGAATATGCAGAGGGGGCAGTTAGGGCACAAGGATGGATCCTTGAGGTACTCCACATGTCAAAGCGGCCGAAGAGGAAAAAAAATCACCAAAACCCACACAAAAATGTCTGTCAGTCAGATATGCTCTAAACCACGCCAAGGCTGAACCACGAATGCCCACCCAGTGTTCCAGCCTCAAGAGAAGGATCTGGTGGTCCACCGTGTCAAACGCGGCTGTCAGGTCCAACAGTACCAGGACAACAGAATCACCAGCATCAGTAGAAATAAAAATGTCATTAAAAGCTTGCAGGAGGGCAGATTCTGTGCTGTGGAGGCTTTTAAAACCTGACTGAAACGTTTCTAAAATACTGTGCTTATCTAAAAAGGACTTAAATTGAATAAAAACAATTTTCTCTAATATTTTAGAGAGAAAAGGAAGCTTTGAGATTGGGCTGAAATTTGACAGTACAGTAAAGTCGAGGCCTGTTTTTTAAGCAAAGGATGTACCACTGCATGCTTGAAATGAGTGAGGGCAACACCAGTGGCCAAACTGCTGTTTAACATTGTTTGAACGGCAGGTGCTAATGTTCTAAAAACCTCTTTAAAGAGACGAGGTGGTACTGGGTCCACAGGAGAGCCCGAGGCCTTCATATGTTCAACAATTTCAATTATTTGTGAGAGATTCACAGGCTCAAACTGCTCAAAGACAACAGAACATGTGACATACACAGAGGGGTCATTTAACAAAGGTTTGACTCCCGATCGCTGCACACAGGGATCATTCTGTTTTGGTTAAGGCACAGCGTTAACACATAGCCTTCGGCACTCTCATGGTTAGTGATTGCAGAGTGGCACATTGCAGAGTGGCATCACTGCATATCGCTCAAGGGCTCAGGTTGTTGTGGCCGAGTGGTTAAGGCGATGGACTAGAAAT
This sequence comes from Bostrychus sinensis, assembly GCA_020698575.1. NCBI lineage: Eukaryota > Metazoa > Chordata > Actinopteri > Gobiiformes > Eleotridae > Bostrychus > Bostrychus sinensis. The sequence goes on from CM036259.1 coordinate 30,977,585, forward strand.
CCATTGGGGTTTCCCCGCGCAGGTTCAAATCCTGCCAACAACGTCCTGTCCTAGGCAGAAATTGCTTCCTGGCTTGACTGAAACAAGAGCCTTTCTTTAGTGGACTCACACCAACAGCCACAAAACCTCTTTCCTAAGGTCAGTTGGCTCTTCTGGTGTCGCCAGGTTTTTTTTGCCTGTACCAATTCTTCTCGAGTGTCTGTCAAATCTTGTTCCATGATAGGCGGACGCTTTGGCGTTGTCGCTCCACATTTGCATAAAGTTGACTTCATTTCAAAACTAAACTACGCTGGGGCCACTTGGCACGTTCAAGACCCTTGTTGCCTCCGCGCACTAGGTTGCACAGGAAAGGAATGGTCACTAAAGTCGCCAGTTAGTATTGCAGTCGCTTGCAAACTCACATTGCTTTGAAGAGTCTTGTTAAGCCTGAGACACACCAACCCAACTGCCCGACCACAGTCAGCAGAGGCGGGGCGACTGCTCGTCTCTTCACGTCTCCCCTTGTTGCCACTGAAAGTAGCTGCAGACACACCGGAGCCATTCAGACCCACGACCGAGCAGTGCGCATGTGCAAAACGTAATAACTATTTACAACAGCAGGCGGCGCTAGTCACTAAACTAAGCACTCGAGTAAATAAAACTGAACAACACACGTGTTTAACTCAAGTATTTATCAGTCAATAATAATTATACGCACTAGATTAAAATTGCCTGATCACAGTATTGAATAAAAGAGACTGGATTATTGCAGCTGTTTGCCTCAGAGGGAGAATGATATTTTTATCTGCACGAGGCTACAGGTAAGCTAATTGCAGCACATTAGCGTCACAGATGTGGAAACATAATGAAGTAGTTGTAGAACAGAATGTTCCTTATATTTTGATGTTATTTGACAACAATTGTGAACTGGACACACGGCTAATCAGAGTGCTCGTTGATCACGACAGCCCGATTCAACATGTGTACAGAACTACGTTCAACTGTCTCCGACTACATCCGATGATGCGGAACACAACAAACAGACTCACATCACCAACCTTCACAGGAAAGCACCATATTTTTCCCTAATGTAAAGTGGAAACAAAGCCCTCTGTTGGCAGTGGTGGGATTTGAACCCACGCCTCCAAAGAGACTGGAGCCTAAATCCAGCGCCTTAGACCACTCGGCCACACTACCCTGAACCTGCAGAAATCCAAATGACTTCCTCAAACAATGTATCTTCTATTGTTTGATGCATCAACAAAATCAAATCTTAGTTGGGGAAACAAAATGACTGTTTAAAGCAAAACAATCTTCAACATAGATGGCATAGCATAGATTTGACTATAGTACTCTGAGTACTCTGAAACATCAGCTAACCCCAAACGTCCGACACACTTTAGCAATCCAAGGCACGTGATGAGTTCCACATTCAGACTATTGACCTTAAGAACTGACAATTCCCCCCAGTGGTTTACCCTGAACTTAACCATCTAAGATTTTGGCCTAAGCTGAGGAAGCAACTTCTAAATAACTGAAAAGCATGTTTGCCAGCTTGTCGCCTTTGACCTTCACTGAACTCTCCAGTTCACTAGACTGGACAGAGGTCGCCTCAACTCCTTCACCCCTCCCAACCCTTGTGTTTTTAATTGTTTTGTTTTTTTTGTTTTTTTTGTTTGTTTTTTATCATTGCAACCAGTTGTTCAGCTGGCATGAGCAGTTTATCCCATATGGTCTAGCGGCTAGGATTCCTGGTTTTCACCCAGGCGGCCTGGGTTGAACTGAACCTGGTATGGGAACACTTGACCTAAACCATAGGATGTAGTGCTGAAATATTTAGTCTTTCAGGAGGTAAAAAACAAAAAACAAAATAGACAAATGTATCACATAATCACGGTTCAAGGGTTTTCGAGTTTTGGACCAAGCATTCCTTCTTTCAAAATCAAAGATGCAGAGCCTGTACTCATTTGGTGGGACATGGAAGTGGAGAGAATGGGTCGCTGGCAAATACCCAATTGGGCACAAGTAATGGCAGTGATGGGCAGAGACTAGAGCCCAGAATGTCAACTAATCATGAAGAAGCTTCATGTGAGATACATACAGCACACTGCAGGTGACTTGTGTTTGATTTCAGGCCAAGACACAATTTGACACCCTCGAATTCAGACTGCATCACGGCTACTTGCCCATCCACACAAAACTGCTTTGCATACTTTGTAACCCTGTCACATGACTTACAGAAACCTACTGTAAAGTAAAAGGGTAGAAAGAGGGCATTTGGTTTGTTGTTTTGAACAAAGACGATGTTTTGTCTTGGATGTCGTCCATGTCAGGTTTGATGACATGGATCACTGACAATGTCCACAGACTTGCAGTAGATAGCAGTGGACCAGGGTTGGAGTTCCAGGTGTAAGACGCCGGAAAACCTTTGGTTGAGGCTTGTATTCGATCCTTCCTCGCCTTCCAGCCTTTCGCTTTACTGGCTGACAAAATATTTTCCACCGAAAATTTAAGGCGACGGACTCAAAATGCCTTTGGGAGTCCCCGCGCAGGTTTGAATCCTGCCAGCAACGGCTTTGTTCTGTGCAGCAAGATGTTTTTGGATTAGTTCTGCCAAAGAGCCAAGTCATTTACAGAACGCTTTGCATTGGCACTTGAGCCTTTATCTTAGGTAAGCAGTAGGGTGGTGAACTTGCAACCAAGGGGATGTAGCTCAGTGGTAGAGCGTGTGCTTCGCATGTATGAGGTCCTGGGTTCAATCCCCAGCATCTCCACAGTGTATTATAAGGAACAAACCCCCACAATTCCTGCTCAGTAAATATCCTGATCTCTTCGTTGTTGCCATGTCTGTCATACTTTCAATCACCCTTCTCTGTTTCATTGTATATGTAGCCAAATAATCACTCCTATTTTTGTCTCAGAGAAAGTTGTTGTGGCTGAGAAGTTAAGGTGATGAATTTGAAATCCATTGGGGTTTCCCCGCGCAGGTTTGAATCCTGCCAGCAACAGACAAAGCCATAACACTCTTGTAGAACTTACCGCCTGATTTATATGCAAGTTACAATAAACAATGACCTATAACAGCTCTGGCAGCCATCAATCACTATGTTAAGGGAAAGAACTTTCTGGCTGTATAGTTGTGGTGTGTCCTGGTGAAAGACTGTGCGTGCGTGTGCTTTGCATGTATGAGGGCCTGGGTTCAATCCCCAGCATCTCCACTTGCTAATTTAAGGAACAAGCTCCCACAATTCCTGCTCAGTAATTACTTTCATGTCTTCATTGTGTTACATTTTATATGTAGCCAAATAATCACTCCTATTTCTGCCGCTGAGAAAGTTGTTGTGGCCGAGAGGTTAAGGCAATGGATTTGAAATCCATTGGGGTTTCCCCGCGCAGGTTCGAATCCTGCCAGCAACGGACTAAGGACACTCTTGTAGACCTTACCACTTGAATTATATGCAAGTCACAATAAATGACTTTCTCTGGCAGCCATCAATCACTATGTTAAGGGAAAGATGTGGTGTGTTGTGGTGAAAGACCATGTGTGTTGCATGTGTATGGGGTCCTGGTTTCAATCTCCAGCTTTGTGAAGGTTTTGGTTTCCTCAACAAAATATCACACGGTAAGGAGTTAAACCATAAACATCTCTGAATCCGGCAAACATCCTCCTCTCCAGATAAACATGTATATCTAAGTTATAGTGTGTTTCAAAATTTCTCATAGTTCTATTGTTTGATGCATCAACAAAATCAAATCTTAGTTGGGGAAACAAAATGACTGTTTAAAGCAAAACAGTTGTCAACATAAATGGCATCTCACTCTTTGACTATAGGCAACGGCTTTGTTCTGTGCAGCAAGATGTTTTTGGATTAGTTCTGCCAAAGAGCCAAGTCATTTACAGAACGCTTTGCATTGGCACTTGAGCCTTTATCTTAGGTAAGCAGTAGGGTGGCGGTCATCCGTGAGCTTGCAACAACGGGGATGTAGCTCGGTGGTAGAGCGTGTCAACTCTAAAATGCACTGGCAGCCAGTGGAGCAAGGTTAAAATTGGTGAGATTCTTTCATGTTTCCGTGTTCCAGTTAAAAGTCGAGCGGCAGATTTTTGGACTAGTTGCAGTCGAGAAAGTGCATTTTGGCTCACACCAGTATAAAGTGCATCACAATAGTCCAGTCTAGTTGTTATTAAAGCATGAATCACGGTTTCAAAATGCTGCTTTGACAAAATGGGTTTAACTTTTTCCAGTTGACTTAACTGGAAAAAAACTTGATTTAAACAACAGCACTGATTTGCTTATTTAGTTTTAAATCAGGGTCCATTTTGACGCCCAGGTTGGACACAACTTGCTTCACAAAGTGAGTTAAAGAACCCAGGTCCACAAGGGAGCTGTGAAGTGGACCACTAGGTCCAAAAAACATAACCCCTGTTTTTTTCTTGATTAAGCTGAAGAAAATTCACTGACATCCATGCTTGTATGTCACCAATACAATCCAACAGAGGTTTGACAGCCTGTGGGTCATGTCGCTTCAAAGGTAGATAAATTTGCCTATCATGAGCATAGCAATGGAAAGCAATTCCGTGTTTCCTCAGGATGGAGCCCAGTAGGAGAATATGCAGAGGGGGCAGTTAGGGCACAAGGATGGATCCTTGAGGTACTCCACATGTCAAAGCGGCCGAAGAGGAAAAAAAATCACCAAAACCCACACAAAAATGTCTGTCAGTCAGATATGCTCTAAACCACGCCAAGGCTGAACCACGAATGCCCACCCAGTGTTCCAGCCTCAAGAGAAGGATCTGGTGGTCCACCGTGTCAAACGCGGCTGTCAGGTCCAACAGTACCAGGACAACAGAATCACCAGCATCAGTAGAAATAAAAATGTCATTAAAAGCTTGCAGGAGGGCAGATTCTGTGCTGTGGAGGCTTTTAAAACCTGACTGAAACGTTTCTAAAATACTGTGCTTATCTAAAAAGGACTTAAATTGAATAAAAACAATTTTCTCTAATATTTTAGAGAGAAAAGGAAGCTTTGAGATTGGGCTGAAATTTGACAGTACAGTAAAGTCGAGGCCTGTTTTTTAAGCAAAGGATGTACCACTGCATGCTTGAAATGAGTGAGGGCAACACCAGTGGCCAAACTGCTGTTTAACATTGTTTGAACGGCAGGTGCTAATGTTCTAAAAACCTCTTTAAAGAGACGAGGTGGTACTGGGTCCACAGGAGAGCCCGAGGCCTTCATATGTTCAACAATTTCAATTATTTGTGAGAGATTCACAGGCTCAAACTGCTCAAAGACAACAGAACATGTGACATACACAGAGGGGTCATTTAACAAAGGTTTGACTCCCGATCGCTGCACACAGGGATCATTCTGTTTTGGTTAAGGCACAGCGTTAACACATAGCCTTCGGCACTCTCATGGTTAGTGATTGCAGAGTGGCACATTGCAGAGTGGCATCACTGCATATCGTTCAAGGGCTCAGGTTGTTGTGGCCGAGTGGTTAAGGCGATGGACTAGAAATCCATTGGGGTTTCCCCGCGCAGGTTCAAATCCTGCCAACAACGTCCTGTCCTAGGCAGAAATTGCTTTCTGGCTTGACTGAAACAAGAGCCTTTCTTTAGTGGACTCACACCAACAGCCACAAAACCTCTTTCCTAAGGTCAGTTGGCTCTTCTGGTGTCGCCAGGTTTTTTTTGCCTGTACCAATTCTTCTCGAGTGTCTGTCAAATCTTGTTCCATGATAGGCGGACGCTTTGGCGTTGTCGCTCCACATTTGCATAAAGTTGACTTCATTTCAAAACTAAACTACGCTGGGGCCACTTGGCACGTTCAAGACCCTTGTTGCCTCCGCGCACTAGGTTGCACAGGAAAGGAATGGTCACTAAAGTCGCCAGTTAGTATTGCAGTCGCTTGCAAACTCACATTGCTTTGAAGAGTCTTGTTAAGCCTGAGACACACCAACCCAACTGCCCGACCACAGTCAGCAGAGGCGGGGCGACTGCTCGTCTCTTCACGTCTCCCCTTGTTGCCACTGAAAGTAGCTGCAGACACACCGGAGCCATTCAGACCCACGACCGAGCAGTGCGCATGTGCAAAACGTAATAACTATTTACAACAGCAGGCGGCGCTAGTCACTAAACTAAGCACTCGAGTAAATAAAACTGAACAACACACGTGTTTAACTCAAGTATTTATCAGTCAATAATAATTATACGCACTAGATTAAAATTGCCTGATCACAGTATTGAATAAAAGAGACTGGATTATTGCAGCTGTTTGCCTCAGAGGGAGAATGATATTTTTATCTGCACGAGGCTACAGGTAAGCTAATTGCAGCACATTAGCGTCACAGATGTGGAAACATAATGAAGTAGTTGTAGAACAGAATGTTCCTTATATTTTGATGTTATTTGACAACAATTGTGAACTGGACACACGGCTAATCAGAGTGCTCGTTGATCACGACAGCCCGATTCAACATGTGTACAGAACTACGTTCAACTGTCTCCGACTACATCCGATGGTGCGGAACACAACAAACAGACTCACATCACCAACCTTCACAGGAAAGCGCCATATTTTTCCCTAATGTAAAGTGGAAACAAAGCCCTCTGTTGGCAGTGGTGGGATTTGAACCCACGCCTCCAAAGAGACTGGAGCCTAAATCCAGCGCCTTAGACCACTCGGCCACACTACCCTACCCTGAACCTGCAGAAATCCAAATGACTTCCTCAAACAATGTATCTTCTATTGTTTGATGCATCAACAAAATCAAATCTTAGTTGGGGAAACAAAATGACTGTTTAAAGCAGCTTTGCATGTATGAGGGCCTGGGTTCAATCCCCAGCATCTCCACTTGCTAATTTAAGGAACAAGCTCCCACAATTCCTGCTCAGTAATTACTTTCATGTCTTCATTGTGTTACATTTTATATGTAGCCAAATAATCACTCCTATTTCTGCCGCTGAGAAAGTTGTTGTGGCCGAGAGGTTAAGGCGATGGATTTGAAATCCATTGGGGTTTCCCCGCGCAGGTTCGAATCCTGCCAGCAACGGACAAAGGACACTCTTGTAGACCTTACCACTTGTATTATATGCAAGTCACAATAAACAATGACTTTCTCTGGCAGCCATCAATCACTATGTTAAGGGAAAGATGTGGTGTGTTGTGGTGAAAGACCATGTGTGTTGCATGTGTATGGGGTCCTGGTTTCAATCTCCAGCTTTGTGAAGGTTTTGGTTTCCTCAACAAAATATCACACGGTAAGGAGTTAAACCATAAACATCTCTGAATCCGGCAAACATCCTCCTCTACTTCAACAAAATCAAATCTTAGTTGGGGAAACAAAATGACTGTTTAAAGCAAAACAGTTGTCAACATAAATGGCATCTCACTCTTTGACTATAGGCAACGGCTTTGTTCTGTGCAGCAAGATGTTTTTGGATTAGTTCTGCCAAAGAGCCAAGTCATTTACAGAACGCTTTGCATTGGCACTTGAGCCTTTATCTTAGGTAAGCAGTAGGGTGGCGGTCATCCGTGAGCTTGCAACAACGGGGATGTAGCTCGGTGGTAGAGCGTGTCAACTCTAAAATGCACTGGCAGCCAGTGGAGCAAGGTTAAAACTTGGTGAGATTCTTTCATGTTTCCGTGTTCCAGTTAAAAGTCGAGCGGCAGATTTTTGGACTAGTTGCAGTCGAGAAAGTGCATTTTGGCTCACACCAGTATAAAGTGCATCACAATAGTCCAGTCTAGTTGTTATTA